>CM035838.1:453487917-453952917 GCA_020510985.1 Pholidichthys leucotaenia
CCGTGAGGCTGTGACTTTTGCTGTGTTCATGCTGATATCTCATCTTGGTGAGTGAAAACCAAGTGTGTACTAAATGAAGCATGCTAACGCCATGCTAATGTTAGCGTTATGCTAATGCTAATCGCGAGTGGATTTGTCCTGTTTAAAAGCAATGGAAAAGGCTATTTTTGTGTCTGTATGGTTTTCCTAAATGTGATTTCAGTTCACAACAGTATGCTGAAGTACTTTTAGTTCTTATGCACTATTTCTGTCGAATGTAATGTGTAGTTTGATGCTAAAAGCACATTGTGTTGGTTTCCTATGTAAATTCATAGGTTATGCTAAACCCAGTAGCTCAGACAGGGTTTTACTGATTTTAAAAGGGGATATTGGAAGTAATGGGACAGTCTATTCCCTGGTCATGTGATAAATTAATTGTAATTCATTTCATGATTTACAAAGACAAGGTTAAAAAGGATTAATCATAATTTCATGGTTAAATGATGTAGAGATAAAAAGAGAAATTCATTTAATTGGTTACATGAGAAAAAAAAGTATTTCATGTACTACCAGAGAGATTGTGGGAAAAGAACACATGCATGTAAGATGTAAGATGTGAAATGTGAATTGTAAGATATTACTATATTACTGGATTGTAACAATAGTAATATGAGGGAAGACTTTTACACTAAGCTATAGTGTTATATAAGAAGAGATTGGAAAATGAATTACTCTAGCTGTAAACAATAATACTGTAGTGCACATATGTGGGTTCCATATGCTTCACATGTGTGTCACTGTATGTTTATTGTGTGCTTCACGTCTCAGAGGAACAAAAGGTCTGAACCTCCTAGGGGTAACAGGAGGATGTGAAGTCTGGCCTTTTGTATGCAGAGAGATGGCCTTGAGGGATTTCCTGACCACCAGGACTTTAGGTGAAGACAAGAAGACCTGGAGGGGGGAGACATTGTGATTTGAGATTAAAAGACCATGTGACTGTGGCTTTGATGTCCCGAGGTATTAAAGGGACAAATGTGGGGGGTTCCTTTCTCTTTCTGTTTTTGAATGTTGAAGAATGTGAACGTGAATAAAACTCGTCTTGAGAAATAAACTCAGCCTCGTCCTTCCACATATCTCCACACTGGTGACCCTAAGACGTATACTGAGCGGAGACGAATCTCCCGACCCAGACTCGCCGGGAGCCAGCCAAATGAATGCAGCCACAGTCCAACTATCAGACTTCTGGCCGAACAATCCGCGCTCCTGGTTTAACGCAGTTGAGGCACAGTTCCACCTCCTGAGGATTTCGGTAGATGCCACAAAGTTCTACCATGTGGTTGCAAAGCTGGACAACCACACAGCCCAGCGAGTGGAGAGCCTGATCAACCACCCTCCGGACAGCGACAAGTACAGCACGTTGAAGGCTGCACTCATTCGTTACTTCACCCCCTCGGTGCAGGAGCGAGCAGAGAGGCTCCTGGCGCTGACTGAATTTGAGGGCGACAGACCTGCAGACCTGATGGGGAAGATGTTGAGTTTGAGAGACTCCGAAGATGATAACTTCATCTTCACCCACCTTTTCCTCAGAACCCTACCGTCAGAGGTGAGAGTGACCCTGGCCAGTTCACCACTGCTGGCCCGACGAGACTACCACGAGCTGAGCCAGGAGGCACAACGACTCGTCGAAGCCAGCAAATGGCGCTCGGCTGCAGCAGGGGGGCCAGGCGCAACGTCCGGAGACGGCAGGGGGCCAGAGGCTGCAGCACCAGACTCAACAACGGTGGTGGCAGGTGCCGGGAAACACGGAGCAGACGACATCCTTTGCTTCTACCATCGCCGTTTCGCAGAGAGGGCACGCAAGTGCATGCCACCGTGCCACTTTAAGCGCTCGGGAAACGCCAAGACCAGGGGTCGGTAGCAGCTGCGGCCCTCGGAGAGGAGAACAAGCTGCTCTACTTGAAGGATGCACACTCGGGGAGGCATTTCCTCGTGGACACGGGCTCCCAGCTGAGTTTCATCACACCTTCCTACGCTGACCTGCTGGTGCCTTCCAGTGGTCCCCGGGTGTCAGCAGCGAACGGCTCGGCGATTAAGACCTTCGGTGAGAGGACTCTGTTTCTGTCTTTACACGGCTGTACATTCGAGTGGACTTTCGTCATAGCGGCAGTCAATTTCAACAAGTTAGGGGCTGATTTTTTGTGCTCACATAGTTTGTTGGTCGATCTTGCTAACAGACGCCTGGTTAATGCACTCTCTTTTCATTCTATTCCCTGTACAGCTCGAGTGGCCCCGCCAACAGCACAAGCCAACGTCACAGCTGCAGGTGGTAAGTTCCACACACTCCTCACTCAGTTCCCAGCACTCACGGTCCCAACATTTTCGGCGACAGTGGCTAAACACGGGGTGGAACATTTTATTACTACCACCGGACCGCCCATTTTCGCAAAAGCTCGGTGCTTGGATTCAGCTAAACTGACCATAGCGCGCGAGGAGTTCGCCAACCTGGAGAGGTTGGGCATCATCAGGCGTTCGAAGAGCCCATGGGCTTCACCGCTTCACATGGTCCCGAAAGCTGATGGCTCGTGGCGGCCCTGCGGTGATTTCCGCAGGCTGAACAACGCTACAGCGCACGACCGCTACCCGATCCCGCACATCCAAGATTTTTCAGTTCATTTGGCGGGGGCGCGCGTTTTTTTCTAAAATGGACTTGGTACGCGGTTACCACCAGGTCTCAGTGCACGCTGAGGACATACCCAAAACAGTGGTAATAACTCCTTTCGGGCTTTTCGAGTTTTTGCACATGCCGTTTGGGCTTAAAGGCGCGGCGCAGACGTTCCAACGCATGATGGACGCGCTTTTGCGCAATCTCCCGTTCGTGTTCGTCTACCTGGACGACATATTGGTAGCCAGCGCGTCCGAAGACGAACACGAAAACCACCTCACGGCAGTTTTCCGGAGGTTGGCAGAGCAGGGGTTAATAATTAACCCGGCGAAGTGTCAGTTCGCAGTGACGCAGATTGATTTTTTGGGGCATCGCGTCTCCCCAGAGGGAGCGGTCCCTCTGCCTGACAAAGTGCACGCAGTAACAAATTTTCCCCAGCCACAAACGGTCAAAGCGTTACAGGAGCTTTTGGGAATGGTAAATTTTTATAACCGTTTCCTCCCCCGCGCAGCGCAGCTCATACAACCATTGTATGCTGCACTAAAAAAACAAAAACCCACAAATAAAGTCGAATGGTCTCCGGAGCGAGAGCGCGCATTTTCCGAAGTCAAAACAGCCCTGGCAAACGCTGCGTTGTTAGCACATCCAGTCCCAGCGGCCCGCATAGCGCTCACTACTGACGCGTCAGATGTGGCCATAGGGGCGGTTGTGGAACAGTTTGTAGCCAGAGCCTGGCAACCACTCACCTTTTTCAGTAAGACCCTGTGCGACAGCGAACGAAAATACAGCGCATTCGACAGGGAGTTGTTAGCTCTCCACTTGGCCATTCGCCACTTCCAGTTCTGGCTGGAAGGACGCCGTTTCACCGCGTTCGTTGACCACAAGCCGCTGACTTTCGCGATGGCCAAGATTTCAGAACCTTGGTCGGGCCGGCAGCAGAGACAGCTGGCTGCGATATCGGAGTTTACTACCGATATCCACCATGTGGCGTGTAAACTTAATGTAGTGGCGGACTGCCTCTCGCGCGCCGTGGGGGCTCCAGCCCACGCGGAGGTAGACCCTGCAGCCATGGCCGCGGAGCAGGTTAGCGGCGCGGAAGTGCGCGCGGCCCCGGTCCGCGTGGGGATAGATTATGCAGCCATGGCTGCGGAGCAGGTTAGCGACGCGGATGTGCGTGCGCTCCAGTCTGGACCAACAGGGTTAAGGCTGGAGAACAGGGTGCTGCAAGACGGTATGCCCCCCCTAATCTGCTACGTCTCCACTGGGCGACCGCGTCCGGTGGTTCCAGCCGCGTGGCGCCGCCACGTTTTTGACTCGATCCATTCTCTGGCGCACCCGGGAGTGCGTGCTTCGGTCAAAATGGTAGGAGAGAAATTTGTATGGCCGAGCCTGCGCAAACAAGTTAGAGAGTGGGCGGCAGCCTGCACGGCTTGCCAGCGGGCCAAGGTTCATAGACACTTGAGAGCTCCCTTGGAGCCGTTTCACATCCCAGCTAAAAGGTTTGATCATGTCCACGTGGACCTCGTAGGCCCGCTCCCGCCCTCACAAGGGTGCACACATCTTCTGATAATGGCTGACCGCACCACGCGCTGGCCGGAAGTGGTGTACCTCCTCGCTGTCGTCAACCACAGCCGAGGAGGTGGCGCGCGCGTTTTTAACAGCATGGGTAGCGCGTTTTGGAGTCCCGTCGGACATTACGTCCGACAGAGGCCCACAATTTGTTTCCAAACTTTGGTCAGCGATGGCCCGCAGCCTGGGGACAACGATCCACCGCACGACCACTTACAACCCGCAGGCTAACGGGTTATGCGAACGTTTTCACAGGTCACTGAAGGCGGCTCTCAGAGCGTCGCTTATGGATGCAAATTGGGTGGACAAGCTACCATGGGTTTTATTGGGGTTGCGTTCTGCACCTAAAGAGGATTTAGAAGCCTCCCCAGCTGAGCTAGTTTTCGCACAGCCACTTCAGCTGCCCGGGGAATTTCTCCCAGATAATCCAGCGCCAGAGTGCTCCCCGGCTCAGCGGTTACAGAATAGCACGGGCCCGAGCACGCTACCTGGCCCCGTTCACCACAGTTTTCCGCGTGTTTTTGTGCCTAAGGCTTTAAAAAAATGCGGAGTTTGTTTTTGTCAGACATGATGCCTATCGTCCGCCTTTACGCCCACCTTATGATGGACCTTATAGAGTGCTGGAAACCGGGGATAAGCATTTTTTGCTAGATTTGGGGGGCAGAAAAGAAATGATTGGCATTAACAGGCTCAAACCCGCTTTTGTGGTAGCTGACGAAGCTGTGCAGTTGGCTAAGGCTCCTCGACATGGCAGACCCCCTAGAGAGCATTCCCCAGAACACCCACAGAGGTTGACTAACAGTTCTCATCCCCAGGCAGCGACTCCACAGCAGGAAGACGCCGTGGAAGTGGTACAGCCTGCTTACAGCAAATACGGCAGAAGGTTGAGACCCAAGCGGCACGTGGACTGATATGTAGTGATTTTATTATGACATGAAATCTGTGGTTATGTTGTTCCATCTTAGACGTTTGGTGGGGGGGTCATGTAGTGCACATATGTGGGTTCCATATGCTTCACATGTGTATCACTGTATGCTTATTGTGTGCTTCACGTCTCAGAGGAACAAAAGGTCTGAACCTCCTAGGGGTAACAGGAGGATGTGAAGTCTGGCCTTTTGTATGCAGAGAGATGGCCTTGAGGGATTTCCTGACCACCAGGACTTTAGGTGAAGACGAGAAGACCTGGAGGGGGAGACATTGTGATTTGGGATTAAAAGACCATGTGACTGTGGCTTTGATGTCCCAAGGTATTAAAGGGACAAATGTGGGGGGTTCCTTTCTCTTTCTGTTTTTGAATGTTGGAGAATGTGAACGTGAATAAAACTGGTCTTGAGAAATAAACTCAGCCTCGTCCTTCCACATATCTCCACAATACCATTATTGTTGTGCAGGCTAGGTTTTTTTTGGTTGCCGATTAAGAACCTTCTGGATCCTGGATTCTCTCCGAATGGAGATGGCGAGCCTGACCTGAGACCTGAACCGAGACTGAACCGAGATCTCAACCAAGATCTCGGTTGAAGAACATCCTTCCTCTCTCCAGTGCCCAAAATTCAAAGTGGTAACAATTCAGGCCGCCACTTTAAAAGAGGAAAAGAAACCTGAGTCTGGAAATACCAGATATCTTGACTGGTCAAACGACTAAAACAAAAAGACAAACAAACACTGAGCTCAGTAGGACATTTTTGGGGTTTTATTTCATGCCGGCCATTGTTATATTTGTATATTTGTAAATTGTTTGTATATTTTGTTCTCTTTATCTTTAATAATAACAGCCATGAATTGCTCATTTCTTGCCTCTAGCTATTTCATTCCACACTCATTTTAATTCCCTACTGTAATCCTTACGAACCTAGCAACTGGTCTACACTTAATAATCTCCCTTACCTAATTAACGAATTAACGGCAGTCTCTACCATCTCCGTCTCTACCATCCGCTGGACCATTACTTTCTCGTCTCCTGCCACGTACGCGAGGGGGGGTGTAAGGGGTTCCTGCTTCACTGCTGGCTTTATTTTCAGCAGGTGGGGGGGAGTACCTGGACAGCACATCCAAAATTCATTTTATGACCCTGCTGCTCAGGGACCGGGCACTTCATTGGGACCAGTCGGTTTTGAGCAGTCCGGAGGGTACTCATTATTCATTTGAGCGGTTCAGGAATTCTCCTGAGTTTTCGACCATAGAGAGAGTGAGGGGAATATAGCGAGTCCACTCATGGTGCTTCAGCAGGGATATCGGTCGGTCGCCAATTTCTCGGTCGAGTTCCGGGTTGTCGCAGCGGACTGTGGGTGGAATGACGTTGCTCTATGTAGCATCTTCCTCCAGAGCCTCAATATATTTATTTATTTATGTTTATATATTCATATATTTATTCCATCCAGCTACAATGCTCTGCACTGTGTCTGTGTGTGTGTATATATATATATTTTATAGTAATATGTACATATGTATATTAGCTGCTCTTGCTTGCTTGCTTTTTTTTCTTGCCTTCTGATTGTTGCTCTGAGTGTTGCTATCCCTGTGCTGTTGCAATCCTGGAATTTCCCCGTTGTGGGACTAATAAAGGCTTATCTTATCTTATCTTATCTTATCTTAATACCAACCTCCACAATGACCTGGCTATCCGCGCCAACCCCTCCTGTCTAGATGAGTTGATTGAGTAGGCCATCAGCCTGGATAACTGTTACCGCAAGCGTGTGAAGGAACACAAGGCCAAAAAGGCCGAGAAGGCCTCTGCCTCCTCAGCTACATCACGGTCGTTCCTCCCGCCCTCTTGTTCTGATTGGTTGGCTTCCCTTCCGGAGCCAATGGTCCTGGGCCAGGCCCACTTGACTCCGGAGGAGCAACAATGCCAAAGAAAAGCGGGGCCTGCATGTATTGCAGCTCCTAAGAACACATGCTGTCTAATTGCCCCATTACACTAAAAAGATTCAGCCCGTCAGTAGCTGTGGGGGTCTGGCGGGTGGATCTCCAACTAATCCCCCCAGTAATTTTTCTCTGCCGGCCTTCGTTCAGTTACCGGGGGCTGAGATAAAGGTCTCGGCATTAATTGACTCAGGGGCCAAACAAAATTTAATTTCTCAAGGGCTTGTTCAGGAGCTAGGGATTCCCACTAAAACTTACCGGCTCCATTAAATGTCTGGGTTCTTTTTGGCTGTAGATTAGCCTCCATTTCCCTTCAGACTGAGCCAGTGTCAGTTCTTTTGTCTGGGAACCATCAGGAGTTCCTTTCATTTTTTGTTCTGCCCAGCTCATCTTCTCCCATGGTATTAGGTTATCCCTGGCTCCAAAAGCACACCCCCATCATCAGCTGGGTGCAAAATTCTGTTTCCTCATGGAGTCCTTTCTGCCTTTCTTCGTGCCTCCGCTCAGTCGGCTGCTCGCCTACGCTCCCCATCTTCTCCCCTCTGGCTGAGCTGCCGGACCTCAGTTTCGTGCCCGAGGTCTATCATGACCTTGGGGAAGTTTTTAGCAAGTCGAGGGCCCTCTTGTTACCACCTCACCGGTCCTACAATTGTGCTATAGACCTCCTCTCGGGCTCGGGGCTGCCATCCAGCCGACTCTACAGTTTGCCTGGGCCAGAGAGGGAGGTGATGGAGAGAGATATTAAAGAATCCCTGAACGCTGGCCTTATTCGCCCCTCTTCGGTTCCTCTCAGTGAGGGGTTTTTCTTCGCTGGCAAAAAAGACGGTTCTTTGCGGCCCTGCATCAACTACAGAGAGTTAAACGCCATTACAATTAAGGATAAATATCCATTGCCCCTGATCAACTCAGCATTTGAGCGCCTTCTGCACGCACGGATTTTCACTAAACTCAGTCTCCGCAACGCTTTCCACCTGGTTTGCATTCGGGAGTGAGACGAATAGAAGATGCCGTTCAAAAGTCACCTAGGCCAATTTGAGTACCTTGTGATGCCCTTTTGAGCTGACTAACGCCCCCACCGTCTTCCAACGCATGATTAACGACGTTCTCCGCAACATGGTTATTCAATTCGTTTTCATCTATTTGGATGACATTTTTTTCATGCACGTTGGAGGAACACACAGTCTATGTCTGGGCTGTGTTACAACGGCTACTGTAGAATCAACTCTACGTTGTAGCATCAACCCCTTTGGTTCCAATCTATAAAATCACTCTTCACTTTAAAGAAAGTGTTTCACCCATAAGTCTGGTAATGAACTGCTTCTCTCACCCAAGGACCAGAGTTGTAACATGATCCATCTGCCATAAAGTGGAAGTTAATCCCTTCTCCAGGACTTAGTCATTCTCTCTTTTCTCTATTTGCCAAAGGAATGCCCCAAATGGCAGATTTATGGTTGATATAATCCAGGCGGGGAAGTCAAGATTCTTCAGTAAACAACCAGACAGTGCCATCTGGTGGACAGCTCAGGAATATTTAATTTTTTCCTCTCTGAAGTGAAATTTCTGAGTTATGGACAAATGAATTAATTCATATTCTTTCTCTCAAGACAGCATCTGCTACTGAAGACATGGCTGAACCCTGTGTTGGACAATTATGGTTTGAAATGCTTTTATTGATATGATTTGATATGTGTTGCTTTATTTTTTAGAAGGGAATTAACCTTTGCAAGCTTACTAAAGCACTTAATCACATTTACAATGTAGAGACCTTGTGTGTGTTACTTTTATCAAGTAGGATATGTTAGTCACTAAAGTTTAAAGAATTTATGCTTTATTCAGCAGCATACATGTGCTTAGGAGAACCTCTCTTTTCATATCAAATATCTATCCCCCTCCTCTCTCTGTTCTTTGGGAGATCATAGCTGGACTTTGACTGACCAATAGAGTTCCAGGCTTCACTCCATTTCCTTTTTAGGCCATTTATGACTTCTGTTGAACAAGAACCTCCGTGTAATTGGTCCAGCTCAGTTTTTATGAAAGTCAGTGAAATTTTGCCACACCCGAAAAAAAAAAAAAATCTTCCCTTTGTTTCAGTTTTTGGGCGGAGGTCAAGCTGTAAGGAGTGTTTTCTGCTCTCCCCTTTCTTTTTCTATTTTCAAGTAGGCCCAGAGTTCCCATGCTCTGTGAAAAAAAAAAAATTCTTTTCTTTAAAGTTCACTTTTCCTTATTTTAATCCTTTTCTTTAAATTACCGTGCAAGAAAATTTTGTTTGACTTTTTTCTAAGTTTAAACCAACTCATTCAAGCCACATACATCGAAAGAAACGGATCTGTGGCGTGTTTTTGTCCCAATTTGACTTTCTGATTGGACCTTGTACAATAAACAAATTCCTTCTTCAGTGCATAAGAGAGACCTCACCCAGCTTTGCTGAAAAATCAGCCGATGTGATCTCGGGAGCAGGCCATAACCGTGGTAAAGAATCTGTCTGCCAGTTCTTCCATCGAAATCCATGCCCATCCAGATGGAACAAGATCCAAATGGACCACTTGCTACCACGCAACACAATATAACTCTGCTTGGCTGACGGTCTGTTGTTAAATTTAAACTTAATTCTTCAGAATATTCCTGGTGTAAGTTATTTAAACTTAATTTCATGCAACTCCTATCAGAATTTCAAAATGCATTTTGTCCTTTCATTAATTTACATTCTTTTTCAGAATAACACTAATTTTCCATTTTTCTAGATAGTTTACTCATCATTTTCTTCATAAAATTCGCTATATGCACAGAGCTTTGGTGAAGCACTTCCGGTTTATCCTTCGCCAGCAGCATCGCTTCTGGTCCACGCCTGTTGTTGTTTCTGTGAACTTGCCAACATGTCGCTGAAAAAGAAGTTTAAATTTAAAAAAACCAAGAGCACTACAGTGGAACATTGCTGTGTACCTTTGTGTCAGGCCTCTAGTAAGTACAACAAAGTACTTAGTTTTCATATATTTCCATCACACAAAGAAAACAGGCGAAAATGGATCGTTGCTATCCGGAGAGTTAACTTTACAGTTACCCCCCATACTAGAGTCTGCAGCCGGCATTTCAGACAGGAGGACATCCGTGAGCCATCATCTGAGACTGGATGAAGACTATTAAAAAAGGGAGCAATCCCTTCTTTGTTTGAATGGAACAATAACTCCATTCCACAGTCAGGACTTGGGGTCTGGGAGAGGAGACAACGACGAATGGAGGATGATCCATTGGATCACACAGTTAGCAACCAGAGCACTAGCATACACCGTGATCATAACTACACCTCGGCTCCAGACCCTGCTATCGTTGACATGGCCCTGGCTGAAAAACATGTCTCTCAGAGAGGAGATTGACCAGCTAAAACAACAGATCGAGAAGCTAACCATCAAGCAGCAGTTTGGTGTACAGCGTTTTGCTGGGTCTTATGTCTGTAAACCAGCACCAATATGGCGGCCTGGGGTTTACCGGGAATGGGAGGGGCTGGCGAGCCACTCCTCCAGTGGTGCTGCCAGCCATAGTATAAAAGCTAGAGGTGGAAGAGGCTAGTCCTCTTTCATCGTAGACGCCTGGACCTAGAGCGCTGTAGCCACCTGCTGTGTGACTGACATTCAGTTTGTGAGATATAATAAACCCTGTTAAACTGCCTTCCATCCTGCTCCTCTTTTCCTTTAATTATGGACACAACATTTGGCAACAGGGAGAACATGGTTACGGACAGTGCTGCGACATGTTTTCAGCCATTTCTAGAGGCCCCTGGCGAGCCTCCTGTGTCTTGGCCTAGGTGGTTCACTAGGTGGTTCACTGCATTTACGAACTACTGTACCTGGTGGCTCTCAACCTCGATGAGTTAGAGAAATTAAGGGAGAGAACAATTCTGGTACATAATTTGGGCATGGAAGGGCAATGGGTGCTTGAGACGCTGGGCGGAGCAGACACATTCGAGGAAGTTGTAGAGCTAATGGCGCAATATTTTTGCATGCCGGAGAATATCATCGTCCGATGTATCCTGTTTCGACAGCGCCACCAGCGGCCAGGAGAGCCAGTGAAGAGGTTTGTGGCAGACCTGCGTCAGCTGGTGGCGGACTGCAAATTCGGAGCTCAACAGGACGAGATGATTCGGGACCAGCTGGCGGAACATGTACGTTGTTCGGCAGCCCAGTCACACCTCCTGACCTACTCGGGCGAGTAAATGGTAATTGCCACCATTGATATTGTCCAGCAATTTGAGGCAGCTGAAAATATAGTGAGGGACCTTGGCGGAGAGTCATCCTCGTCTGTGAAAGAGCCTTGGCTAAAGGCGCTGACTGCGGACCCTGCGAGTGAAGACGAGGTTGAGGAGGAAGGGGAGTACACCTCCGTCGTCAGAATAAGGTCTACCCTGGGAACGCCGAGATGCTACACCTGTGTCAGAAATTGTATATATGTACAAATATGTTATCATTTCATAATTAGTTTTTAGCTGAACTTTTCTGTATTTTTTCCCTTACAATGGCTGCAACAATGCTGCATCAGGAAGGTTTAACTCACCCTGTAACAGACATACCTCAACAAACCGGAATAATCTGTATTTACTTAAAGTTTAGAAACCGGTGTGCAAGAAGGCATGTGCTGACACGGAGTTGTCTTTGTGTTACACAACAAAGCCTGACTGTTCCACGGCCTTATCAGTCACCACAAAGCCTGACTGTTTCACCACAAAGCCTGACTGTTCCACGGCCTTATCAGTCACCACAAAGCCTGACTGTTTCACCACAAAGCCTGACTGTTCCACGGCCTTATCAGTCACCACAAAGCCTGACTGTTTCAAGGTCTTATCAGTCACCACAAAGGTGCCCATAAAGTTGCAGTAGATGTTTCCTGTGTCTGACCTGCTCAGTATAAAAGGGACGTGCTGCCTTTGTATGGCAGCGCGCATTTCCCATCTGTAATCAGAGGTGTGTTGCTCCTTGTACAAGTAAAAACTTTGAAAACATTTTGTGTCTCGAATCTTATTAAGGTACGAACCTAACAGAGTACTATTATTTTGTGAGTCTTGAGTTTCAGATTCCTGACATGCCACCATTGATATTGTCCAGCAATTCGAGGCAGCTGAAAATATAGTGAGGGACCTTGGCGGAGAGTCATCCTCGTCTGTGAAAGAGCCTTGGCTAAAGGCGCTGACTGCGGACCCTGCGAGTGAAGACGAGGTTGAGGAGGAAGGGGAGTACACCTCCGTCGTCAGAATAAGGTCTACCCTGGGAACGCCAAGATGCTACACCTGTGGGTCTGCTAGACACAGGTATAAGTCCAGAGAGTGTCCGGCGAAGGGGAAGCGCTGTGGGAAATGTGGCTTGCTGCACCACTTCGCATGGTCCTGTAAGAACTTTGAGCCAGGAGAACACGAACTGGGAGGGAGTTCCTCCACTAAATCACCTACTGTCATCCACACGGTTGCACTGAAGACTGGTGGCCGTGTCTACTGCACGGTGTTGTTGGACGGAGTCGACGTACTGATGCTGGTGGATAAGGGAGCGGTGGGTTCGGTGCTGAACCTGCAGACAGTTAAAAGTTTGTTTCCTCCGTACCGCATCCGGAAGACATCGCCCTCATTCTACGGCTATGGAAAAAGCCGGATAGCCATATTGGGGTACATCGTGGTGGTGGCGGAGTACAAGTCGCAAAGCTTGATGGACGTTGAGGTGGTGGTGACCGCTACAGGATCCAATGTGATGGGGTGTGATTTGTTCTACGGCTTGGGCTTTTCCATCTCCAGTGACACCGGTGAAGAGTGGTCGGGTGGAGGTCTGTGGAGCCAACCCCTGCCAGTCGTAGATGACGATGCGGTGTGGGACGACAAGTGGCCTGGAATGAAGGGAGACAGCGAGGAGGCACGTCACGGAGCGCCTCCCCAGGACAGACCCGACACCAGACCTCAAGTTACCCTTGGTGTGGGAACTGAGCAGCACGGCGGGGCCCCTGGGTTGGTAGGTGGGGCCGAGACATCAGCATTGAACAGCACCAGGGATAGACCAAGGAGTGCGCGCTTAAAGTGCACCCAAAGAAGGCCTTCGAAAAGGTCTTCAGGCCGGACCGGGAGAAATACCGCGTCCAAATGGGAAGCCCCCCCCACCCCACCCCCACAGCGGAAGGATCCGGAGAGACTTGTTAGAGCTCCCCTGGTGGCTGGTGATATAGTTCACCCTAGGGTAGATGCTCGGTCGAGGGGGTCCCATAGATGTCGTGGGCTGCTTGATTACCAGGGGTGGCTGCAAGTGGAGGCCACCTGGAGTGACAGGCTACTTAGGCCTGTCAGATGGAATGTGGAAGCACCCCAGCGAGCTTGTGTCGGGTGATGGTGGAGAACAGACGGTGCAGCCCGTCCCCAAAGACTAAACGATGGCGACAGTCTGGCTGGGAACCATGGGATGGTAATCCTGGGGGGGGGGGGGGGGGGGGGGCATTCCACGGGCTGTTAACTGTTCGCTTCACCAGTCATTCTGTTTATAAGTTAACTCTACTGGGTTGTGCTCCGTTTGTGTTATTGATGTGTTTATTTAAATGATTAACTGAATGTATTTGGTAAAATTGGTGTGAATTTTGGTATTCTCTGTAAAATGTAGTGGGTTGTGACATTTAACACCCATTGAGGTAAGTCCTGTTTAATAATTGGCTTGAAGTAATAGGTGCTTGGAGGCTCGACCTGAGGTGTGTTAATACGTAAATTGAGAGTGATAAATTATGTGCTTCAACAAGATTTTTTTTTTTTAATTTTGGTGTGCCCAAGTGTGGTGTATGTTGGGGTGGGAGGCTGCCAGTAGAGTGGGGTTGATTGTATATGTTTACTGTTAAGAATTTATTGTGTATATGTGTATGTTCTGGGATTAATTTCTTTTTAAGAAACACGGGTCATTTTCTTTTCTGGACTGATGAGCAAAGGCGGCAGAATAACCCGCCTAGCCGTGTAGGGGGCGCCGGTAGTCTACCCGGCCTCCAGCCTTGGTTGTGTGACTGGATAGATTTTCAATTTTTTTTTTTTTTTGTAGATAATTTGCTCCTGTTAGAGTGTCAGTCGGGCTATAAATTTGGGTGGGTTAATCCGTGTGCCTGCATTTTTTTAAAGGGGGGGGATGTTATGTCTGTAAACCAGCACCAATATGGCTGCCTGGGGTTTACCAGGAATGGGAGGGGCTGGCGAGCCACTCGTCCGGTGGTGACGCCAGCCATAGTATAAAAGCTAGGGGCGGAAGGGGCTAGTCCTGTCATGGATGCCCCTTTCAGGGCATAAATGAGGCACCAGATGCCAACAGCAAGTTTGCTTGTTTATTAACAGAAACACAAAATAAAGAGCCATGTGGGGCAAAACACATACACTAAATGTTGCACACAAATAAAGAACACAAAAACCTATACACAGTAGTGAGGGCGGAACCTGACGCTACAGAATGAACACTTACAAGTGATGAGGCGAAGACGGAACCAAACGCAGAAAAGGAGACTGGAGCCGGGAGTAGGGACTCCAGTCATCGTTGACGTGATCGCAGCCAAGACTAAGTCTAGCTGGCAATCTTAAATAGGGAACAGAAACCAGAACTACAAACAGGTGTAGAGCAAACATAATTACAAAGTGCAGACAGCCATGACAGGTCATAAGCAGATCTGACAGCAGGAAGTCCTGCAACGGTGATGTCAAAATAAAAGCACAGACATAATAACAAAAACGGAATTAAATACACACATGGAAGAAAGGAAAAATAAACAAGAGACCCGAGCCTGGTGCAGAACTAAACTTGGGATCACCACAGTACCCCTCCCTCAAGGGGTGGATCCCCAAACACCCAAGGTAACATCAAAAAAGAGAAGAGAACCCCCCCCCCCCCCCCATGTCAAAAGATGCAACAAACACCCAGAATGAAGAATAAAGAACAACACAAAAAAAGCTTCATGGGCTCCAGAATAACATCCAGATACATCCTCCTCTCCTTCTTACAGAAATGCCAATGGCAAAAGTCAAAGAAGTCAAAACACAAAAATATGCATATGTGGTATACAGTATATTACTCATATATTCCACACCTACATTTGTTAGAGCATGTGGAAATGTTTGGGACAGAATATACAAAGGAACTTCACACCTCTGAAAGGGACAAAGGAATCTCACCGCCGTGTGAAGACCAATGATGTCACAGGACGCCATGGCAACAGACCTGACACCTTCACCCCCTAAGGCCAGGAGAGGTTTTCCCATCACCTCCCAAGACGAAGGGAGGAGTTAACAGGACTAATGGGGATTTAGATAACAGGGGATTTCAGCTTGTGTTTTGCATGTCTTTGATGTGTGCCTGTATTTAACCAGCGAGCTGGGCAGAAATCTTCCTCTTTTGCCTTCTGCCAAGCTCTGCACCAGATGAGACTAGATAGAAGAGTTGTTCATTAAAGACTCTGTTTTTGATACAAAACCGCCTCATCATTCCAGCTCTTCTACACTGGTGACCTTGACGCGAGTATGGACCGGAGGCATTCTTCAAGCGACTCATCCGTGGCGACTCTGGCATACGCCACCGACAACGCAGACGAGGGAACAAGCGGACAGCTGTTTCCCCCGGCAGAGGGCACTGAGAGAGCTCAAACGAGCTCCAGCACCGCCGTGAGAGCCGAGGCAACGCACTCTCACCCGGCGGGCACAACAGTGATGATGTGTGCGAACGCCGTCGCTGTCAAACTGCCAGATTTCTGGCGAGAAGACCCGGCCTCCTGGTTTCATCAAGCTGAAGCCCAGTTCATACTGGCGGGCATCACGGCAGATGATACTAAATTTTACCACATCGTCTCCAAACTCGACTCCGCCACTTCGAGGTGTGTGCGGAGCTTGATCCAGCGACCACCGGCCCGGGACAAGTATGAGACACTCAAGGCGACCATCGTGGCGAATTATGTCCCATCAGCGGAGGAAAGAGCCGAAAAGATCCTGGCGGTCTACGGCCACAGAGGGGGCAATCCAAAGGCCCTCATGGAGGACTTGCTGCAGCTCAAGGAGGAGGATAATGATAACTTCCTTTTCCAATTCATTTTTCTCAGCACGCTACCACCACACACGAGAGGGACACTCGCCAGTATGAAGTGCAACAATCATCAGGACTTCCGCACACTGGCCAACGAGGCTTATCGGCTCGTCAACGCCTGCAGAGAACTGACACCCACAGCGGCATCGGCAGACCTCAAGACCGACGCCCCGAGCCTGGGAGAGCCACAACCCACGACGGAGCAGACTCAACCCACGGTGACAGCGGCACGGCCCAAGCGCAACAAACAGAATGACGTCTGTTATTATCACCACCGCTTCGCCGAGAAAGCCCGAAAATGTGTTCCTCCCTGCAAGTTTACGATGTCGGGAAACGCCAAAGCTGAGAGCCGTTAACGGCAGCGGTTCTCGGCGAGAAAAACAAGCTGTTATACGTGACGGATGGACACACAGGCAAGCAGTTCCTCATCGACACGGGAGCTCAGCTGAGTTTCGTCATGCCCTCCCACGCAGATCGAGCCATGGGCACCCGGGGCAATGGAGCAGTGGCAGCCAACGGTTCTGACATCGACACGTTCGGGGAAAAGAGCCTGCACCTCCTCATTCACGGCCGCAGCTACAGATGGACATTTGTTGTAGCGGCGGTGAGTTTTAACTTGTTAGGTGCTGATTTTCTGTGTGCACATGGGTTATTAGTTGATCTGGCAAATAGGCGCCTGGTTAATGCACTTTCTTTTGCTTCTATTCCATGCTCAACTCGAGTCTCTCCACCACCTGTGCAGGCAAACGTCACCACGGCAGGAGGTAAGTTTGAGCAACTCCTCACCCAATTTCCAGCACTCACAACCCCCAAATTTTCAGCCACTGTAGCCAAACACGGCGTTAAACACTTCATTCCTACAACGGGACCTCCCGTTTTTGCCAAAGCTCGCCGCTTAGACGCAGCCAAGCTCAACATAGCAAGAGACGAGTTTGCGGCTCTCGAAAAATTGGGTATTGTTAAACGCTCGAAAAGCCCTTGGGCTTCGCCGCTTCACATGGTTCCGAAATCCGACGGTTCTTGGAGACCGTGCGGAGATTACCGCAGATTAAACAACGCTACAGCGCATGACCGCTACCCAATCCCTCACATACAGGATTTTTCACTACATTTAGCGGGTGCGCGCATTTTTTCAAAAATAGACTTAGTCCGCGGTTATCACCAAGTCCCAGTCCGGGCTGAAGACATTCCTAAAACAGCAGTTATAACCCCTTTCGGCCTTTTTGAATTCCTGCGAATGCCTTTCGGCCTCAAAGGCGCTGCTCAGACTTTTCAACGTATGATGGACGCAGTCTTACGCGACCTCCCCTTTGTTTTCGTCTACCTCGATGACATGCTGGTAGCCAGCTCATCTGAGGAAGAGCACGAGCAGCATCTCACCACCGTTTTTCAGAGGCTAGAAGAGCACGGATTAATAATCAGTCCAGCCAAATGCAAATTTGGCGTATCGCAAATTGATTTTTTGGGACATAGAGTCTCCCCGAAAGGGGCAGTTCCGCTTCCAGACAAAATTCATGCGATAGAAGGTTTTCCACGGCCCCAAACGGTCAAATCACGTCGGGGTCACCAGTGTAGAAGAGCTGGAATGATGAGGCGGTTTTGTATCAAAAACAGAGTCTTTAATGAACAACTCTTCTATCTAGTCTCATCTGGTGCAGAGCTTGGCAGAAGGCAAAAGAGGAAGATTTCTGCCCAGCTCGCTGGTTAAATACAGGCACACATCAAAGACATGCAAAACACAAGCTGAAATCCCCTGTTATCTAAATCCCCATTAGTCCTGTTAACTCCTCCCTTCGTCTTGGGAGGTGATGGGAAAACCTCTCCTGGCCTTAGGGGGTGAAGGTGTCAGGTCTGTTGCCATGGCGTCCTGTGACATCATTGGTCTTCACACGGCGGTGAGATTCCTTTGTCCCTTTCAGAGGTGTGAAGTTCTTTTGTATATTCTGTCCCAAACATTTCCACATGCTCTAACAAATGTAGGTGTGGAATATATGAGTAATATTGGTCGGGCAGACAACAAAGACAGCTGGCTGCGATTTCAGAGTTCACCACAGACATTCGACATGTTGCGAGCAAACTTAACGTAGTAGCGGACTGTCTCTCTCGCGCTGTGGCACCGCCAGAGCGCGAGGAGACAGATTACACTGCCTCAGCAGCTGAGCTTTTCTCTAACGCAAACACATATGCAGCACCTATCCATGAAGGGATAGATTATGCAGCCATGGCGGAAGAACAAGGTAGTGATGCGGACGTGCGCGCGCTCCTGTCTGGACCAACAGGGTTAAGGCTGGAGAAAAAAGGGTTGCGCGACGGCGTGCCCCCCCTAATATGCGATGTTTCAACCGGCCGACCTCGCCCGTTAGTACCGGCTGCTTGGCGCCGCCGTATTTTCGACGCAATTCACTCCCTCGCGCATCCAGGTGTGCGCGCCTCGGTCAAAATGGTTGCCGAAAAGTTTGTGTGGCCAGGCCTGCGCAAAAACGTAAAAGAATGGGCAAAAACTTGCATTCCTTGTCAGCGCGCCAAAGTACACAAACACACAAAAGCCCCTCTGGAGCCTTTTCCCATCCCTGCTAGAAGGATCGACCACATTCATGTCGACCTCGTGGGGCCACTGCCTTCCTCCCAAGGTTTCACACACCTGCTAACAATGATAGACCGCACCACGCGCTGGCCAGAGGCAGTCCCTCTAGCGGCAACTACAGCATAGGAAGTCGCTCGCGTTTTTCTAACAAATTGGGTGGCACGTTTCGGCGTCCCATCAGACATCACGTCAGATAGGGGACCTCAATTTGTCTCAGAGCTCTGGTCAGCCATGTCCAACAGTTTAGGGGCAACAATTCACCGTACCACCGCTTATCACCCTCAGGCTAATGGGTTATGCGAGCGTTTTCACAGGTCCCTAAAGGCCGCCCTCAGAGCCTCATTAACGGACACAAATTGGGTAAATAAACTTCCCTGGGTTTTATTGGGGTTGCGTGCGGCACCTAAAGAGGATTTGGACGCTTCCCCTGCAGAATTAGTCTTTGCTCAGCCTATCAGACTACCAGGGGAATTTTTACCAGAAAACCCGGAACCAGGGCACCTCCCAGTCCCAAGGTTTTTAGGCAGTAACAGACAGGACTCTCTCCACGGTCCAGTTCATCACTCCTTTCCACGAGTTTTTGTTCCTCAAACTTTAAAAAACGCTGAGTTTGTTTTTGTTAAGCATGAAGCCCTTAAACCAACGTTACGCCCAGTATACGATGGCCCGTTCAGAGTGCTGGAAAATGGTGACAAACACTTTGTGCTTGATTATGGGGATAGAAATGAAACGGTCAGCATTGACAGACTCAAACCTGCCTTCTTGTTGAGAGACGAACCTGCACAGCTGGCTCGAGCACCTCGGCGAGGTAGACCCCCCAAGGAAAAAGTCTCAGCCCCCAGGCAGGGAACAAATAATCTCTCTCCTTCCCACACTGCAGATTCCTCACAAGAAGGTCCCAGCAGGACGCCTAAACCCACCTACAGCAGCTTTGGGAGAAGATTGAAACCCAGACTGCGCAGGGACTGATTACACCACTCTGCAATTTTTTTTTTTTTCTCGCTAATTGTGCCGCAACAGTTTAGGACTGACTTATGATTATACTATGCTGTTATGTTTTCACTGAACTCTCTTAGGAGCATAGCTGCTTAAAAGTTCTTCTGTGGCAACAGCTGTAACACGTAGTATGTCTTAGTAATTATCCTAGACCGTGAATCTTTCTGTGTCCTTTCATAGTTGTTTGGGGGGCCTGTGGTATATATTACTCATATATTCCACACCTACATTTGTTAGAGCATGTGGAAATGTTTGGGACAGAATATACAAAGGAACTTCACACCTCTGAAAGGGACAAAGGAATCTCACCGCCGTGTGAAGACCAATGACGTCACAGGACGCCATGGCAACAGACCTGACACCTTCACCCCCTAAGGCCAGGAGAGGTTTTCCCATCACCTCCCAAGACGAAGGGAGGAGTTAACAGGACTAATGGGGATTTAGATAACAGGGGATTTCAGCTTGTGTTTTGCATGTCTTTGATGTGTGCCTGTATTTAACCAGCGAGCTGGGCAGAAATCTTCCTCTTTTGCCTTCTGCCAAGCTCTGCACCAGATGAGACTAGATAGAAGAGTTGTTCATTAAAGACTCTGTTTTTGATACAAAACCGCCTCATCATTCCAGCTCTTCTACACATAGCCCATACTCTCAATATCGATGGCAAAATACAACAGTATGAATACAAAATGAAACCTCCCTTTCTTTTTTCCCCTACTTCTTTACAGAAATGCCCAAGAGCAAAGTAATCAGACAGCAGATACAAGAATATAGGCACAAGCAACCCTGCTACAAGTCAAATAGAGAGATGGGAAAAAAAAACACGTAAATTCAGAGGTATCTATACAAAAAAAAAAAAAAACAAAGAAAATTAATAGGCAAGAACAACACAGCAAAGGAACAACAAAGAATACTGGCAGGTAGGGTAAAAAGACAGTTCTGGTGTCCTACCGGCATCCAGACCCCAAACGAAGAGAAAATGTTCAGGCGGCCAACCGAAATCGCAGCTCCGGTATTAGAGTATCTCGGGTGGACGGCCAGCATCTTTAAGCCACCAGGACCAGAGGGACGAACCCGGAGGCGACTTTCCCACCGGGAGGCTCAATGGCAGGAAGCCGGACCGGGCGGAAGGGATCCCAATGGTGTCTGGTGGAGGGGAGAAGGGGGAGGAGGGAAGGACCACAACAGTGTCGGACAGTGAGGGATCAGCAGCCCCCACCACGGCCTCAGACAGGAGCCTTAAAGCCCCTGTGGTGGACCCCAGCAGGGACAACACTGCACCCACAGTGGACTCGGATAGAGCCGGTGCTGCACCCACGGTGGACTCAGATAGAGCTGGCGCTGCACCCACGACGACCTCCCGAGACCACACCAGTCCCACGGAAACGGCGGGTGGCGCTGGCTCATCTCCGGTGACCCTGGAAGGAGGCTCCAAGACAGAGAAAAACACGGGGTCAGGATCACTAGCAGTGGCGGAGCCTGGCGAGGCGAGCGTGGATGCAGCGACCAGCTGCACCCGTCTCTCCTCCCCAAGAAACAGGCATGAGTGCTCTAATACGGAAAATAGAAAGACAAAACAGAGCACTTGCCTGATCTCGAGCTCCGACGCCATCCAGGACTCCGACAATCCAGGCCCACTCAGGTGGTTGGGTTCAGACACCCACTCGGCTGCAGTGGACTCCGCAGCCGGCATGATGGTCTTTGCAGTCCTGGAACCCGCTGGTGCTGCAACCCACGCCGACGGCTCACTCAGCGTGGTGGCCGGAGATTCGTCATTTGTTAGAGCTGGGAGCTGCTCACTGGAGACCCAGAGATGCTTCATCGTTGGCTCAGGTTCCAATTGGTTGACAGCCCTCCTCCTCTGTCCATGATGAGGCTGCAGGACTGGAACCAGGTTCTCCAGGACCGCAGGTTCCTCCTCCGTCCGGCGGTCTAACCTTGGCACCAGCAGACTCTCGTGGGGGATAGAAGGAGACACAGAGGCAACAAGTTCAATTTCAAAGGCTGCAGCAGGTGGTGGGGGCTCAGTGGACTGCATGACCTGAGCTCCACCCGCGGGAATCAAACATGGTACTTCATCAAATTGACAGAATAAATGAAAAAGCACTTGCCTGTCTCCCCGGGTTTCGGTGGTTCCTGCTGCAGTGGGCTCGATTCTTCCCTCTCCCGTAGACAGGGTGATGGCGGACCCTTCGGGGAGACACGGAGGAGCCGCCCCTCCAGGATCGGTGACGGGTTGGACCGGAGAAGGCACCACAGGTCTCGCAGCAGCTGGAGTAGACGCCATGGAGGAGGGAGGAGCAGCTGAGACAGTCCGGGGATGAGGAGCTGACGAACAGCGGGAAAAGAAGACCCGGAGGCTGAGGCTGCTGTCTTCACTCTCTGCCGAGGCAAGGGAGAAACAGCTGGCTGGGAGACAGGAGAGTTCCTCTGACGGCTCATAGCAGGATCCAGACGGGAGCCCCGTGGAGGATTAACTAGGGATTAATTAGGGAAGCGCCACTGCTGCGCAGAAACAGAAGCCAGCAGATCGTGAATTCAGGAAAGCTGTGATGCTCAGGATTAGTCTCCACCGGTCTGACAGCAGCCACCATGCTCTTAAGGATCGTACTGGGATGAAAGGCAGAGCGTGCTTCAGCCACACGGCCCCTGATGAGTTCAGATGCCCACTGTACCTCTACACTGGGACCTCTGGCTGCCCTCCTCCTCCGTTGTGCTGGAAGACGGCTCTTTGGCGAAGCGGAAAAGGGAGCTGGAAGTGTAGCAGGAGCCTGATCCCGGGGCAAGAAGCGGGAATGCCTCGCTGTCTGCTCTATCTTCAGCCTCCTGCTGGGACCCTTCACGAGCCCACGATATTCCTGTTTAAGCGCCGCAAGATCAGCCATCCTTTCCCTGCCCTCAGCATGCTCGGCCAGGTGAGGATGGCGCTTTACTGCCGCCTCTGCGAGGTCCAGGTACCAGCGTGCATTTCTGGAGGTGGCGAACATACGAGCATTGGCCAGAAGACCATCTATCTACATCACAGCCTGGACAAGCTTGAAAGCCAGGCCCATAGAATATCCTGTCCTAGATGACACCATAACCCCCAAATAAAACTGGCACCCAGAGAAAGGGAAAATCTAGCCCAAAAACAAACTCACTGAGGCTGGCACCTCGCTTGGCTGCAATCTACTGTCATGGATGCCCCTTTCAGGGCATAAATGAGGCGCCAGATGCCAACAGAGAGTTTGCTTGTTTATTAACAGAAACACAAAATAAAGAGCCATGTGGGGCAAAACACATTCACTAAACATTGCATACAAATAAAGAACACAAAAACCTATACATGAGAGTAGCGAGGGCGGAACCTGACGCTACAGAATGAACACTTACAAGTGATGAGGCGAAGACGGAACCAAACGCAGAAAAGGAGACTGGAGCCGGGAGTAGGGACCCCAGTCATCGTTGACGAGATCACAGCCTAGACTAAGTCTAGCTGGCGATCTTAAATAGGAAACAGAAACCAGAACTACAAACAGATGTAGAGCAAACGTAATTATAAAGTGCAGACAGCCATGACAGGTCATGAGCAGATCTGACAGCAGGAAGTCCTGCCACGGTGATGTCAAAATAAAAGCACAGACATAATAACGAAAACGGAATTAAATACACACATGGAAGAAAGGAAAAATAAACAAGAGACCTGAGCCTGGTGCAGAACCGAACTCGGGATCACCACAAGTCCTCTTTCGTCATAGACGCCTGGACCTAGAGCGCTGTAGCCACCTGCTGTGTGACTGACATTCAGTTTGTGAGTTATAATAAACCCTGTTAAACTGCCTTCCGTCCTGCTCCTCTTTTCCTTTAATTATGGACACAACAGGTCTGACAGAGACATCCGTGTTTTCACAAGGTAAATCTGAATGCGCCAAATGTGTTAATGTTATGGATTTGTTCATGTCCTGATATCAGTTTATGAATTAGAGAATCCCTGTTTATTTGTAGCGTTTTAAAAGTAGCATAACAGGCATGATAAGAAATACAGCAACAAAGCTAAAAATGCAATAACAGAAAATAAATCTTGTAGTAAACAATCTATCCAAAGAAATATTGCTGCTGCTGCTGCTGAAAAAAAATATTGAATGAGTATTAAATTGACATGATTAAAGTGCCCATTTTCAATATCCATAGCATTCACATTATATATATATATATATATATATACACATACATACATACAGTACATATATACATACACACACACACACATATGTATATATTGACATATATATATAGACAACTTTCTGATCCGGAGACACCTTACACTCCATATATATCACAGACACACAGATCGCCCCAAATGTCTCCCGAGCCAGTGGACGGAGCCACTGTTTACAGCAGGAGACGGTACAGCAGGGAAGAGCTGCTAGCACTCAACCGCCACCCGGTGCTAAAGGAAAAACTCGACATACCGGGAGAACTGAGGCGAAAACAACGTGGGTGCCGTGCTGGAGTAAGGCGGCGGGCAAGAAATATAAGGTACAGACCCACCCTCCCATCCGTTGTTATGGGGAATGTACGATCGATACTGGGAAAGGTAGATGAGCTAGCGGCTATCTCTCGCTACGATAGCATATACCGGGAGTGTAGCCTGTTCCTATTCACAGAGTCTTGGCTAACAGGACTAGCAGCAGATGCTAACATTGAACTGAAGGGTTTCCACGCGATACGGGCAGACCGAACATCAGACAGTGGCAAAGCAAGGGGCGGTGGAGTGATAATGTATGTCAACAACAACTGGTGCAGACCGGGACATAGCACTGTTAAACAACAACACTGCAGCAAAGACATCGAGTTGCTAGCTGTTAGCATGCAGCCTACATATCTCCCGAGGGAATACTCACACGTGATCTGCATTGTTATTTATGTAAATCCGACGGCGAATGCTGGGACAGCGCGTGACATCATCCACTCAGTAACTGGCAGGCTGCAGACAGAACACCCAGATGCTCTTCTCCTCATCTCAGGCAATTTCAACCATGTTTCACTGTCTCCCATTCTACCCACATTTACCTAGTATGTCACATGCCACACCAGAGACAATAAAACACTGGACTTATTCTACGCAAACACTAAGGAGGCGTACACCTCATCACAACTCCCCCCACTCGGGAGATCGGATCACAACTTGGTTCATCTCCGGCCGGTGTACAAACCCCTAGAGCACAGACAACCTCCAGCCATGCGCACAGTGAAGTTATGGTCTGAAGAGGCAATGGACGCTCTAAAGGGCTGTTTTGAAACCACCACCTGGGAGCAGCTCTGCAATCCACATGGTGAGGACATCGATGGCCTCACTCACACCATCACAGACTACATCAGCTTCTGTGTGGACGACACCATTCCCACCAAGACCATACGGTGTTGCTCAAACAACAAACCCTGGATCAACCCTGGGATAAAAACACTTCTGAGAGAGAAGAACAGGATCTTTCAGGTCGGGGAACAGGGAGATGCTGAAGTCTGTACAGAGGGAGCTGAGGAGAAAGATCAGAGAAGGCAAGGACAGCTTCAGGAAGAAGATGGAGGACAAGCTACAACAGAGCGACATCAGCGGGGTCTGGAGAAACCTTAAAACCATCTCTGGGCTCCAGAATACCTCCCCCCAGGCCACGGGGGGCAGGGAGTAGGCGAACAATCTGAATCTGTTTTTCAATAGGTTTGACCAACCGCCATCCGCCCTGACTGAACAACAACCATTGCTGCCTCTAAAGACATCAAGCCCTGCTGCCCACTCCGCACTCCACCAACACCCCCCCACTCCCAACACACAGCCCCCCAACCTGACCCTCACTAAGACCCAGGTGAGGACGGAGCTGAGGAAGATCAAGGCGAGGAAGGCGTCGGGACCGGACGGCATCAGTGCAAAGCTCCTCAAGTCCTGTGCAGACCAGCTGTGTGGGATTGTGGAGTACATCTTCAATCTGAGCCTGAAGCTGGGGATGGTACCACAGCTGTGGAAAACATCTTGTGTGGTACCTGTACCAAAGACTTCCCACCCCAAAGATCTGAACAGCTACAGACCAGTGGCCCTGACGTCCCACATGATGAAGACCCTGGAGAGACTGCTCCTTGCTCACCTCTGCCCCCTGGTGGGACCAGCGATGGATCCACTCCAGTTCGCCTACCAGCATGGCATTGGGGTGGAGGATGCGGTCATCTTCCTCCTTCACCGTTTTCTGTCCCACCTGGAGAAGCCCGAGAATGCAGTGAGGATCATGTTCTTTGACTTCTCCAGTGCTTTCAACACCATCCAACCGATGATCCTGAAGGACAAGCTGCTGTGCGCAGGGGTGGACCAGCACCTGTCATCGTGGATCCTGGACTACCTCACAAACCGGCCTGTTTGTGAGAACCCGGGACTGTGTGTCCGACACGATCATCGGTAGCACGGGGGCCCCCCAGGGAACGGTTTTGGCTCCCTTCCTGTTCACCCTTTATACTGCGGACTTCTCACACAACACAACACACTGCCATCTACAGAAGTTCTCTGACGACTCTGCGATCATTGGCCTTATCTCCAACGGAGATGAAGCTGAGTACAGAGGGCTTATCCAGGACTTTGTGGACTGGTGCCATCGGAACTGCCTCCAGATCAACGCGAGGAAAACTAAGGAGCTGGTGGTGGACTGCCGCAGGCAAGGACAACCCCTCACAGCACCAGTAAATATACACGAAACAGACATTGAGATGGTGACATCCTATAAGTACCTGGGTGTTCATCTGAACAATAAACTAGACTGGTCACACAATACTGACGCACTCTACAAGAAGGGACAGCGCAGGCTGTTCCTACTGAGGAGACTCAGGTCTTTTGGTGTACAAGGGGCACTGCTGAAGACATTCTATGACACGGTGGTGGCATCAGCCGTCACTTTTGGAGTGGTCTGCTGGGGCAGTGGCATTACAGCAGCCGATAGGAAGAGACTGAACAAACTGATCAAGAAATCTAGCTCTGTCCTGGGGCAGCGCCTTGACCCAGTGGAGGAGATAGGAGAGAGAAGGACGGTGGCTAAACTGTCATCTCTGCTGGAGTCTGAGTTCCACCCTATGCAGGACATACTGAATGCACTGAGGAGCTCATTTAGCAGCAGACTACATCATCCTAGGTGCACAACCGAGAGGTTTTGCAGGTCCTTCCTACCTACGGCTGTCAGACTGTACAACCTAAGCAGGGCTGCTTGCAGAGATAGCAAAAAGACTTGACAACCTAATAGTATTGAATGCAAAAGATGCAATAGACTTACACAATGGTCCCCTCCGGTATACAACTAGGAAAATACCGGTCGCTATGGAGGGTGAGAATATGTATGAGTGTAGCGGTTTGAATTCAACTCCCACAACACAGAGACAGTCAGCTCGCACTCCTGGGTTTTATTTCCGCTGCATGCTGCGTTTACAGCTGTGAGGTTAATGTGCCACCCATGCATTGTGTTCATGCATCCTGTCTGTACCTCTGATATGCAAATGCCCAGATTGACTGCTGTGAATGTCATTGATCTATTGTTTGAGTTGAGTATATAAGCTGCACTGTGCTGTTAATCTGCCTCTCATTCACTCATTCTGATTTTGCATCTGCTGCGAGACACACACACTGTCTCCTATTTGAGAGCTGGAGGAACAGGCTTCAGCCTGCTCACACTATGAGCTGGGGCCGAGTTCTGATGAAGGCGGGTGATAATAAAGCTATTTAAAAATCCAACGCTGCCTTCATTTTATCATCCTCTTCACTGGTGACCCCGACGTGATCTTCTGATCTGAACAGCCACGCTGGCGACCCGAGACTGAAGAAAACGAGCGGCCAGCGAACGCAGCACCCGGGCATGAATGCTCCGTCACAGCGGCCTGACTGGTCTGCCCTCCCTGCGGCCTCAGGGAGACCTCGACGCAGAGCCCACGGCGGGCGAGCCGCTCTCAGGACATCAGCCAAGACCGGGTAAGCGGCAGAGAAAGTCATGGCGCGCCCTCGCCGAGATCGGCACATCCACGCGGGACCGGCCGCGCAGCTCCTCCACATCAGAGCACATGCGGGCGACTCCCATGGCCGACGGAGCACACATGGACCTGAACGCACCATGACTAATCTGCAGCCATGGCTCATCAGAGATGTTTTTCGGCGCAGACTGCGCAGATCTCCATCAAGTTTCCGACCCTGATTTCCTCTCCAGCGGCCCACCCAAGCACGGAACCCCCACGCGCACACCGGGGAGTTACGAGGACGGCGCACCACGCACGGGGCAAGAATGGCTTCACTGACCGCCTTCCTTCTGCCGCTCACTGGCCCTTCAGGCTTGCTTGTACACCTGAGGCCCGCAGCTTGCTCACTGGATTTTATGGTCTTAGCCACGGCACACAAGGGGAATTCAGCTGTCAGCGGTCCCCGAGGCTGTAGGGTTACGTCCGCCCTAAAGTCAACACGCCAGTCCCTCTGCTTTTATTTTTTTTT
This sequence comes from Pholidichthys leucotaenia, assembly GCA_020510985.1. Lineage (NCBI taxonomy): Eukaryota > Metazoa > Chordata > Actinopteri > Cichliformes > Pholidichthyidae > Pholidichthys > Pholidichthys leucotaenia. The sequence continues at coordinate 453,516,108 of CM035838.1, forward strand.
TTTTTTTTTCTTGCCGCCGCTCCTGCTTTTCTTCACGGCCACGAGAGGAGTCAGAGACTAATTTTTCTTCTTCTGATCTCCGCATGTTCAGACGGGACATCGCGGAGCAGCAAACACTTTTGGCACGACTTGAACGATTTTCCCGCGCCCCGTCAGCATGTACTACCCCCCCCCCTGCACAGAGCTTTTCCCTGCTCGCTGCCCAGACTGCAACATCGAGGTCACGGTCCCCTACCGTTTCCCTCTGGGGGGGGAGCAGTGTAGCGGTTTGAATTCAACCCCCACAACACAGAGACAGTCAGCTCGCACTCCTGGGTTTTATTTCCGCTGCATGCTGCGTTTACAGCTGTGAGGTTAATGTGCCACCCATGCATTGTGTTCATGCATCCTGTCTGTACCTCTGATATGCAAATGCCCAGATTGACTGCTGTGAATGTCTTTGATCTATTGTTTGAGTTGAGTATATAAGCTGCACTGTGCTGTTAATCTGCCTCTCATTCACTCATTCTGATTTTGCATCTGCTGCGAGACACACACACTGTCTCCTATTTGAGAGCTGGAGGAACAGGCTTCAGCCTGCTCACACTATGGGCTGGGGCCGAGTTCTGATGAAGGCGGGTGATAATAAAGCTATTTAAAAATCCAACGCTGCCTTTATTTTATCATCCTCTTCACTGGTGACTATGACCCGGCACGAGCGACGACCAACAGCCTGATCAGGGGAGACAATCGGCGCCGACTGCGCAGATCTCCATCAAGCCCCCTGACCCTGATTCGCCTCGCGACAGCGGACCGGCCATGCACAGAAGCCTCACATCAGAACAGCGCAGCTGGAAGGCACATGGCCGCAGCGCGTGCCGCGCACCAGAGACAAGCTGGCTCTACAGACTTATACATCATCCTCCGCCGCTGCACACGGCTCTTCAGGACTGCTCACACACCTGAAGCACACACGCAGCCCGCACACAGGATTTGGTGTAAGTCTCAGCCACGGCGCACGACGGGTATCCAGCCGTCAGCTGTCCCCGAGGGCTTTAGGGCCGCGAACGCACCTAAAGCCTAAACGCCAAGTCCCTCACATAGCTTCAGCTCCTGTTTTTCTTCATTGCCGGACTGAATCGCGAGAGGAATCAGAGACTAACTTTTCTTCCCACAGCCATGGACATCCCCCGCCACTTGCTACCCCCACCCTCCTCCCTTCCCCGGCACAGACTTTCCCCGCAGCTCGCCACCAAAGCGGGACTACCGAGGTCTCAGCTCCCCGCTAAGCCCTCTGGGGGGGGAGTGTATGGGGTACCCCCCCACAGCAGCCACGGACAAACACAGCGCTCGACTAGAGCAATTAACAGGACAGTGAGATGTGTGTGTTGAGATCAATAGGCAGCCTTCCTGTGCTTAGTTCAGGCACCAGCATCCTGTGGATATGTATGACGCAAATGCAAACATTCATGCTTCCTGCTCGCATTGTGGTACAAATGTCACATGTCTGAATGCATTTCCTTTGATGATAAAATGCCTTTGATGTATTGTCCGTTGCTGGGTATTTAAGTGGCTGAATTCATATGTTCACTCTCTGTTCTTCTTCTGACTGCTTCTGACTACTGCTCATGAGAGCCTGAGAGCGATCCCCAGCATGCTTATACAGCAGCTGGGGTGAGCTCCGTGATGGCGATGATTTGATGAATAAACTTCCATTAAAACTCCAGTCGCCGTGCCTTATTTTAACATTGCCACATGGGTAGATAATCATACCATGTAGGATAACTAAGTAGACGGTTGTGCTGTTTCATTCCATCTAGCTACAATGCTCCGCACTGTGTGTGTTTATATATTTATATATTTATTCCATCTAGCTACAATGCTCCGCACTGTGTGTTTATATATTTACATATTTATTCCATCTAGCTACAATGTTCCGCACTGTGTGTGTTTATATATTTATATATTTATTCCATCTAGCAACAATGCTCCACACTGTGTGTTTATATATTTACATATTTATTCCATCTAGCTACAATGCTCCGCACTGTGTGTGTTTATATATCTACATATTTACTCCATCTAGCTACAATGTTCCGCACTGTGTGTATTTATATATTTATTCCATCTAGCAACAATGCTCCGCACCGTGTGTTTATATATTCATATATTTATTCCATCTTGCTACAATACTCCGCACTGTGTGTTTATATATCTACATATTTACTCCATCTAGCTACAGTGTTCCGCACTGTGTGTATTTATATATTTATTCCATCTAGCAACAATGCTCCGCACTGTGTGTTTATATATTCACATATTCATTCCATCTAGCTACAATACTCCGCACTGTGTTTATATATTCATATATCTATTCCATCTAGCTACAATGCTCCGCACTGTGTGTCTATATATATATATATATTTATATTTATATGTACATATGTATACTCGCTGCTCTTGTTTTTCTCTTGCCTTCTGATTGTTGCTCTGAGTGTTGCTATCCCTGTGCTGTTGCAATCCTGGAATTTCCCCATTGTGGGACTAATAAAGGCTTATCTTATCTTATTTATGACTTCATTAAGATGGATGATTATTTCACTGTACATATAGACTTGTCAATATGCAGTTTCCATAGGAAATGTATAATGCTGCAGTAAACTGAAATGCTGAAGATTGTGTATTCCATATGAGTATTGGATATGTAATATATGATGACATTAACTGGTAGAATATTATTTGAGATAGCTTATTTAATAAATGCTTTTGTTATGATACATATAAAGTAGAGGGGGGAAGAGGTGGAGAGAGGGGAAAAAGGAAGAGAAAGCAAGGGATGGGGACTCACGTGAGCACATGAGTCCCCCTCCCTATGTATGATACAAGATTATGTTATCTTTTTGTGTTTTCTTAGTTTATGGCTTACTTTATTGAAAGTGAAAATTTTAACAATGTGCTCCTTTTTTGTAAGGTTTGCATCCTATGAACATCTTATGCACTTCTGGACCTTGATAGAGCAGCACTGTCAATGGTCACTGTCACACAAGCACAGAGGGGCAACTTCATCCAGCCGAATCATACTACAGTAAATGTTTGTATTAAAAATTACATTGATACTGTATGATTCTTCTATGGACCGGCATGACAAGAAAACAATATTATCAAAAAATGTCAGAGAAAAATAATTCACCTTTTCATTTCCTTCTCACAGACTCATTCCCTGCAGCCAACAGATGAGCTTTTTATGTTCCTGAACTACCTTGCACTGGGTTCAAAACAGCATGACCTTGCTGACCGGTATGGGGTCCACCAGTCCACAGTGAGTCGAATTATTACCACATGGAGCAACTTTCTGTACACGGTGCTTGGCTCAGTGAGGATCTGGACACCAGAGGAGAAAATAAGGGAGCATATGCCAAGAGTTTAAGGACTTTGAGGACACTACTGTCATCCTGGACTGCACTGAGCTGAGGTGTCGGTGCCCATCATCACCTCTTCTTCAGAATGAAGTGTTCTCTGCCTATAAGTCCCACTGCACTCTGAAAAGTCTGCTAGGAGCTGCTCCTCATGGGGCGGTCACGTTCATTTCACCACTGTATGCTAGATCCATCAGTGACAAGCAGGTCATGCTAGAGTCTGGGATTCTGTCCCTTCTGAGTCCTGGGATGGCTATCATGGTTGACCGATGTTTTCTTGTTGATGGTTTTGTGCCATGTAAAATCTATAGGCCACCATTCCTGTCTGGCAGATCCCAGATGTCAGCTGTGAGGTCAGGGAAACCCAAGCCATTGCACGTCTCAGGGTGCATGTGGAGCGGCAAATATGCAGGGTGAAGGAACACAAGTTCTTCGACACTGAGATCCCACTGCGGCTTTTTGGCAACATTAATCAGCTGTATACTGTTGCATGTCTTTTGACAAACTATGAAAATGGGCCTCTTGTAAAAGCACGGGCAAGAAAGTCAGTTTAGCATGTATTCACTCCACCAGATTCACTCTGTGAAAAAGAGTATTAACTGTATATATAAAATCCATGAATCTAGTAAAGTTTTTATCTTGTTATCCGTGTAAACACTGAAATCATTATATGGTAACTAACTGAGTAAATCTGCATGAAATCCATAACTGAAAACAGTAAATGTAATTTTTTTTTTTTTTAGATTTTTTTAGATTTAGATTTAGTATACTTTATTGATCCCCAGAGGGGAACTTGAGGGTCATCCACCACCTGGATGGATGAAGAAGCCACGATACGGCGCTATCCCTTAACCATTCACACACACATTCACACCTAGGGCCACTTTAGAGTCTCCAATTAACCTAACCTGCATGTTTTTGGCATGTGGGAGGAAACCAGAGAAATCCCGGGGTAAACCCACGCATACACGGGGAGAACATGCAAACTCCACACAGATCACTGTTGGTCGGGGGCTGGGATCAAACCCACAATCCCCCGGCCAAGGGTAAACTGTGCTGCCGCAGTGCTAACCACTGCGCCACCGTGCAGCCCCACGGTGTAAATTCAGCATTTACAAGTTTTATTTTGCTATTTATAAACATTTTTCTTGTAAGTATATATGGTTATTAAACATATGTTCACTTACGTGAAACATGTTTGTAAATAGCAAAATTTGCTGCTAAACAGATTTACTGTGTGTGATGTTAAATAGAGCAGCTCGGTGGTGCAGTGGTTAGCACTGTGGCAGCACAGCAAGAATGTCACAGGATCGATCCCACCCCTGACCATCGTGGGTTCAATCCCACCCCCTGACCACTAGTGACTCTTCTGTGTGGAGTTTGCATGTTCTCCCTGTGTCTACATGGGTTTACTCCAGGTACTCTGGTTTCCTCCCACAGGCCAAAGACATGTAGATTAGGTTAACTGGCATCAACTGAGGATTCTAAATTGTCCTTCGGTATGAATTTGAGAGTGAATGGTTGTCTGTCTCTCTCTGTTGGCCCTCCGATGGACTGGTGATCTGTCCAGGGTGTACCCTGCCTCTCGCCCAAAAGATGCTGGGATAGGCTTCAGACCCCCCATGGCCCGAACAGATCAAGCTGTAGAAGATGGATGGATGGATAATATTAAATATCCGTATACTCATACAAACTGTTTAATAGCAAATTTTTCTCTTTACTGTTAATGTGTGTGTTCAATATCCATCTTTACCTGTTTGAAATGTTTGCAAACATAATATCTCAGGTTCAGGTTACTTTATTTGTACCATAGGTAGATTTGTTTTGCAGTCAGGTAACATCCTTTTAGACACATATTTACAAACCACAATTACATTCAACATGAACACAAACACAGGCACACATGAAGCTGACTATAAACATGATAAAAGTTCTCAAGGCTCCACCAATCAGGACATAAGACAAAGAGATAAGAGAAAAAACAAAGAGAGAAGAGAGAAGGGTCATATTAAAAAAAGTTAAAAACTAAGTCAAAGAGATTAAAAACTTAATAAAAGTCTGAAGTCTAAAACCCAATAAAAGATTTAAAACCCAAATAAAAAACCTACAACAATAAATAAATATAAAATAAAAATTAATAAATAGATAACTAAATTATGTGCAATATATTGCTACATCTTCAACTCTTTGACTGCAGCAGGAACAAAGCTGTTTTTGTAGCGCTGGGTTTTACATTTTGGGACAACAAACCTCCGTCTGGAGGGGAGATGCTGAAAGTTGCAGTGCAAAGGGTAGGAGTCATCATTTAAAATGGAGGTAGCAATCCTCTGTACCTGTATGGTGTACAGGGATGTCAGACTCAGCTGTGACTCACCAAGAAAACGACTGGACCATCTAACTACCTGGTCTAAGGATTTCCTCTGTTTCAGTTTTATCTGACCAAACCATGACACTAAAGAAAAGGATAAAACAGATTCAACTAGAAAAGCACTCGGAGAGCGCAGACCTCCGCCAAGCGCCACAATTCCCCCCATACAGTGTTTGTGTGTACGTTTTCAGATTCCTTGAGCATGTAAACATATGAGTAGCAATTGGATTCACAATGATTATTTGTTTATTTGACAGGGATAGTGCAATAAACACACAATTAATCAATGACAATCAATCTGATAGTGCTCATAAAATACTCCTTATGGCGTGCGTCTCGAAAAGCCTCTGACAACTAAGTCCAACTCTTAGCCTGCCCGTGTGGTTTAGTCTCTAAGCCCGGCGGAACTGCTTTTACTAATAGGAGAAGGGGTGAGGGCGGATCTCAACCTGGGAAGGTAGCCCATCTAGGGGAAGGTAAACCCTGATTTCAAACCTCTGCTGCCTTGCGGCATACCCGCTCACGGGAAAGGCTTCGGGAGTCAACCCTGAGGAAAAATCCGGAGTCGGAGCCCCTAAGGCAGTTCTATGTTGTGCTCAACATCGTTCTGGCAGCTCCTGCAACGGCGCTGGTGCCAAACTGTAGCAGCCCTGCTGTTCCTTTGGATTCATCAGTGACGTGGAGAGGGGGGACATGCTGCATGGGCAACATCTTGTCCTCCATATCTTCCTGCCCAGGCTTGAATCCTACCAACGCCCAACGCTGGAAGGTAGAACACCGGATCACTGGATAGGACACTCCAGCTTCGCCTTTGGCGTAGACAAAACACGGGGAATGACAGTTACCGGTTATAAGCCACTGCTCAATTGGCGTAGAGCGTGGCACCAGGGGTTGTTCCCGACGGTGGGAGGGATCATCAGATCTCACTGGACAGCTACCGCCCGCCTCAAGCTGGGCAGCCCCCAGCCAATAAGGTGTTGTCCCGCCACAGCTTGCTTTCCTCATTGGGTGCATGGGGATAAGGAGAAATCCAAACAGCAGGCTGAGAACCTTCGCACCAGGCAAGACAATAAAACAAAAGAGACCAACTCTAAAACTGGGAACTTGGAACGTCCGCACTATGATGACAGGACTCGCTGCTAACCTCAAGGACATCAACAACACCAGGAAGACTGCCATCATCAATAATGAGCTGAAGAGACTGGGAGTGGATATCGCCACTCTCCAGGAAACACGGTTAGCTGACGCAGGCACACTGAGAGAGAAGGACTACACGTTCTACTGGCAGGGAAAGGGCAGTGACGAACACAGGGAACACGGAGTGGGCTTCGCAGTGAAGAACACTTTGCTGAAGATGGTGGAACCGGGCAGCACTGGCTCTGCACGACTCCTCACCCTCCGCCTGAACACCACTGAAGGCCCAGTCACCCTCGTCAGTGTGTATGCCCCAACACAGACAGCCACACCAGAGGCAAAAGACGAGTTCTACGAGAATCTCGCAACAACTGTCAGGATCATTCCCAACTCTGAACAACTCATTCTCCTTGGAGACTTCAATGCCAGAGTGGGTGCTGACCACGACTCCTGGCCCTCCTGTCTTGGACCTTTTGGCGTGGGCAGAATGAACGACAACGGACAGCGGCTGCTCGAGTTCTGCACATATCACGATCTGTGCATCACAAACTCGTTCTTCAAGACCAAGCCCCAACACAAGGTTTCCTGGCAACATCCGCGCTCAAAGCACTGGCACCAGCTAGACTTGATCCTGACCAGGCGCACCTCACTGAAGAACGTGCTAATCACCCGTTCGTTCCAGAGTGCAGATTGCGACACAGACCATTCATTGGTGTGTTGCAAGGTCAAGCTGCAGCTGAAGAAATTCCATCGTGCTAGACAACCTGGAAAGGCACGGATTGACACCAGCAAGATGGCCCAACCAGAACTTGTTGAGCAGTTTGCCTCCACCTTTGAGAAGGAACTTGGTGTACCACAAGGAGGAGAATCTGCAAAGCAGAAGTGGGAAGAGCTACGAAACACCATCTACCGCACAGCCTTGGCTACCTTTGGGAGGAAGACCTCGAAGTCACAGGACTGGTTTGATGCCAAGTTGACCGAGATGACCCCCGTCATTGAAGCCAAGCGCTCAGCACTTGCTGAGTACAAGAAGTACCCAAACGAGAAGAATCTCCAGATTCTCAGGGCTGCGAGAAGCAAAGTTCGGCAGACTGCTCGGCGCTGTGCCAACGAGTACTGGACTCAGCTCAGCCAAGACATTCAAACCGCTGCCATAACAGGGAACATCCGGGGTATGTACGATGGCATCAAGAAAGCACTTGGTCCGGCTCAGAGCAAGACGGCCCCCCTCAAATCTTCCACTGGGGAGATGATCACAGAGAAGAACAAGCAGATGGAGAGATGGGTGGAACACTACTCCGACCTCTACTCTAGACAGAACACCGTGACACCGTCAGCCCTTGATGCCATCGACTGCCTGCCATCCATGGACGAACTTGACGCCGAGCCAACCATCGACGAACTCAGTAAGGCCATTGATAGCTTGGCCGCTGGCAAGGCACCCGGCAACGACGGCATACCCCCTGACCTGATCAAGCACTGCAAGACCGCCCTACTGCTGCCATTGCATGACGTCCTCTGCCAGTGCTGGAAGGAAGGTGCCGTACCACAGGACATGAGGGACGCCAAGATCATCACCCTCTACAAAAACAAAGGGGAGAGAAGCGACTGCAACAACTACAGGGGCATTTCCCTCCTCAGCGTTGTTGGCAAAGTCTACGCACGAGTTGTTCTCGTTCGTCTACAGAAGCTTGCCGAACATGTCTACCCCGAGTCTCAGTGTGGCTTCCGCGCTGAGCGATCGACGGTAGACATGATATTCTCCATCCGCCAACTCCAGGAGAAATGCAGAGAACAGAACATGCCTCTGTACGTCGCCTTCATCGACCTCACTAAAGCGTTCGATCTGGTCAGCAGAGAGGGCCTTTTCAAGATCCTGCCAAAGGTAGGATGCCCACCAAAGTTGCAAAGCCTCATCGAATCGTTTCACACCAACATGCAGGGGATAGTGCAGCACGATGGCAACGTCTCAGAGCCATTCAACATACGCAGCGGAGTGAAACAGGGCTGTGTACTTGCGCCAACCCTCTTTGGGATTTTCTTTGCTATGCTCCTGAGGCATGCCTTCAGCACAGCAACAGAGGGAATCTACCTGCACACAAGATCTGACGGCAGGCTTTTCAACCTCGCCCGCCTGAAAGCCAGAACCAAAGTACGCGAGGCTCTAATTAGAGACATGCTGTTCGCAGACGACGCTGCAGTCGCAACCCACACACAGCAGGAGCTTCAGACCCTGATGGACCGCTTCTCCCAGGCATGCAAGGACTTCGGGCTTACCATCAGCCTGAAGAAGACTAACGTCTTGGCGCAAGGCACGGAAGCACCACCAACCATCACCATTGACGACTACAAGCTGGAGGTCGTGAATCAGTTCACGTACCTGGGGTCCACGATCAGCAACAACCTCTCCCTTGATACAGAGATCAACAAGAGGATTGGAAAATCAGCCTTCACACTCGCTCGCCTCACCACACGAGTGTGGGAGAATCCCAAACTCTCTGTCAAGACGAAGATGGCAGTGTACAACGCCTGCGTCATCAGCACACTGCTCTATGGGAGTGAGACGTGGACAACATACGCCCGGCAGGAAAAGAGACTGAACTCCTTCCACTTGCGCTGCATTCGCCACATCCTGGACATATCCTGGCAGGACAAAGTGCCCAACACAGAAGTTCTGTCCCGCACCGGCCTTCCCTCCATGTTCACTCTACTCAGGCAGCGCAGGCTCCGCTGGCTAGGCCACGTTCACCGTATGGAGGATGGCAGAATCCCCAAAGACGTCCTCTATGGAGAACTGGCAACTGGCAGGAGAGACGTTGGCCGCCCACAGCTGCGCTTTAGAGACGTCTGCAAGAGAGACATGAAGGCCCTGGATATCAACACAGAGCGCTGGGAGGACCTTGCAACGGACCGCTCCAAATGGAGAGGCACCCTGACCAGACAGCTCAAGGCGGGTGAAGAGAGACTGACTGCTGCAGCAGATGAAAAAAGGACCCGCAGGAAGAACCGCCACAGACCCAGCAGCACGGAGACCACCCACAAGTGTGACCTGTGTGACAGGGACTGTCATTCGCGCATCGGCCTGTTCAGCCACAGGCGGTGCTGTTCCAGCAGAGTAGACGTTTAGGATTCTCTTCCATGGTCATCATAGACCGACGGAGGCCGACGACGGTAGTAAAAGCATTGCCTCCTTGGCGGAGGTAATAAACTGAAGTGTTGCTGTTGTGTCCATCTCCTCCACTGACGGATGCAAATTGGGTAGACAGGTTGCCGTGGGTTTTATATTATATTATTTTGGGGTTGCGCTCCGCGGCAAACGAGAATTTAGAAGCTTCGCCGGCAGAGAGCTCGTTTTTGCGCAGCGCCTATGGCTGGCCGGTGAATTTCTGCCAAATGCGCAGCTCCTATGGCTGGCCGGGGAATTTCTGCCAAAGAATCTGTCGGCGGACAGCTGCCCGTGTGAGGTTTTGCAGTTGCGTGCAAACACAAGCACGCTGGCGGGCCCAGGCCAGCAGTGTTTTCCGCGTGCTTTTGTGCCTAAAATGTTGAAGAACGCAGAGTTTGTGTTGCAGACACGATGACCAGCGCCCTCCATTGCGCCTGCGCACATGTTGAAAATGGCCCTATGTCACAGTGTTGAAAAATGCTTTAAAAAATTCCTGTATCCAGACGGTGAACCGGATCACCCCCAAAATTTAATCAGTTCTTCCTTGTACCATTTCCAACAACGCCTGAAAGTTTCATGGAAATCCGTCCAAGACTTTTTGAGTTATCTTGCTAACCAACAGACAAACAGACAGACAGACAAACACACAGACAAACCCCGGCAAAAACATTACCTCCTCCTGGCCTTTTCGGCCTGGCGGAGGTAATAAAAGCCCGATAAAACATTGTCATTATGGTTCGGTCAGTTTGGAAGTGTGCCAGTTTCCTTAAACAATGCAAATGTTGCTGACCCTTTTTGCACACCCTTTCACAGTTCTCTTCAAAGTTTAAATTACTATCAATAATCATCCCAAGATATTTGTAAGACTGCACGCATTCAATGGTCTGGCCTTTTAGTACAGTGATTTCGTGCCTGGAAGTTTTCCTCCTGAAGTCAATAATCATATCTTTGTTTTTTGTCTTATTCAGCTGCAGGTAGGAATCCTCACACCAGTGAACAAAATCATCAACTACTGGGCCGCGACTGCTCTCACCATCCTGAAGGAGACTGACAATAACTGAATCATCAGCATACTTTATAATGTGTCTGTTGTCATGTCTGCACTGACACGTTTGTGTACAGGATGAAGAGTAGTGGTGACACACACCCTTGAGGAGAGCCAGTAGAAGAACACTTTGTTCAGACAATGTACCATTGACCCTTACTCTCTGTGTCCTGTTGGTTAAAAAATCCAGAATCCAACCCACCAGATTATTACTCAAATCAAATTGTTGCAGGAGCCTTTCAACTAAAATATGAGGTTGAATTGTATTAAAACCAGAAGAAAAGTCCACAAATAAAAGCCTGGCGTGTGTCCCATTAAAATCCAGTTGTTTATGACATAACGTTCGGCTCAGGAGACGCACACACACAGGTTCAGAGTAGTTCAAACTGTTTATTAACAGCAGGGGTGTATGGGTGTGTGTCAGTGGAATGTTAATGTATTGGTGGTGGCGTCTGCTTCGGGCACAGAGGCAGAAGACCGTTCAGCCGGCAACCCTATGGGAGAGAACAGACACAGGGTGACAGGCACACACCAATACAGGAGGAGAATAGGCGAGGGAGAGAAGCTTACTTGAGTTTGACAGATGGCAGGCACTACAAGGACGGAACCCCGGGAGACAGTCACCTGCAGGACTTGGTGCAGCAGCGAGGAAGGACGAGGGACGGAGTTGTCCGCCGCCGAGGAATCCACCTGTGCACAGGGGAGCAGACTGGGAGAGGTAAGGAAAGGAATCTTCTTACCACTAGCTTGACGCTGAAGAGAGGGTTGATGCTTCGCATTGAAGGCGATGAAGTCTAACGGCTTCAGGCCGAAGCTCAGGGCGAGGCGGCTTTTATCCCTCGCCGCTGACGAGTAGCAGGTGCGTGAGCAGGTGGCGCCGCTGATGAATGGCGCGGCGTGACAGTTTAAAAAGCATGTTAAATAGAGTGACAGTGGCATCCTCCACTCCTCTGTGAGGCCTATAGGCAAACTGCAAAGGATCCAATGCATGCTCAGTCTTCTTTAGGACCTCAAATCTGACCAGTTTTCAAAAAATTTTCATCTTTCATCATTCTTTTGCTCTTAAAATTTCGGACTTCAGCTCTTTTGTGGCAACCTGCAGCTCAGAAACAACCCCCTGTTTAAAGGCAAGTGCTTTCCTCTGTAAGCAGGATTTAAATGATTTAGTAACCCATGACTTATTGTTGGGATATATTTTGACACATTTACATGGAACGATCATATCCCTGCAAAAAGCCATGTAAGAGCATGTCACATCCACCAAAGAGTCCAAATCATCTCCGCAGGACCATGTGAACACCTCCCAGTTCGTACAGTTAAAACATTCCTGGAGGCAGAGCACTGAATCATCTGTCCAGACCATTATGTCCCTGGTCTTTGTCTTTTCTCTTCTGAGAGCAGTTTTATATGTGGGCAGCAAATGTACACAGTTGTGATCTGAGAATCCTAAAGGAGGAAGGGGAAGTGATTTAAAGGCCGCTTCTATACATCCATAGCATAGGTCCAATGTCTTTTCTCACCTGGTTGGGCAGGAGATGTACTGATAAAAGTTTTTAAGTGTCTTCTTTAGAGACACATGGTTAAAATCCCCAAGGATAAAATTTGGAGCCTCTGGGGAAATCGACTGCAACCGCTGTACCACATCAAAGACAGTGCTGGAGGTGGAGTCAGCATCCGCCCTCAGGTGAATGTGCACAGTCGTTATGAAAAGTTGGGGGAACTCGCAAGGCAGATAAAAGGAGCATAGTGATATGGACAGAAGCTCCACATCTGGTGTACAGATGCGCTCTCTGACCGTGACAGATGTACAGTACTGTTTATTAATGTACAAACATACTCCGCCTCCCTGACGTTTCCCCGTTACCTCTTCCTGCCGATCCAAGTGAAGTGGGGCTCCAAAACCGTCAATACAAAGATCTGGGTCCCGGTCATGCTCCGTAAACCACGTCTCCATGTAAGCCATGACACAGCAGTTCTTGAAATCCTTCTGATATCGTACATTTCCTTGGATTTCATCCACTTTATTTCTCAGGGATTGTACGTTCCCCATAATAATGGAAGGAAGAGGAATGCAGTTAAGCTGACACCTCCTCAGGTTTAATCTTACGCCTCCATTCTTTCCATGTTTCCTTCTCTTGTTCCTCTTTTCATCGCTGTGTCCATGAAAGTCTCTTAAAATAAAGTCCGGCAGTTGCGGCACAGGCTCAAACACAGACACTGGATTATCCATGTTTAGCTGCAGTAACATGTCTCTGGAGTACTGCATTCTTACCAGCGTGACCGCGCTGACGTCCCAGACAAAGAGCCAGTAAGAAAGAAGCCACGGTGCAATAACAAGAAGAAAATCCATACTAATGGAACCAAAGACCTCTTTGCTTTATAGTCCAGAAACATTCAAGGACAAAAACGGCACAAAGAATTACGTTAAAACACATTAAAGTGCATAAAAACAGAGACTAAGACACCAAACTTTTTCACCCACTGCCGGTCGCTGCGTGCGCATGCGCCCGGCCCAATAATATCTGTGTGTAGTTATAATGAAATCCGTAAATACCAATTACTGTATACAGTATGTGTATACTTGCATGAAATATTTTGAAATACGTATATGCTCTTTGCTCAAGCTAATGAGTCCCTTTATACTGGACCTTACATCTGTCAAGTTTTCTTATCTGACCTTCTATGATAATTGCCATATTCTGGACAAAACAAATGCTCCCATGCTTTTTATCGTTATTACAATGGTTAACTACAGACATTCACGCAGTATATATTTATGCATAAAATGCAATAATCATGAAAACTGTAAACAAATGTCATTTTAAAAAGGTATTAACTATTGTCAAAGTGTATTATAGTGGCATGAACTTGTGAAACAAAGAAGAGATAGTACAACACTTATTTATGAACAAATTATTTCCAGTAAGTTTTGAGTGATCAGATCAAAAGTCCAGATTTGATTAACCTTAACCCAATCAAGACTGCTACAAAACCAGAATGTTACAGAGACCTAAAGCCGTGGACAAAATTGTTGATACCCCTCTTTTAATGAAAGAAAAACCCACAATGGTCACAGGAATAACTTGAATCTGACAAAAGAGGTAATAAATAAAAAATCTATGAAAATTAACCAGTGAAAATCAGACAATGCTTTTGAATTGTGGTTCAACAGAATTATTTTAAAAAAACAAACTCATGAAACAGGCCTGGACAAAAATGATGGTACCCCTAGAAAAGACTGAAAATAATGTGACCATAGGGACATGTTCAACCAAGATGTGTCCTCTAATTATTTAATTAATTACAAATTTTTTTAATTTGTGTTTGATTGTCAGTGCAAAAGAGAAGAGAGGAGGATGGAAAAGGAGAGAGGGAGAGAGTGAAGGAAGACCCAGATGAGATAAGAAGAAGAAGAAGAAGAAGACCAAACTCTTTGTGCAGCTGAGGGTTTAATAGGAGGACTCATTGTTCAGGCAGGGATGCAGTGCAAAACGATAATTTATTTAACAAAAAAACTCAGGGACAAAATCAAAGCAGCATGTGGGCTGAAAACTCAAACTAAACTCGGCATCAAAATACAAACAAGGCAAGGTAGAAACTAACTTACATGAAACACTTGGAACTTGGACAGGGAATCATGGCATGGAAATGACACAGTTTTACTCACACAGAAATGACACAGACCAGGTACTGGAGCTGGGAGGCGCTGTGGAGCAGGAACTGGGTAAGGACGCAGAGCAGGAACATGCACTTCAGGCTGAACAGGAACTTTGGTGTGCACCTTGGGCTGAGCAGGAACAGGAACTTTGGTGTGCACTTCGGGCTGAGAACTGATCTGAACTTGGCATGGAAAAGCTAAAATAAACTTGGCAAAGAACTACAGAGTGAAGCAGGAAAAACTTACACTGAGCATGGAATGTAGACAGAGATTCATGGCAGGGAAATGGCATAACACAGTGCAGGGTAATAGATACGATGACCTCTAGACAAACACAGAACAGAGACTCACATATAAAGGGGAACTAATAACGAATTTAACTAGAGACAGTTGAGACAATTCAGGGCAGCAGGTGAAGGACACAGGACGGGTGGAGGCTGCACACACACTCACAGACTGAGGGAGACACAAACCAGAGGCAAAAGAGAAAGACATGACAAACAATAAACGAACACAGGGGCACTTAATAATAATCAGAATAATCATAATAATAATAATACAGTGGAAAGCAAAACTAAATGAACATAAAACATGGGCACGATAATCTAGCCATACCCTGATCATATACATATTGGTTTTTGTGTGTGTTTGTGTGTGTTCGTGCGTGTGTGTAAAAAGTGTGGGTGTGTGGAGGTGGTTGAGCTCATTGGGTGGTCAGCACCCCAAAGCTCTGATCCTAGAACAGCCCCTGATGGCAGGAGATTAGTAAAACCTCACCTCCTGTTTCCTGACGATGAAAGAAGGATCCAAAGAGGAGAAAAACAACACAAAGGTATTGTTTTGTATTGTGAGAGCTGCAGCTGATCCAGAGGACTGTTAGTTATTTTACCGTGGGCAGGCTTTGAAAAGATGAGGTAAGCTCCGTTCGTCTGTGTTTCTAGTTTTTTTAATTTACATATTTTCATAACCTTATACCTTAACAGTTAGACAACAATCTACACCATTATTTACGTGAAAAATTATCTTTTAAATTGGCAAGCATCATATGTGTAACACATGGCAAAATTCAACTGGGATCAAAAGATAATTTTGCTCTTGCCATGCATTTCAATGGAAAATTCTTCTGATTTAAGGTCCCATATGCGGAAGTAGAGGGAGCGTGACTTAGGCTCTCTGTTGTGGGGAGCTGGGAGAGCTGTCACACAGACAAGAAAGCAAGCCCAAATAAGTAACTATACGTTAAAAAACAAGCCCAAAAACCTGCAACTCACAACTGATGAAATTTGCAAGCGACTTTAGAGAAAAACAAGCCCAAAGTATATTATTATTATTATTATTATTATTATTATTATTATTATTATTATTATTATATAAAGACTTGGCAACACTGGAAGGAAGTAGCTTGCCTTCTTCTTCTTGTTTGGGTCTTAACGGCAGCTTGCACCCAAATTGTTGCACTACTGCTAACTTCTGGCTACTTAGTGTTGTGTGGGGATTTGGCCTTTGAGGCTTGCTGTAGCTGGCGCCAGACCCACAACGTGGTGATATCAGGTGGGCTACGGCCAGTGTGCATATAAGTGAAACTTATGCCAATAAAGTTCAGTTCGTTGCTCAGCATAGCATAGGTCACGTCTCGCTCTTTTAGTATATAATATTTGGCGACAGGATTAAACCATAGGGGCATGTGCAAGACTATCTCCTCCGTTCTTGGAGTCACTGGGTCTGCCAGCTACACTGTGGCACCACTGGTTGGAGGTGTTTGATGCCTATATCATTGCGGCCGGCCTGGGTGGCACCGATGAAGAAAGACAGAAAAGCATGCTAATCCATTGCCTCGGCAAGGAAAGACAACATGTGTTTCACACGCTGGGTAGCACAGGATCTTTGGACAAGTGTTTGTGCATGATGGACAATTTTTTTTGTTGACAAGTGTAACATCACGGCATGAAGATACAGATTCTTCAAACTGTTGGTAAAAAATTATAGTTTAGTTGTTTTTCTTAAGAATGTCAGTTATTGTGCAAGAGGGCTCTCACACTTCCTCCACTGCTTGCTTTGCATGCAACATTGCTTGTCAAGGTGACTACACCCACACACACACCTCATGACTCCTTTGTTGAAACCAGATAGAATCGGCTCAGCCCGCTGCTATGCTGTCTCATATGGAAAAGTACTGATGCACGCGAGGAGACCACTCCTTCTTGCATGAGGGAGTGGCAGAGTTTTATAAAAACTATGGGACCCCCTTTTATGGGCAGCACACTCTTGGGGAATTGCCTAAAGAGTTGTGTTCTAGCGCTGCTTGTATCCATATCTCACTTTCAGTAAAATAAGTGAAAGTATACTTCATCGCTCAGTCTGGTTATTTGGCCTTCATATAAAAGAACTGGGGGTTAAGGCATTTTAGACGTAACAATTTGGTGTTTCCGCCCGGTTATGAGGCTAAATTTTAGTTTTAGTTTTGTAAACAGCGTGAGGATTTTTTTCTCTACAGACTGGCAGCCGCAACATTATAAGAGGTGAGCAGAAAACCTTTTTCAACAAATTTTTGCCTGTCCCTTTGAGGACAGCCCTTTCTGTAGAGATTAAATATTCATGTGTGATGTGATGTGTGATGTGTGATGTGATGCATGTGATTTTATTTGTGGAATGAAACTGAGATATGGTCTTGAATCTATGATATGTTGTTTTGATATTTACTGAATTTGATGAGGAAATCTCAAAACGGTTTTAACCCCTTGGGATAAGTTGCACGCGTTAAAACTTTCCCTAAAAGTAGAGTTGGGGATAGCTTGGGTAAACGGTTTTAACCCCACAGTGGACATTATATAGTAGGATTTCACTGAAAAGTAGAGTTACCCGGAACAGCATTGCATATCTGAGTAAAAGGTTTTAACCCCGAGGTGACTGTTGTAGGGTTGCCGATAAAGGAGTATTACTCAGCAAGTGCATAGCTTCACGAAAAGGTTTTAACCCCTTGAAATCATTGCTTGATTTCAAAAAGAAGAGTTGTCACCCCTTGTATATTCAGCTCAGACCAAGAGGTTGTAACTCCCTGGGATAGCAACGGGCGCGTCCTTAAAATTATAAGTTGGTCTCACTGCATTAAAAAAAATTGTTTCTATATATATTAATATTTTATTATTATTTGTGTGAATTGACAACAGGAACAAGTATTTAAAAAATCCATTTGTGAAGTTAACTAATACAGATTGGACTAAAATGGCTACGAAACCGGACTGTACTAAGGATAATGATAAAATGGATGACGATAAAAACAGCTCTGAATATCCTTTGGAAAGTTTAGGGCGCACAGTGAAAGAAATGGAGGAAGTGTTAAAAGCAACTGTGCGACAGGAGAAATTAAATGAGGAACGAAAACAGCTTAGGACTTGGGTGAAATGGTTGCAAAGAGACGGTCTATTTGGCAATATGGGAGATCCCCTACCAAACACATCTGGCAAAAATGAGTATGTGGAGAGATTCCACCGACGGCAGGAACAGGCAAAGAGGGAGGAGGATGAGGCAGGTCCTTTTCAGAAGAGCAAAAAACGCACAGCAAAAATAATCATTCAGGATAAACTGGCATTAACACAACGATACTTTAGTGAATCCCCTTTTAAACAGGTGCCTGTGGGAGTCCAAGCAGTCCAGACGAAGGGCAGTGAAAACTCAGGAAGTAAGGCGTCCAATGGTGAGAATGCACACACACACACACACACACACACTTATAAAACATGTGATCTCAACATATAAATGCATAATGCATAAATGCACCAGGGTCTTCACATGATAAAGACCCTGGAGAGACTGCTCCTTGTTCACCTCCCTCCCTGGTGGGACCAGCGATGGATCCACTCCAGTTCGCCTAACAGCATGGCATTGGGGTGGAGGATGCAGTGATCTTCCTCCTTCACCATTCTCTGTCCCACCTGGAGAAGCCCGGGAATGCGGTGAGGATCGTGTTCTTTGACTTCTCCAGTGCTTTCAACACCATCCAACCGATGATCCTGAAGGACAAGCTGCTGTGCGCAGGGGTGGACCAGCACCTGTCATCATGGATCCTGGACTACCTCACTAACTGGCCACAGTTTGTGAGAACCCGAGATTGTGTGTCTGACAAGATCATCAGTAGCACGGGGGCCCCCCAGGGAACGGTTTTGGCTCCCTTCCTGTTCACCCTTTATACTGCGGACTTCTCACACAACACAACACACTGCCATCTACAGAAGTTCTCTGGCGACTCTGCGATTGTCAGCCTCATCTCCAACAGAGATGAAGCTGAGTAAAGAGGACTTATCCAAGACTTCGTGGACTGGTGCCATCGGAACTGCCTCCAGATCAACGCGAGGAAGACTAAGGAGCTGGTGGTGAACTACCGCAGGCAAGGACAACCCCTCACAGCACCAGTAAACATACAGGGAACGGACATTGAGATGGTGACATCCTACAAGTACCTTGGTGTTCATCTGAACAATAAACTAGACTGGTCACACAATACTGACGCACTCTACAAGAAGGGACAGCGCAGGCTGTTCCTACTGAGGAGGCTCAGGTCTTTTGGTGTACAAGGGGCGCTGCTGAAGACATTCTACTACACAGTGGTGGCATCAGCCATCACTTTTGGAGTGGTCTGCTGGGGTAACGGCATTACAGCAGCCAATAGGAAGAGACTGAACAAACTCATCAAGAAAGCTAGATCTGTCCTGGGGCAACGCCTTGACCCAGTGGAGGAGATGGGAGAGAGAAGGATGGTGGCTAAACTGTCATCTCTGCTGGAGTCCGAGTCCCACCCTATGCAGGACACACTGAACGCACTGAGGAGCTCATTTAGCAGTAGACTACATTATCCTAGGTGCGCAACCGAGAGGTTTGGCAGGTCCTTCCTACCTATGGCTGTCAGACTATATAACCTAAGCAGGGCTGCTCGCAGAGATAGCAAAAAACATGTGACAACCTAATAGTATTGAATGCAAAAGACGCAACAGACTTACACAAATGGTCCCCTCCAGTATACAACTAGGACAATATCAGTCGCTACGGAGGGTGACAATATGTTTGGGTACATATTCATACTATGTAGGATAACTAAGTAGACGGTTATGCTGTTTATTCCATCTTGCTACAATGCTCCACACTTTGTATATATATTTATACATTTATGTATACATATATATATATTCACTGCTCTTATTTTTATTTTTCATACCTTCTTAATTATTGAGTGTTGGGCTGCACGGTGGCGCAGTAGTTAGCACTGCGGCAGCACAGTTTACCCTTGGCCGGGGGATTGTGGGGATCGTGGGATCGTGGGATCGTGGGTTCGATCCCAGCCCCCGACCAACAGTGATCTGTGTGGAGTTTGCATGTTCTCCCCGTGTTGCGTGGGTTTACTCCGGGATTTCTCCGGTTTCCTCCCACATGCCAAAAACATGCATGTTAGGTTAATTGGCTGTTCTAAATTGTCCCTAGATATCTGTTTCCTATAGGCCCTTAGAATAGAGGGTTAGTATTAATGAAAGCGCTTTGAGTGGTCTTTGTGACTAGAAAAACGCTATATAAGTGCAGGTTAGTTAGTAGTTAGTTATTTTTATTTCTCATATCTTCTTAATTATTGAGTGTTGCTATCCCTGTGCTGTTGCAATCCTGGAATTTCCCCATTGTGGGACTAATAAAGGCTTATCTTATCTTATAATTAGTGAATTTCTATTACCATGTAATACTAGATGATAAAAGTAGTTGGAAATCACACGTTAGATAAATACAAAACAAAGTTGCAAAAAATATTGCAATTATAAATAAAATTAGGACAAATCACTTTATATCTTGTATTGCTCATTGGTACTTCCATACTTGATCTATTGTATAGAGGCTGAGGTAACAATTATAAAAGTACACTTAATTCATTGCTAATATTACAAAAAGGGCTGTCCATGTTATACATAAAGTCGGGTATCTTAAACATACTAATTTATTGTTTACACATTTAAAATTATTGAAATTACGGGATCTGGTTGATTATTATATAGCACAATTAATGTTTAGAAAAAAAGAAAAAGAAAAAACCTTTTGTATAATCAATCAATCAACTTACTAAAATAGTTATAAAATCCATAAGTTGCATATTTTTAATAAAATTATTATAAAGTATAGCTTAAATTTTAGAAAAATGAAAATCTTTATAAGAGCTAAAAGCTCAATAAAGCTTAATCTGGCATAGTTGGTTTGACAATATGTTTGGTAAATGGGGAAGGATTATACATGGGGCCTTAGTTAGTATCGGTATTACTTTATTGATTATTGCTTTCTGTGGGTGCTGTTGTATTCCTTTGATTAAACGACTTGTTGAAAGATCTATTGTTGCAGTTTTCTCCTCTAAAGACCCACCTCCATACCAAGGTGTCCAGGAAGCTGTCCGCCTGCTCTCTCACTACCAGGATGACGACGAGGTCATGCCAAGGCTGGACTCTGATGGGGACCCAGAGGATGCGGAAGAAATAGTTTAGAATCCACAATAGGGTCTACAATATACATTTACATGGTGTTAGATTTTGCTTTGCTGTGCTATAGCCCCACAGGTTTCTGTTATGACAAATGATTTAGTATATACATGTGCTAATATAGTGAAAGTGTGCACATGTGAACGCATCCATATGTGCATGTACAGTATGTATACGTGCATGCGTGTGCCTTTGATTCCATGCCCACATGTGTGCACTGGTCGTTTGTAATACAGTTCTATACACTGCACACACATAGGCCTTTTGTTATGTTTGTCCACGATGTCTGCATTACACCTGATGTCCTCTGGAGATATGGCGACCTGAGGGGGAGGCAGGTCAATACGATTGCCGGAAAGAGGACATCACGCACATATAGAATCTTAGATTCATTACACACAAGGATTAGAATAGGGTTATGAGATATGTTTAGACCCATCTCAACAGGGGGAGATGCAAAAAACTCATGCATTAAACTAATGAATTAGAGTTCAGTGAAAGTATACTTCATCTCTCAGTCTGGTTATTTGGCCTCCATATAAAAGAACTGGGGGTTAAGGCATTTTAGACGCAACAAAACGCTGTCAGCAAGCCAGTGAGTCCACTCATCACTACCTTATGGAGCTCCGTAACCTAGCAAGCATGTGTGCCTTCGGGCCTTTGGAAGAAGAGCTAAATCGTGACAAGCTAGCATATAGCACAAGCAATGAGTGGCTAAAGGAGAAGTTACTGCTAGCAAAGGACGATTTCACACTAAGTTAAGTGATGCAAATGACTAGCCAAATCGAGTCTGCTACCCAGCTAGGAATGCAAATGCTGGCTAAAGAACACCAAGCCGTTCAAGTTCCCTGTCCACGTCAGGCCAATAGCAACTCAGCTAGCTACTCGGGGCGGACTCCCAAAAGGCAGCGGACCATGGCACAGGCAGGAGTGGGAACCCAGGGACTGTGTGGTGGCTGTGGCTCTCCTCGTCACCAGGCGGGCTCGTCCGCCTGCCCTGCTAAAGGGAAAAATTGCTACAACTGCGGTTGAGCTAATCACCTGGCTAGGTTTTGCACCACTGCCAACAAGCTGATGGATTCGGGACTTGTGGGTGTAGCTTCGTTGTGTGTAGCAGGTGCCAAGAATTGGCCACTAAAATGGTACGTGGTGCAGCTCGACGGTGTCAACGTGCCACTCATGGTGGATTTGGGCACTGCAAAATCCATACTAAGTGTGACCATGGTAAGAAAATTTTTTCCAAAGAAGCCTATTGTAGCAGGCACTGTGAAAATGTTTGGCTATGGACATGCGAAGATTGGCATGGTGGGCACGGTTAGTTTCTCTGTGGTGTGTGAGCCAAAGACTATTCACCCATGTACCTTTCAGGTTTTGTGCCAAGGGGCTGACTTGTTGGGAGAGCCAGGATTTTCCATCACAGACCCAGCAGGCTCCAAGGTGCTGACCATTTCTCCCGGGTGGCATGTTCGCTGGCCAGCGCTGTTTGCTGGCCTGGCCTGCGTGACAGCTTTCAACCACCGTCCACCGCCATTTTGTGACGCCCAAAATCCAACCTCTGTGGCGGCTACCACTCGCCCTGCGGGACGACGTTATGGCAGAGCTGAACAAACGACTGAGCGCCGGCATTATCGAGAGAGTGGATGCTTCGCCATGGATCTCGAATATTGTGATAGCCAAAAAGAAGACGGGTGGCTATAGGGCCGACCATTGGGCGCTGACGACCCTGATGGAGACGACTGGCTTGGGACACAGACCCCTGCAGATCCACAGGTGGGCAGTATGGCTACAAGCCTACAACTTCATTACTCAGTTCATCCCAGGCAGAGAAAATGTGGTGGCAGACCTCCTGCCCATACCACAATTAACACTGCACAGCCTGACATCAGCGATTCCTTGGAGGTGGACCTGATCAATACACTCCATGAGCCCCTCTGGAACATGGTGACCCTCCAGGAACTCTAGGCGGAGTCAGAACGGGACCTAACTCTGCCACAGCTACACCTGTTCATCGGGAGGGGTTGACCCACAAAAATGCAAGGGGATCTGGCACCTTTTCACAGGTTCAGGGATGAAGTAAGTTGCTGGAATTGCATGTGTGTGGCAAGAGGACACTGCACTTTGATTCCGGTGTCGCTGAGATCTCGCGTTTTAGCTATGTTCCATGAGGGTCATCTGGGGGTGGTTAGAGTGAAACAACGATGCAGGGATTCAGTTTGGTGGCCAGGTATTGACAAAGACATTGAGACTATGGTTAAGAACTGTGTACTGTGTTTGAAGAGCGGGAAAACCGGAGTGCAACCTCCTCCACCCCTGTGACCGCTACAATACCTGGAGGGCCCCTGGAAGCACATCCAATTGGACATCTGTGGTGAGTTACACACAGCCCCCGCGAACAGCCATTTCCTACTGGTGGCTTACGATCTGTTTTCTAAATGGCCAGAGGTGTTGCCCACTGGTTTGGTCTCGACGAATGTGGTCAGCGGTTTCATCTCGTCGCTGTTCCCTCGGTGGGGGGGCTTCCAGACGCCATTACAATGGACAATGGTCCACAGTTCATCTCTGGGGGGGTTTGAGGAATTTTTTGGGGAAAGGGGCGTGGAGCACATTAAAACCGTGTTTTATCATCTGCAGGCTAATGAGGGTGTAGAACGTTTCAACAAGACGCTAAAAAATGGCCTCTGGGCTCATCTGGCAGATGGCTTCACATTCTCTGACGCCCTTCAGAACACGTTCCTCCATTACAGGGCGATGGCCCACGCCACGATGGAGTGTTCCCCAGCAAAGCTCATGCTGGGACATGAACTACATCTGCCCCTGAATTGGCTGCAGCCCCCCGTGACCCCCTCTCCAGCAGACACAGAACCATCACAAGATCAGGTCCTCATTCAACAGCGGAGGATGAAACAGTGCTTTGACAGGTTGCAACTTGTGCGTACGGTTGAGGTGCCTGATCCTGACCCAGTCCGACACACCAAGTTTGTGAGCCCTCACCCAATGCTTCGTTCTGGATGGGACCACTGCAAATTGTGAAGCGGCTCGACCTGGACACATTTCGGCTCTCGGACGGGTCACAGTGGCATTCCAGACACCTCAGGAAGTCGTTGCCAGACCAGGATCGGGAGCTGCTGCGGACGAGACAGACATGTGTTGGGACTTGACTGATGAGACTCTGGGGGGTGCCCGGGTATGGCCGACGGAGCCTAGAGCAGGTCCTCCACCTGTGAGGCACTCAGCTAAAACCTGTCAGAGGCCTAGGCACCTAGAGGACTCTGTGGTTGGGTTAGCTAGTGCGTTTTGGCCTTGGGTGGCAGAATAATCCACCTCAACACAAGGGCATACTGGCAGTCTACAGATGCCCAGTTAGTTCTCCGTTCTTTGCATGCGTTTTGGGGGTTTACTTGCTAATTTTTTTTATTTTTATTTTTATTTTTTTTTGGGGGGGGGTGATTGGTTAATGTGGTTCTATGCTTTGTGAAGGGGGGAATGTTGTGTGAGGATTTGGCCTTTGAGGCTTGCTGTAGCCAGGCACACAACGTGATGATGGCAGGCGGGCTACAGCCAGTGTGTGTATAAGTGAAACTTATGCCAATAAAGTTCAGTTTGTTGCTCGACATTGCATGGCTCAAGTCTCACTCTTTTAGTACATAACACTTAAGTCCTATACTTTTCCAGCTCCCAGCTTCCCATGTCAGTCCAGCTCCTCCACCTCCTTTAAATTCCTTTGCAGTCCGTCTTGGTTTTTGTTTAAATCCGTTTAATCAATCCCTTCGCCCTCAAAAACCCTAAAAGCCCTCTTCTTCCTCGTGCAGATTCTCCAACCTCCAATATCCCTTTGATGGTGTTCTTTGCTCTGCCTGCTTCCTGAAATATGGCCATCATTTCCCTTCTAGCTCAAGTATATGTCCTACATGTTATAAGAAGTTCAATGGTTTCTAGATCCTGGCATCCATCACAAAAACCTGTTGGATGTTTTGCCATTAAGTGCAGCATGTTGTTTAAATTACTATGACCAATCTTCAGCCTGCTCATGATTGTCTGTTGTCTTCTTGGCCCACTTTTACTTGATGCTCCTACTGTACTTTTGATTAAATATAAATGTCTCCTCTTTATCCCACTGCTGTTCCTTCCCCACTTTTCAACAATCTTGATTCCTGTTTGCAATTTCCTTGTGACATACTCCAAGTTTCTTCCTCGTTTCCATACTGCCCTGTCGTCTGCGAATAACAATCTTCCCATATCCAATGGAATATTATTAAATATATAATTTATCATTATCGAGAACAGAGTAGGACTTAAAACACTTCCCTGGGGTGTCTCATTCTCCACCACATACTGTCTTGATATACGTATCTGCCCCTATCTTTATATGTATGATTCTATCTTTTAAAAATTCCATGATCCAATTGAAAACTTTACCTCCAATCCCCATCTTATGCAGCTTTACCATCAGTCCCTCCACAACATATGATGCTTTTACGACATCAAAGAAGACTGCCCCTACCATTTCCTTGTTTATTTGAGCTTTCCTTACTTCATCCTCCAGGCACAACACAGCATCCATGGTGCCCCTCCCTCTCTAGAAACCAAATTGCCATGCAGCTACCATACCTCCTTTTTCTAAAACCTACATAAGCCTCTCATTTATCATCCACTCCATTAACTTACACACATGCAATGTCAGGGCAATAGGTGTATAGCTTCCTGGCTTCCTGACATCCTTTCCTGGTTTCCTGATTGGGATAATTATTGCTTCCTTCCATCTCTGTGGTATTACTCCCTCATCCCACACTTTGTTAAACAGTGACAACAACACCCCTAGACCTTCCACACTTAAATGTTTAATCATAGTGTAACATACTTCATCTTTGCCTGGTGCAGTTTTCCTAGTTTTTCTCAATACTCTTGGAAGCTCCCCCATACTAAAAGAGACATCTTGCTCACCGCCAGTTGTTTCCTTTCTCCTCAAGGCTTCTAGATTCTCATCTTTGGTTTCTTCCCTAACTCTTCTCCCTTCTTCAGGCAAATTATTTGTGTACTGATATGGACAGGGCTGCAGCCCCTGTCCACGCTTTATGTACCTTTTTGAGTCATTTGTCATGTTTGGTGTACATCCCCTCTGTGTTTGTCCAGCCCCGCCCATCCTGTGCCACCTTATTGCCTTGATGGTGCTCACCTGTTCTGTTTTGTCTGGATTGCTCCCCTCTCTATATACAGTGGGGGGAAAAAGTATTTAGTCAGCCACCAATTGTGCAAGTTCTCCCACTTAAAAGATGAGAGAGGTCTCCAATTTTCATCATAGGTATACCTCAACTATGAGAGACAAAATGAGAAAAAAAAAATCCAGAAAATCACATTGAAGGATTTTTAGTGAATTAATTGGTAAATTCCTTGGTAAAATAAGTATTTGGTCACCTACAAACAAGCAAGATTTCTGGCTCTCACAGACCTGTAAGTTCTTTTTTAAGAGGCTCCTCTGTCCTCCACTAGTTACCTGTATTAATGGTACCTGTTAGAACTCGTTATCAGTATAAAAGACACCTGTCCACAACCTCAAACAGTCAGACTCCAAACTCCACTATGGCCAAGACCAAAGAGCTGTCAAAGGACACCAGAAACAAAATTGTAGACCTGCACCAGGCTGGGAAGACTGAATCTGCAATAGGTAAGCAGCTTGGTGTGAAGAAATCAACTGTGGGAGCAATTATTAGAAAATGGAAGACATACAAGACCACTGATAATCTCCCTCCATCTGGGGCTCCACGCAAGATCTCACCCCGTGAGGTCAAAATGATCACGAGAACGGTGATCAAAAATCCCAGAACCACACGGGGGGACCTAGTGAATGACCTGCAGAGAGCTGGGACCAAAGTAACAAAGGCTACATCAGTAACACACTACGCCGCCAGGGACTCAAATCCTGCAGTGCCAGACGTGTCCCCCTGCTTAAGCCAGTACATGTCCAGGCCCATCTGAAGTTTGCTAGAGAGCATTTGGATGATCCAGAAGAGGATTGGGAGAATGTCATATGGTCAGATGAAACCAAAATAGAACTTTATTGTAAAAACTCAACTTGTCGTGTTTGGAGGAGAAAGAACACCATACCTACTGTGAAGCATGAGGGTGAAAACATTATACTTTGGGGCTGTTTTTCTGCAAAGGGACCAGGACAACTGATCCGTGTAAAGGAAAGAATGAATGGGGCCATGTATCGTGAGATTTTGAGTGAAAACCTCCTTCCATCAGCAAGGGCATTGAAGATGAAACGTGGCTGGGTCTTTCAGCATGACAATGATCCCAAACACACTGCCCGGGCAACGAAGGAGTGGCTTTGTAAGAAGCATTTCAAGGTCTTGGAGTGGCCTAGCCAGTCTCCAGATCCCAACCTCATAGAAAATCTTTGGAGGGAGTTGAAAGTCCGTGTTGCCCAGCGACAGCCCCAAAACATCACTGCTCTAGAGGAGATCTGCATGGAGGAATGGGCGAAAATACCAGCAACAGTGTGTGAAAACCTTGTGAAAACTTACAGAAAACGTTTGACCTCTGTCATTGCCAACAAAGGGTATATAACAAAGTATTGAGATGAACTTTTGTTATTGACCAAATACTTCTTTTACCGAGGAATTTACCAATTAATTCATTAAAAATCCTTCAATGTGATTTTCTGGATTTTTTTTTTTTCATTTTGTCTCTCATAGTTGAGGTATACCTATGAAGAAAATTGGAGACCTCTCTCATCTTTTAAGTGGGAGAACTTGCACAATTGGTGGCTGACTAAATACTTTTTTTCCCCACTGTATATGCATTTTCAGTCTGTGTCCTTATGTTAACTTCATGTATTTGTACCACACTGTTTGGAATTATTATTTGTCTCCCCACATTGTCTGGATTACTATTATTTTATATCACTTCTGCCCTCGTGCAGTATTTATTTTCTGTGTGTGCAATAAATCAGGGTTTACCAGATTCACCTGGCAATTGGGTTCTCCTCTCCTTCCTTGTCCCAGAGGGGCAAGTGTTTCCATGACAATTTTAAGTGTGCACTGTAATAAGATTCAAGATTCAAAGGCTTTGTTATCCTGTGCACAGTTAAGAAATGATACATTTCCTGAGCAATGAAATTCTTACTTTGCTCTCCGAATGAATGCCAAGTTAAAAGGTACAGAAACATCAGTTCTAATAGGTCATGACACACTAACACAGTAACTTAATCCTAATACTAATGGATGCTAAAACACACACACCAACACACAGTTAGGCAGTTGAGGAATGAAATTGAAAATTCACCGGATGACTGAAGTGTTAGTGGTATATTGATATCAGTGATGATGTGAACCTGAGATGGCTTGACCTATGTACAGTGTGCAAATGAGCATTGTGCAACAAGCAGTGTATAATTACAAATTATTTGATAAGTAGCAGCAGAG
This sequence comes from Pholidichthys leucotaenia, assembly GCA_020510985.1. Classification (NCBI taxonomy): domain Eukaryota; kingdom Metazoa; phylum Chordata; class Actinopteri; order Cichliformes; family Pholidichthyidae; genus Pholidichthys; species Pholidichthys leucotaenia. The sequence continues at coordinate 453,544,798 of CM035838.1, forward strand.
ATGATATGGACATCAGACAGGTGATACTATATCTAATGTACAGGTCAGCAGTGTGCAAATTTAGCAGCCGGTGTGTGAGTTCCAATATGTGAAACTGTGTTACAGAGTTTTGGGAGTTGTTATCTGTTCATGAGTCTGATGGCAGTGGGAAAGAAGGAGTTTTTCAGTCTGGCTGTCCTGCATTTCACACTTCTGTACCTCCGGCCTGAGGGTAAAAGTGTGAGCAGTCTGTGTTGGGGATGAGTAGGATCCCAGAGGATGGATGGCATCAGCTCTCTTTTGGACTCTGCAGTGGTAGATGCTCTGCAGAAAGGGGAGTGGAGTCCTGATGATCTTCCCCACTGTCTTCACCACTCTCTGCAGGTGTTTGCGGTCCAGGGCAGTAGTGCTGTGGTACCACACAGTGATGCAGTTGGTCAGGATGCTCTCAATGATGCAGCTGTAGAAATTGTTGAGGATCCTGGAAGACATGCCGAACTTCTTCAGCCTCCTCAGAAAGTACAGTCGCTGTTGAGCTCTCTTAACCAGCTCTGTGGTGTTGTGTGTCCACTTAAGGTCCTCACTGATGTGGATGCCCAGGTATTTAAAGCTGCTCACCCTCTCCACCTCAAGCTTCCGGATGAACAGTGGCTGATGGGGTCTCCTCCTCCCTTTCCTCATGTCCGCTATAATCTCCTTTGTCTTGTCCATGTTGAGGGGGAGATTGTTGTCCTCACACCATGACACCAGGTTGGCCACCTCCCTCCTGTAGGATGCTTCATCATCACCAGTGATGCGTCCTATCACTGCTGTGTCATCCACAAACTTTACAATGATATTGTCCTTGTGGGAGGCAACACAGTCAAGGGTAAAGAGGCTGTAGAGGATGGGGCTGAGAACACAACCCTGTGGGATACCTGTGTTTGTGATGATGTTGGCTGAGGTCCTGTGACCCATCCTGACAGACTGGAGCCTCCCAGTTACAAAGTCCAGTAGCCAGTCACAGTGGGGTGCACGCCAAGTGAAGACAGTTTGTCAGTGAGTTTGTGGGTGATGACCGTGTTGAAGGCGGAGCTGTAGTCGACAAAGAGCATCCTAATGTAGGAGTCTTTATCTTCCAGGTGGGAGAGAGAATAATGGAGTGCTGCAGCAATAGCATTTGAGGTGGACCTGTTGGGCCGGTAAGCGTACTGCAGGGGGTCCAGGGTGCCCGGTATGCTGTCCTGAATGAGGGGCAGCACCACTCTCTCAAAGCACTTCATGATGACTGGAGTGAGTGCTACCAGTCTGTAATCATTCAGACAGGTTGGCAGGCTCCTTTTCGGGAGGGGGATGATGGTTGTCATTTTGAAGCAGGAGGGGACTATATTCTGGTTGAGGGAGAGGTTGAAGATTGCTGTGAGAATGTCAGTCAGCTCTGCAGTGCATGCTCTGAGGGCCCGCCCAGGTATGTTGTCTGTTCCTGCTGCCTTGCGGGGGTTGATATTCCTCCGTGCTTTGGACACCTGGCCTGGTGATACTCTTAGTGGGTGTGTAGTAGTAGATTAGTTTATTTGACAGGGACAGTGCAATAAACATAGACAATTAATCAAAGACAATCAATCTGATGTGTTGCACATAGAGTGTATAGCTATTAGCTAATTTGCAACTCTTGTCCCTGGATGGGCTTTAGAAAAAAGAATCAAGATAAAAAATATACACAATAACCACATACATCAATGCAGAAAAAATTATAAATACACAATTATAAATATTATAAATATTATAAATACACAAATATAACAGCCTGACTCACATTTAACATAAATATTATAAATATTATAAATACACAAATATAACAGCCTGACTCACATTTAACACATATAACATAACTCACATTTGCCTATTTCAGGCCTTCCTCCCTCCGTCACTCACTATAAACAAACACATTTATTCCTTCCCTTCATTCACTCTCACTTTGCAGACAAATAATTCATACATGAGTACATTCTTGTTTATTTTTCAGCCAGTTTTTAACATTTTTAGTGAATGTTTTAAAGTCCGTTATTATTTTAATTTCATTTGGCATTGTGTTCCAGATGTGACTGCCCTTTATAGAGAAAGCTGTTTGTCCAAATGTGGTTCTGCGGTGGAATATTTTACAGTTATTGTTAACAGAACTCCTGGTGGCTCTGCTGCTGTCCTGTCTTTGGACGAGACCAGCAAGTGGCTCGGGTGCTGATTTATGGAAACATTTGAACGTTAATTTCAGAAGACAGAGGTCAATGAAGCTCTCAAAACTCAATAGGTTGTATTTTTTTAAAACATTACAGTGATGCCACCTAATGGGCTTTTTGTCCAAGATTTTTAGGGTTTGATTATATAATGAACCTATATGTCTTATTGTGGAAGGGGCTGCTTGAGCCCAGACTGTCAAACAGTATGATATATGAGAAAAAAACATAGAATGCATATACAGTGCAGCTGCTTCGTAAGGTATGTAATATCTAATTAATTTAAAGCAGTTCAGATTTTTTTTTACTGTTTTTGAAATTTTCTTTATATGAAGATTAAATTTGAGTTGAGGATCTAGTACAATGCCAAGGTATTTGAATTCTGTAGCTAAACTGATGTCATGATCATGTATATTAACTTTAAAATGTTGCAGGTTACATTTTTTGATTGAAAAGCACATTGAGACTGTTTTCTGAAGGTTCAGCAATAGATGGTTCTTGAGGAGCCACTCTTGGACATCAACCATACTTGTAGACAGTACATCTGCAGCCTGTGCTGGAGTCTTGGCAGCTGTGTAAATAACTGCATCATCTGCATAAAGTTGGCATGTTGCAGCTGAGCAGTGTAACGGCAAGTCATTAATAAAAATGCTGAAAAGTAAAGGACCAAGAATGGACCCTTGTGGGATACCCATGCGGTTGTTTAAAAATGAGGATTTATCCTGGTGAACTTTTACACACTGTTCTCTATTCTGGAGATAAGATGCAAACCATTCTAATGTATTTGGGGAGAAGTTAAAAGATACCATTTTGGATAAAAGCAAACTGTGGTTTACAGTATCGAAAGCCTTTTTGAGATCTAGAAAAACAGCTCCTACCACATTACCCCTGTCCAAGGACTGTTTGACGTTTTCAATAAGGCAACAATTTGCTGTTTCTGTTGAGTATCCTGGTCTAAAACCAAATTGATGTGGATGAAGAAGTTGACTGTCTTGTAAGTAGTCTATCAGCTGTGTAGCTACAACTTTTTCAAGAACCTTAGATAGGACTGGTAAAATAGAGATTGGGCGGTAATTGCATATATCGTCTTTACTGCCTGATTTATGAACTGGTATGACGACAGTTTTTTTCCAGCCAGATGGAAATGTACTAGACCTAATGGAGAGATTAATGAGATGAGTCAGTGGTTTGATTAATATTTTGCTGTGCATTTTGAGAAAGGAGGTGCTCATATTGTAGATATCATTAGTTTTTGAGTTTGACAGTGTTTTAACAATACCAGCAATTAACTTCTCATTTACCTCATCGATGTGAAAAGTATCTGTTGGAAGTATGGAATTTGTGTTGTTGAGCACATTTGGCAGCACAAAAATTTTTGTTAAGTCTTCCACAGAGCCCACAAAGTGTGAATTAAATTCATTTGCCAAAGTAGCCTTGTCACTGACGGTCTTGCCATTGATTCTAAGTTCCTTTACCCCCTTCTGATCGTTTTTTTTATTAGTTAGGTTATTTAAATGCCTCCATAGGGAACTGTTGTTACCCTTTGCATGATCTATCAGTTTATTGTAATAAGATATTTTTGATTTTCGCAGCTCATGTACCACTTTATTTCTTAAACTTTTGTACACAAGGTGATCATTTTGTAGTTTGGAGGTTAGTGATGTTTTCAGTGCATAGTCTCGCCTCTTCATAAGTTTTCTTATTTCATTATTTAACCATGGTAGGCTAATCTTCTGTTGTCTACTTTTAATTTGCTTTGAAAATTTTTCTATAGACTTTGTGATTGTTGCAGTTATAAAATTACAACAATCATCTACTTCACATGTTGACATGAGCTGCTCCCAATTTTGATTCTCTAAGTAATGTTCAAACTCCTCATTTTTTGATTTGGGGATAATAAAATTTGATTTGTCAATAGCGACTCCCCCAAAATACTGTAGTCGCTTTTTTGTGTGTGTGTGTGTGGGGGGGGGGGGGTGAGTGTGTGTCTCTTCTCTGTGCTGTGGCTGGTGGTCTCAAAGCAGGTGTAAAAGATATTGAGATCGTCAATATCTAATAGCTGTCTGTAGAGTTAATGGTGCTGCTGTTGGTCCTCTTGTAGTCTGTGATGTGTTGCAGGCCTTGCCACATGCGCCCTGGGTCAGGAGTGGAGCAGAGGCTGCCCAGCTTTTCTCTGTACTGCCTCTTGGCTGTTCTTATAGCCTTCCTTAGTCCATACTTTGCAGCTTTGTACTCGACCTCACAGCCTGATTTAAATGCACAAGAGCAAGCACGCAGCATCTGACGTACCTGACTGTTGATCCAGGGCTTCTGGTTGGGGAACTTCCTGACCTGTATGGTGGGTACAATGGTATCAACGCACGTGCTGATGTACCCAGTCACGTATTCAGCGTAGTCCTGTATGTTAACAGAAGAGTCCTCTTGGGTGACTGCAGCTTTAAACACATCCCAGTCTGTGCAGGCAAAACAGTCCTGCAGGGTGCTCTCAGTCTCTGGAGTCCAGCGCTTAATTTGCTTAATAACTGGGTTTGTTTGTTTCAGCTTTTGTCTGTAGATTGGGTACATAAACAGTGAAATGTGATCTGACTGTCTGAAGTGGGGGCGGGGTGCCACTCTGTAGCGCCACTTATGTTGGAATAAACATGATCCAATGTGCTTTTATCGTGGGTGGGAATGTCCACATGCTGGTAATATTTGGGGAGTACGGTCTGTAAATTGCACTGGTTAAAGTCACCAGCAACAATAAAAACAGCATCAAGATGTTTCGTCTCTACTGCGCTGATGACGTCGTGGAGTTTGTTTAGCATTACTGTATAGTTGCTCTGTGGACAGATGTATACAGCGGCCAAAAACACAGCGGTAAATAATAGGGATGGCATTTCAGCAGTAAAAACTCCACATCAGGACTTCCGGTTATGGCTGCCACGTAGGACGGACGTGTCTCGCTCTGCTCTGCTCCTGGAGAAAAAAATCGGCAAATAACTCTCTCATTTGGGACAGAACGTATCCCAGCATTTGGGCGAGGATATGTCGGCGAAGCCTAAGGCTGGAAAACCAGGAAAAGGAAAAAGCGAGCCGCCGAAACAGTCCAAATTAACGGACTTTCAGGTCTGTGACGCAGCAAATAAGGCTCCATATATGGCGGAGGAGGCTGGCGGCGGTGCGATTTCTGCGGGGAATGGCGCAGATGCGCTGATGGCTGCCATGAGTTCAATGAGAGCGGACTTTTCCTCTAGATTTGATGGGATTATGACAGCGCTGGAAGGAATAAGAAAGGAATTGGGTGACTGTGTAGAACGAACGGCGCAGATGGAGCTCCGTCTCGCTAGTGCTGAAGATGACGTCACCCGTCTTCAATTAAAGGTGCGCACTTTGGAAAAAAAAAAAAAATCTCTGGAAGATAATATTTTGGATTTGGAATCTCGGTCGAGACAGAATAATTTGAGGCTGGTGGGTCTTCCAGAGGAATCAGAAGGTCGGGACGTATGTTCCTTTCTGGAAAAGTGGATTCCGGAGGTGCTGGGCAGCGAGGAGTTGCAATCAGCAGTGGTTCTGGAAAAAGCACATCGTATTGGCCCACGGAGAGATAAGGGACCGCCGAGGACCTTAATTATGAAGTTTCTAAGCAACAGAGACAGGATGAAGATCTTCAACGCTGCACGTGCTAAAGGAGAGATTAAACACCAGGACCAGCAGGTGCGGTTCTACCCAGATTTGGCCACAGGAATCCAGCAATTGAGGAAGCAGTTTGATCCCGTACGTAAGGAGCTGCGCAACCTTGGGATTCGTCATGGTGTAATCTATCCTGCGAGACTGCTGACCACGTATGAGGGCAGAACCCACATCTTCAAGACCCCAGAGGAGGCGCAGGAGTTCATCAAGAAGATCAAAGAAGAAGAAGAGACTGGTGGGAGCTAAGTATGAACAAAATATAAGGTAGAATAATTAAGCATTTGCACAGGCATCTGACTGACTTGAAGTAAATAGTAAGTTTACAAAATATAGATTGTATTATATATTAAAAAAAACAAAACAAAAACAAAACAAACAAACAAAAAAAAAAAAACTATGATGTACAAAGTTGTTAAAAATTTTGGAGTTAAGTTGGAAAACTACAGAGGAGAGTTAATGTTACGTCATTAAAAGCAGTAGAGTTAGGGTGATTGGGAGGATGAAGAAGGAGTGGCTTAGGCTGTTCCCCGTGGGTGTGGAACGGTCGATGGCTATATCGGGAGACAGAATTTTTCTTTTGATTTTGGGGGGTTTGCCACAAGTGTGGGAAGGGGAAATTTGTTTGTGTGTAGTTTGTAGGATGAATGTTCAACCACTCATGTTTTTGCTTCTCTGTATGAGCATGTTTACACTGCAAGGTAATCCCAAACTCTCTATTGATCATGGACCAAAGTGTTAATCTTAATTTAACTTCATGGAATTGCAGAGGTCTACAAAATTTAAAAAAACTTAAACAAGTTATGAATAAAATAAAGGACATGGGTTCAAGAATTGTGTTTTTACAAGAAACTCATCTGATAGAGGAGGATGTTAAAAGAATTAGGAGTAGATGGCAGGGAAGTGTATTCACCTCTTCATTTTCATCCCGAGCCAGGGGAGTTATGACTCTCATACATAAATCAGTTCCTTTTCAAGTGAAAAATGTAACTGGAGACAAATTTGGAAGATATGTAATCATTCAAGGTTCTTTGCTATTAGAAAATATAAATCTTGTGAATTTATATGGTCCCAATATAGATGACCAGAAGTTCTTTGCTAATTTATTTCTCATCTTATCATCACTTACAGGGCAACATATAATAGCAGGGGATTTTAATTGTACATTGAATCCAGGTGTGGATAGATCAACAGGACTGGATTGTACGCACATTGGATGTAGGATGACTATTAATCATTTTATGAAAGAATTGAGATTGTTAGATATATGGAGAGAAATGAAACCACAAGTTAAAGCCTATTCTTGTTATTCCAGTACCTACAAGACATTCTCACGTATTGATTATTTTTTGATTTCCACAGAATTAAGGTCCAAGATTCAAAACTGCTTTTATGATAACATCGTGATCTCTGATCATGCACCCTGTTGTCTAATATATGTAGATAAAAAATTGATAAAGGAATCAGGTAGATGGCAATTTCAGCATAAATGGCTTCAGGATGAGGAATTTGTCAAGTATATAGAAAAACAGATAGACGAGTTCTTTGACATCAATACTACACAAACATCAGCATGTGTAAAGTGGGAGGCTTTCAAAGCTTTTATTAGGGGACATATTATTAGTTATACAGGATCAAAATCTAAGAAGACTCGAGAGGAGAGAGCTAAATTGGAACATAAAATAAAAAATCTTCAGGAAAAAGTGTATGCAGGAAGTGACCCAAGGTTGGAGAATGAATTACTGATTTTGAGAGCTGAATACGACAAAAAATCAGCGAATAGAGCTGCCTCGAGTCTTCTAAGATTGAAACAATCTTTTTATGAACAAGGTGAAAAATCAGGAAAATTATTAGCATGGCAGATTAAACAATTGGAAATTAAAACACCAATTACCAGTATTATAAGTAATGGACAGGTAGTTATAGATCCTTTAGAAATTAATAGAGCCTTTAGAGATTACTATGAAAAATTATATGATACCAAAAATGAACCTGATTTAACAAAACTAAATGGGTTTTTGAACGAACTATCTATACCGTGTATTCCAAATGAAAACAGGGAGATATTGGAGTCTAATATTAGTCAAGAAGAAGTTGGGCTAGCCATTGATAATATGAAATCAGGAAAAAGTGCAGGACTAGATGGTCTTCCAGTTGACCTTTATAAAAAATTTAAGAATAAATTAATAAAACCTTTTTTGGAAATGGTTTTAGAAGCATTTCAAAATAATAATTTACCATCATACATAAATAATGCCTTAATTATACTGCTGCCAAAACCAGGTAAGCCCTCTAATAAATGTGAAAATATGAGACCAATAAGCCTATTAAACGCCGACCTTAAGATAATCTGTAAAATTTTAGCAAGACGAATACAAGAAATTTTACCAAATATTATTAATCGAGATCAGAATGGCTTTATAAAGGGTAGACAAGGCTTCCATAATGTAAGAAGACTATTTAATATTATATATTTTAATAAAGAAGCACCGGATACAGCTCTCCTATCATTGGACGCCGAAAAGGCCTTTGATAGAGTTGAATGGCCCTTTCTTTTTGAAGTCCTACAAAGGTTTGGACTTGGAAATAATTTCATAAAATGGGTTCAAATAATATACAATAATGCTACAGCAGAAATCCTAACAAATAACAATATTTCAAAACCAATAAAAATCAATAGAGGATGTCGACAAGGCTGTCCACTTTCACCTTTACTGTTTACTATGGCAATTGAACCTTTAGCGATAGCGATACGTTTACATTCACAAATATATGGAATTAAAGTTGGACCAACAGAACATAAAATCTCCCTGTACGCCGATGACATAATTTTGTTTATGTCGAATCTAAAAAAATCAATTCCAACCTTGTTGAATTTAATAAAGAATTTTGGGGAAATATCAGGATATAAAATAAATAAAACTAAATCTTCAATATTAATGCTAAATGAGACCCAGAGAAATTACCCAGCCCCTGAGGTAAATCAATTCAATGTTGTAAATCAGTTTAAATATTTAGGAATCCAAATTATGCCTAAGCTAGAATCAGTCGCCAGTGTCAACTATGAAGCCTTAATGTCAGATATCAATGAGTTAACTCAGAGATGGATGTCACTACCAATGTCGATGATCGGGAGAATCAATATACTTAAAAGTAATATTTTACCTAAAATACTTTATTTATTTCAATACATTCCCTTATCACCACCTTTAGATCTATTCTCAAGAATAAAAAAAAAGTTAGTGGAATTTATATGGAACAACAGGAGGGCTAGATTACGTCTGTCTTTATTATATTTACCATTTGATCGTGGAGGTCTGAAATGTCCAAATTTTATGTTGTATTATTGGTCGGCACAACTGAGGTCTATGACATATTATTTTTCATCAAATGATCTCCCTCACTGGACTGAAATGGAATCATACAATTTACCTTTACCTCTTCCCATATTCATATACTCAGATTCGGCAAAAAAATTACAAAAACAAGTTAAAAATCCATTTGTAAAGCATATGATCAAAATATGGTGTGAAGCTAAAAACTATTTAAAAGAACCACAGTTATTGTCACAATTTAGTCCAATATGGGGTAATCAATATTTTAAACCAGGGAGAGCGGACGCTGTATTTAAAGTATGGAATTTAAAAGGGATACAAAAGATTCAGGATTTATATTTGCCATGTGCAGACAACATAATGTCTTTTGAAGAGCTGAGGATCAAATTTAATCTCAATAGAACACATTTTTTTAAATATCTTCAACTTAGAAACTTTATTCGATCAAATCAAAATAAAGCTCTCACTCGACCTATTTATTCATCCTTGGAAAAAATGATGATGAAAGATAGTAAAAGAAAGGGTATTATTTCAGAGTTTTATAACTCACTGACACTATCTTCAAGTGAAAATTCACTGAAAAGATTAAACTACTGGAAAGAAGATCTGCAAATTGAAATTTCAGAGGAACAATGGGAATTGGCTTGTACAGAAGCTCAAACCAAATCAATAAATGCACGCCTTAAATTGATACATTTCAAATGGTTAATGCGGATGTATGTTACACCGGAGGAGTTAAATAGATATAACAAAAATATACCAGATACATGCACAAAATGCATGGAAAGTAAAGGAACCCTATTTCATTGTTTATGGGAATGTAGATTAATAAGAATGTTTTGGGAAGAGGTGAGGGTAACAATTGAAAAAATAATCTCAAAACAAATCATATTGAATCCTAAACTGTTTTTGTTGGGTCTGTACCCAGAAAAGCATAATTTTAATAAAAGTGAAAGAACATTCATAGACCTCAGTTTGCTTAATGCCAAAAAATGTATTGCACTATTATGGAAAAAGACTCATAGACCAGATGTGACTCAGTGGTTAAGACAGATGTTAACAAACCTTCCATTAGAAAGAATAACATATATACTAAAATCAAAGGAAACTGTGTTTGAGAATATATGGAGACCTTTTATTGATTATGTAAAAAATTTAAACATAACTCTTGAAGAAGAAGGTGAATGATGTGTGTGGACCTTGTAAATTCCAAACTGGTGAACATAATATGTATACTTATGTATTGGATTGTCTAGACTAAACAGAGGAGCATTGTTGAAGACTTGATTTTGTTGGTGGTTGTTGGTGTTTTTAGTGCATTTTTTTTTTTTTTTTTGTAGTACTTTAGTGTTAGTGTTTGATTGTTTGTATCATGTTTGTTAAAAAAAAAAAAAAAAAAAAAAGGTTCAATAAAGATATTGTGGGAAAAAAAAAAACTCCACATCAGGCAAGCAGTGCTTGTAAATGGTTTGTACATCTCCACACTACGAGTGGTTTATAAATACACACACACACACCCTCCCCTCATCTTTCCAGAGTCTCCTGTTCTGTCTGCCCGGTGTGTTGAGTGTGTCTGGAGCTGAATAGCGCTCTCCGGGACTCTGTCTGAAAACCAGGTTTCACAGAAAATTAGTGCACAAAACTCTCTTGTCTCCTCCTGGTCTTCAATCCTTGCTCTTAGTTCATCCAGCTTATTTTCCAAAGACCGAACGTTTGCAATTAAGAGACTGGGTAGCGGTGGCCGGCTAGAGTGAGCCTTTAGCCTAGTATGTAGCCCTCCTCTCTTGCCTCGCCTTCGGCACCTTCAACCCCGCCTCTGACGCACTCTCTTGGCGTCAGCATGCTCACACGGACTCGGTGCTTCGGGGCCTTCCTGGGGGTGCTGATGGTCACTGAGGGGGCGGACGATGCATTGCAGGTTGGGTGGTATAAAGCCAGTAAACTCCATGTGGCTGCTTGACTTGGTGATATCCAGTAGTGTTTGTTGGTCGCATGTTAGCAGTGCATGACCTCCATGCACTGTAGAAAGAACAGCAACTATGCAAAAAAGGAGCGGAACGAGCAAAGACGTTTGCCAGTGGTGGGCGCTATCTTGCTAACAAAAGCAGTAACCAGCATCTCATAATTTCCCCTCCATCACTCAACACTGGATAGTTCCACTCTTTTCTGTCTCCACCCATTTTTAGAATCATTGCCCACACGTCTCTTATCTTAGTGTCACTGCCAATTGTGTCACAGTACCGAAGTGGCCTGGCAGTGAGGACTGGCACATATATACGCCACGTTCACCCACAGCGCTGCCTACCAATTAAGGTGCCACAACAAACAGGGGCATAAAAAGGATGAAAAAAGAGGTCCATAGAATAGAATAGAATAGAATAAACTTTATTGACATTATACAGTTGTACAGTAGAACAAAATTGTGGGTGCTCCACCAGGCTTCTGCACAATAAAGTAAGAGAGAAGGATTAGATAAAAACACAGTTACAGAACACACGATTAAACACACAACTGAAATAAAAACAGCCCACAGTTCTGTAAATATACACAGGTATGGTAGTGGCTTCACGGATGGAACTATGTACGAGAGTGCAGAGTGCAGAACACACAATTGAACACATAATTGAGTAAAATGACCCAAGGATTATGGAAAATATACATATAGTAGTCGTGGTTTCACAGGTAGGTCAATACACATCAGGGGCGGACTTCGTCCATTTCGCGCCCAAGGCAAAGACAGGAATGGGGCCCTACTTTTTCTTTGTTCTACACTTTCTTTTCAGGCCTTATTGAAATCCTACCTGCAACTTATTGACCTCAGATGTCCTCAAATGGTGATATCATTCACGCATCAGGAATTACATCTGTAGAAAAACAGATAAGTTTAACAAATTGAATGTAGTCTCTTGTCTATTATTTTAAGAAAAGAACAATTCACATGGAAAATCTGTTGTTTGTTCACGCTTACCAATCCCTCCAGGATTTCGCAATATTGCAATCGCAGTAATTCACGCAAAATCAGGTTATCACCGCATCTTTTGAGTGACCTTGCAACTTTGTTCAATCATTGCAACTTTCCCGCAATTTGGGCCAGTCCTCATCAACTTCCACCAATTTCGCTGAATAAATTTGTCCCTGAGTAGCGCTCAAACACTCAGTCTAACCAGTCAAATACATCGCTGCACCGAGTATTAACAGAACACACAGGCAAAAAGCAGAGTGTGTGGTTTAAAAAAAACCCACTCACCTACAAGTTTTTCCACACTGTCCCGTCCTCTGCCTTCTCCAGTCCACCAGTGGACATCTCCGTCTTGACCGCGTGTACGAAGTGCCGGGTTTGTGTTGAAAAAAATTCCGCCTGCCTGAAAAGCACCCTGATGTGGGAGCACACGTGAGGAGAGACACCATAACACCACAAACGAGCAAATCTAACACTACAGCCAGTGTTTAAACACTTTATCCATCTTTAGAGGTAAAATCATTACTACATCTTGTCAATGAGCTTTAAAGCTGTGAATCTCTGGTCTGGACACGGAACAATGTGCGCTCCCAGTAAAACCCCAAGGAGAGCCCCTCCTCCCAGTAAAACTCCCGTTAAAGGAAAGATGATTATCTGATGAGACAGGTGTGTGTCAAGACATGCAGCACATAGACAAGTAGGAGTCAGGCATAGAAAGACAAAGAATATTCAGTAATTTTTTTTTTTCAGAAAAACACAGACTTCGATAGACAATACAGAGCAACAGAATAGATTATTTATTTATTTCTCTGCGCTCGGTACCGAGTGGTTGGGGACCACTGCATTTAGGGAGTTTTCAAGTGAAGGTGCTGCCATAATTTCCAAATCTAGACTCTTTAACATGCATTCAATTTGATTTAGCTGTTGTAATGGATAATTATTTTATTCATCCTTTTTATTCAAGTTCTCAGCAAGATTAGCTAACACTGTTGATCATTTCTATGATGGCTTTATAAGTAGCTACTTCATTCTCCTCCCCCCTTGGATTGCCGTCTTGCTGTGGTGGGGGAGCTTGCATATCTCTTTGACCCTGAGTGCTATACTGGCAGGGGCTTGTCCCCTGGCAGGTCCAACCTTGCTGGGCAGGTCAAAGGGTAGAGGTCAGACGAAAGGGCAATCCACGGTCCTCCAGTTTAGGAGGCTGGGCATGAGGTCAGCAACCTCACTGTGTGAAATAAGACACTGCTACAGAAATGAATACCAGAGACTTTTCACCTTCTAATTTTCTGGGAAGAGATGGCAGTTTTCAGCTGTGAATGACATGTAATGGTGAAAGCCTTAAGGAAGCCACATCGCCGAAACTTCTCTCAACCAGAACAACCTTTCGACTGGGCACCTAGAATGTCTGCACACTTTCTGAAACATCAAGACTGGTACAAGCAGCAAGTGAAATAAAGAGGTACCAGCTGTCCCTGCTCGGCCTATCAGAGAACGAGATGGATTAAGTCAGAACAGACGTCGCATCATCCCGCGAGCTCTTCTTCTATTTGGGTCATTAAGAAGACAATGCTCCACACAGAAGGAGTTGGACTGCTCCTCAAAGGAACAGCTAAGATCGCTCTCATGAAATAGAATTCCATTTCATCACGCATCATCACCACAAGGTTCCGACGTAAGACCAAGAATGTCACCATTATTCAATGTTATGCACCTACATATGATGCAGAAAAGGAAGTAAAACACATCTTTTATCACGACCTTCAGAGAACCACTGAAGAAAGGAAGAAACGAGACATTCTTATTGTCATGGGCGATCTGAATGCAAAAATCAGAAGCATCAACCTTGGAAAGAAGTGCATCATGGGAACCGAAGGACTTGGCCATGCAAATGAAAATGGAGAACTTTTTACAGATTTTTGTATGTTCAACAACCTAGACATCGGAGGAAGTATCTTTCACCACAAAAGAATCCACACGGCAACCTGGGTGTCTCCCGATCATCGCACTGAAAATCAAATTGACCATATCATCATTTATCAGAAACTCAGATGAACAACAACATACAAGGGGCCGATGCTGTGATCGCGAGACGTTTCGAGACTATTGTACAATAAACCAAAATGGACTCCCGTCGACCGAGCTTAAACAAACTTTTCCACAGGTTTTTTTTTTTCTCTTTTTGTAATTAATTCATTAACTGACTGTCTGTGTTTATCTTTCTTTTTCATACGAAACTGGAGGAACTAGAGAACTATATTGACAAATTTTATTACCTTTGCTGTGTCATGGAGCAGGCAAGTGTGTGTCCCATTCCTGCTTCTCAGTCTAAACGACCGAGACCTGCCGACTAGCCAAAATTAACGCCCGAGAAATCAAGGGAGGGCACCAAGGTTAGTGACATCCTTTTCTCTATTGAGAATAAACTTACCAGCATGGTTGGTAGACTGGCACTGGTCGAGCTGTTTCATAAAGAATTCCAGGGTTTGCTTGAGAATTTAGAGTTCAGTCAAACACAGCTCGTCTCTCTAGAAGGGGAAAATAATAGCCTAAAAAAACTCAGTAAACACACTAACCATGTGGCTTGGCATTGTTGAGAGAGAAAACCAAAAAATGAAGGAAACAGTTCTCAATTTGCAGTCACGCAGCATAAAAGACAACCTTGTTTTTTCTGGAATCATTGAAAAAATAATGGAAATTCAGAACAGCTGGTCCGTGAATTTATGTCAACACAACTGAAACTATCCCTGAAGTCACAAATTCAATTACCTTCCACCAAGTCCACTGAATTGGGCAAAAAAATTCCCAGAATAAACGTCCCAGACCTATTGTTGCCAAATTTGAGCATTTCAACCCAAAAAGTTTGGTACAGAGGCAGGGCAGGCAGCTTAAAAACACCAATTATGGTCAAAATGATCAATTTCCACAGGAAATCTTGGAAAGGAGAAGGAAGCTTTTTCCCATTAGGAAACAAAACACCCAAGAAGGTAAACGAGCTATTGTTTCTGTGGCTAGACTGTATATAGATGGCAAGCTGTTTATGGATGAAACTATAATGTCCTGGTTATTCTAGAGCCTATTTTGTTTTGGGGTTTTTTTGTTTTTGTTTTTGTTTTTTTTGCTACAGGTGGAAAAAGAGTGGGATTGTGCGCAGGTCTCTTACTCAATCTCAGTTTAATTTGTTAACATTTGTCAAAATGTTTTTTTCTTTGTTGCTGAGGTTGTTGTTTGTTTGTTTGTCTGTTGTAGTTAATTTTTTTGAAGTTGTTAGGTTGTTGTATGTTATCTGCATTTTTTTCACCACGTACTAACCTTTATGTCTGTTTTCTCTCATACTTCTGGTTTATAGGAAATAACTTTAAGTACATGCACCCCATCTTCTTGCAGTTGGAGGTAAATGGAACAGAGACATCATGCGCACACACCCAATCATATATGTGTAGGTGTATATTTTACACACAACATATACACTACTGTTCAAAAGTTTGGGGTCACCCAGACAATTATTTTGTATTTTCCATGAAAAGTCACACTTATTTACCACCATGAGTTGTAAAATGAATAGAAAATATAGTCAAGACATTGACAAGGTTAGAAATAATGATTTGTATTTGAAATAATAATTTTTTCCTTCAAACTTTGCTTTCATCAAAGAATCCTCCATTTGCGGCAATTACAGCATTGCAGACCTAACATGATTGCACAAGGGTTTTCTAATCATCCATTAGCCTTCTGACGCAATGAGCAAACACATTGTACCATTAGAACACTGGAGTGATAGTTGCTGGAAATGGGCCTCTATACACCTATGTAGATATTGCACCAAAAACCAGACATTTGCAGCTATAATAGTCATTTACCACATTAGCAATGTATAGAGTGTATTTCTGATTAGTTTAAAGTTACCTTCATTGAAAAAAGTGATTTTCTTTCAAAAATAAGGAAATTTCTAAGTGACCCCAAACTTTTGAACGGTAGTGTATATACACATATATGCATACATTACGGACATACAATCACATAGGCACATTTAGTTAGCCTTTAGTACATAACCAGTTAGTGAAAACATGTCCACATTTAAGTTTGTCACGCGGAACATACAAGGAATTTGTACCAGGGAGAAGAGGCTAAAAGTTTTGACTGAAGGATCTACAGGCAGACTTTGTCTTATTGCAGGAGACACATGTCTCTAAGTCGTCTGTTGATGCGCTCTAGATGCTGTAGCTGCCGGGGTGTCTGGGGAGGGAGAGTACCTCTGTAGGGGGTGCTTGCCATGTCCTTTTTAGGACAGCTCATTCAACATTGGTTCCCACCTGGCACCCAACTCTCACCTATGGCTCCTCAAAGCTGTAGAATGTGCAGCAGCCACACCCCGGTAAACCGCTTTGGCAGGAGGGCTGAACAAGGTGAGGGTAGCCGGTCAGGCCTCAAATCCTCTGGTGAGTTAAACAGGGTATGCCTACCCAAGTATGTGAAGACTGTAGTCGGCGGATTGAGCGGATGAGGTCATCTTTTGTCCCAATGGTCATGAAGGCAGCGACAGCAGGCGTTGTGGAACGCAAGGGCACAGCAAGGCACTATAGACGTCGTGGTCATCCACTGCAGCTGAGCAAGTCCCTGGTCATGACGGCTCTTTTTGTACCATCAGATCCTGGCTTTTGAGGCCGAGAGAGTGGGATTGCCCCTGTGCATCGACTTTCCCACTTTTAAAAAAACTTTCCCGCACAGGTTTTTCTAGTGTGTGTTAGTCCTCACAACCCTACAATAGTCCTGCGGCAATGGGGAACAAGTGAAGCAACAGGTGGAGGTGACCACTGGCAGTTGTAGCTTGAACCCTGCACGCAGGCAGCTTGGTGGCAATAGTCGCTCTCCTTCTGACCCTGGGACAACAGTGGAGTTCGGCGTTCCCCCAGGCGACTGAGCAACCTCTTTAGGACAGCACTGCTCACCCTCACATGAGGGAGGTGACTAGAAAATGTGTCCCAAACAAATGCTTGTCCCTTCCAACTGGCCAGCATACTGCGGCTGGCAGTTCTACCCCCCAAGCGGTCAAACCCAAAGAAGAAAGAAACTAATTCTTTGTGCGTGGAATGTACGCACGCTCATGGACAGAGAGGCCTCCTCAAGGCCTGAGAGAAGAACAGCCCTCATTGCAAGGGAACTGGCCCGCTACCGCATTGACATCACAGCCCTCAGCGAGACCAGACTAGCCGAAGAAGGATCTGTTGCCGAACTAAAAGGTGGCTACACCTTCTTCTGGAAAGGCAAGGCCAAAGATGAAGAGACGATCCATGGAGTAGGACTGGCCATCAAGACAGCGGTTCTCAAGCAACTTCCTGACCTACTAACGTCAGTGAATGAACGGCTGATGAAACTTCGTTTCCCCCTTAACTGTAACCGGCACGTTACCCTCATCAGCGCGTATGCCCCAACTCTCACCAGCAGCGATGAAGTGAAGGAAGCCTTTTATGAGGAGCTCAGTACCCTCATGAAGGACACTCCCCCCAATGACAAACTCATTCTGCTAGGCGATTTCAACGCCAGAGTCGGAACAGACTGCTGTAACTGGAAAGGTGTGCTGGGGCCACACGGCACTGGAAAATTGAACCCCAACGGCTTGATGCTCTTGAGCCTTTGTGCTGAAAACCACCTCGCTATCATAAACACACTGTTCCGGCAAACAGACAAATATAAGACAACATGGATGCACCCAAGATCCAAGCAATGGCATTTGATAGACTTTGCCATTTGCCGTCAGAGAGACATCTGTGATGTCAGGATCACCAGAGCCATGCGCGGAGCAGAGTGTTGGACGGACCACCGTCTAGTCAGGTCCATCCTATCCCTGCATATTACCCCAACACACCGCAAGACGCCAAAAGTCATCAGGCCAGCGTTCAACTTCGCCAAACTTGAACAACCTCAGCGACGTAGTGAATTTGCAGAAGATCTGGACGGCTGACTGATTGCCCATAGACTCCTGACTGGCTGCCCAACACAAAGGTGGGAACAGTTTAGAGCACTGGTGACGGAGTCAGCAAAAACCACCATCGGCCCCAGGAAACGAGTGCACCAGGACTGGTTCGACGAGATCAAAGAGAACATAAAGACACTCCTGGATGACAAGCAGAAGGCCTTTGTTGAATGGCAAAATGACCCCACTTCCATTTCCAAGCATGATCGCTTCAAGCACCTCCAGAGACAGGCACAAGCAGAATTCCAAGATGTTCTTCAGCGTTATCAAGGAAGTATATGGACCTGCCAAGCCATGTACTACCCCACTCCTGTTGGCAGACGGTTCAACTCTGCTGAAGGAGAAGAGCAACATCAATGCACGATGGAGAGAGCACTTCAGCTACCTGCTCAACAGGCCCTCCACTATAGACCCCCATGCCCTCGATCTGATCCCACAAAAACCCACCGTCCACTGCCTCAACCTCCCCCCTACAATGGACGAAGTCTTGAAGGCGATTAGGCAGACCAATTCAGGCAAAGCACCTGGGATAGATGGAATCCTGGCGGAAATATTCAAATCAGCCGGTCCTGTGGCCCTTGAAATCTTCCATTCCCTCCTCACCAGCATTTGGGATGAAGAACAACTGCCCAAAGACTTCAGGGATGCCACTGTTGTCTCCCTGTTCAAGAATAAGGGTAGCAAGTCGGACTGCGGCAATTACCGAGGTATCTCCCTTCTATCTATTGCCGGAAAAATACTGGCCTGGGTCCTCCTCAACCGATTGATTAACAACATCTCTGAAGGGAACCTGCCAGAAACACAGTGCGGATTCCGCTCAAACCGCAGCACCGTGAACATGATCTTCTCTGTCTGCCAAGTGCAGGAGAAATGTCTAGAACAAAACATGGACTTACGTATATGCGGTCTTTATCGACCTGACTAAGGCCTTCAACACGGTGAACAGGGAGGCCCTCTGGATCATCCTATCCAAGATTGGGTGCCCAGACAAGTTTGTAAACCTCATATGCCAGTTTCACGACAACATGACTGGGCAGGTTCTCTCAGGTGGAGAGGTATTGGAGCCATTCAATATCAGCAACGGCGTCAAGCAGGGGTGCATTCTGGCCCCGGTCCTCTTCAACCTCTTTTTCTCTTGCGTCCTCAACCATGCCTTCAGGGACTTGGACCTTGGGGTATACCTGCAATACAGACTTGATGACTCACTGTTGAACCTCCGCCGACTGAAGGCTAAGACCAAGACCGCAGAAAAGATTGTCCTGGAAGCACTTTTTGCTGACGACTGTGCCCTCATGACCCACACGGAGTTTGATCTCCAGATTATCGTGAATAAGTTTGCAGAAGCCTCCCGCCTTTTTGGTCTTACCATCAGCATTGGCAAGACAGAGGTACTATTCCAACCAGCACCCGCCTCCACCATCCTACCCCCCTCTACCTCCATCGAGAGTACCTAACTGAAGACGGTAGATGACTTTAAATACCTCAGCAGCACCATCAGCAGTGATGGCAGCCTGGATAAGGAGATCAACGCCAGAATCTGCAAGGCCAGTCAAGCTCTCGGTTGTCTCCAAGCTCGCATCCTGAACCAGAACAACATCCAGCTGTCCACGAAGCTCAAAGTGTACAGGTCCGTTGTCCTCACCAGCCTTGTCTACGGATGTGAGACGTGGACCATGTACAAAAAACACCTGAAGCAGATGGAGAAGTTCCATATGAGAAGTCTACGGATGATCATGAACAAGACCAGGTCACAAACCTTGAGGTCCTAGACAGAGCTGAGATGATCAGCATCGAGGCCATGATTCTGAAAGCCCAGCTCCAATGGGATGGTTATGTGATCCAGATGGATGGCCACAGGCTGCCCAAGCAGCTCATGTACGGCGAACTCTGCTCTGGGAAGCAGAACCAAGGCAGACCACGCAAAAGATTCAAAGACTGTGTGAAGCTCAACATCAAACACACTGACATTCTTCCCAAACAATTAGTGCTGTGGGCTATGGACAGGCCAGGCTGGCGCGCCCTCACTACCCAGGCGCGAGACTACTTTGAAGAGAAGAGGCAAGCTGATGTAGCTGAAGCACGGGCACGAAGAAAGGCGTTATTACCTGGACAGTTTCCTTGCCCCTACTGTAGCCATGTCTGTCGATCGAGGATCGTCCTAAACAGCCATCTCCGTGCTCACGCAAGAAGAGGACTTAACACATGAGGGACGGTCATCATCGGATCGATGGACAACCAAGAAGAAGATGCACTCACCTCCCCGGAATTCCCCCACATGTACTCAGCTGGCTTTAATTCTAAACAAAGGGGGGTAGCTATACTGGTAAACAGAAGAAACGCTTTGTTGTGAATAATACCATAATAGATCCGGAAGGTAGATTTATAATACTAAAAATCTCAGTTCAAAATTTGGATCTATGTATTGCAAGCGTTTATGTCCCAAATGTTGACGACCCATTCTATTTTCACACTTTTTTCACTTCTCTTTCTGAGCACTTGGACACTACACTCATAATAGGAGGAGACTTCAACCTGGTACTAAACCCTGCAATCGACAGGCTCAGTGCATGGGGGAATTACCGAAAATGGCAGGCTATTTTTTTTTATTTACTTATTTTGTACCCGTAGGTAGATTTGTTTTGCAGTCTGGTGACAAGCCACCAGCTGCCGGTCGCTGCATGCGCAAGCGCCCCGTATCCCTAACCTGCATGTTTTTGACATGTGGGAGGAAACTGGAGAAATCCCGGAGTAAACCCACGCAACATGGGGAGAACATGCAAACTCCACACAGATCACTGTTGGCCGGGGGCAGGGATCGAACCCACAATCTTACAATCCCCGCGATCCCCCGGCCAAGGGTAAACTGTGCTGCCACAGTGCTAACCACTGCGCCACCGTGCAGCCCATTGTTGGCTACTGACACTCTCAAACAATACATGAATGATTTTGGTCTTTGCAATGAATGGCGTTCTCTTCACCGAACTCTTTGGGAATACACTTTTTTTCATCAGTTCATAGTTCACATTCACGTCTAGATTTCTTTTTAGCCAGTAACTCTATTGTGAGGGACATCACAGACACTGAAATATGTTCAAATCAAGCTAATAGCAATCACCATCCAGTATCTCTTACACTAGTAAATAGGAAAGAATGGTTGTTGGTACGAACAATGAACCTCATTGAAGAATGGTGCAAGAAGAAGGAAGAGCTGAACATGACAAGGACCAGAGCTTTGAAAGCATAGAAATCCAAGGAATATACAGACCTCAATAAAGAAGTGAAAAGAAGTGCAAGAAATGACAAGGGGAATTACAATGAGAGCCTGGCTCAAGACGGAGAAGATGCTGTGGGCAGAGGCAACATCAAGGAGCTGTACAGAATCACCAAGCAATTGGCAGGGAAGAAAGCACGTCACTCACATCACGTCTGCAGCAAAGATTGAAACCTCCTGTCCACAGAGAGTGAACAACTGAAACGCTGGCAGGAACATTTTGAAGAAATACTTGACCACCCCCCACAGACCTCCAGACATCACCAGAGCTGACCAAGACCTCAGAATCAGTACAGAACCTCCCAGTAAGAGCAAGATTATAAAGGCTATAAAGGCTCTCAGGAACAACAAGGCACCTGGACCTGAAGAAATCCCCCCTGAAGCACTGAAAACAACCCCACAAATATCAGCTGAAGCCCTCCACAAGCTATTTAAAAGAATCTGGACAACTGAACAACTTCCATCGGATTGGAAACATGGCCATGTCATTAAGATCCCAAAGAAAGGCTCTCTGAAGATTTGTTCCAACTTGCGACGAATAACACTTTTATCGATCCCCTGCAAAATATTTAACAGAATCCTTCTGGAAAGAATCAAGGGGGAAGTGGAGTCTCATGACATCCTTCGTGAGTAGCAGGCTGGTTTTAGACAAAAACTCTCTTGTGTAGATCACATTGCAACACTCCGTATGATAATCAGAGCATGGAATGGAATTCATCACTATATGTTTCCTTTATAGACTTCAAGAGAGCCTTTGACAGCATTGACCGAAATGTGCTTTGGGATCTGCTTGGCCATTATGGCATCCCAGACAAGATCACATCCATAATCCGCCTATCCTTTGAACCATCAACATGTCAAGTAGTCCACAACAACACCCTCACTGAAGCCTTTATCGTGCAGACTGGAGTGCGTCGGGGATGCCTACTATCCCCCTTCTTGTTCTTATTAGTCATAGACTGGATCATGCGCAGAACTATAGCTGGCTATCGCAGAGGAATCCAATGGACACTCACGCAACACCTAGAGGACATTGATTATGCAGATGATGTTGCCCTCTTATCTCACACTTCTCAGATATGAAGAATAAAATCACAAAAATGAAAATGGACTCAGAAGAAACAGGACTGAAGATCAAGACGCAGAAAACAAAGAGCCTGAGAATCAACTACATCAATAACAGCAGTTTCACTGTGAACAATAAAGATATTGAAGATGTAATGGAATTTACCTTTCCTGGGCAGCACAGTCACCCTCACTGCCAGAACAGATCAGGACATTAAAGCCCGTATTGGGAAAGCAACATCAGCTTTCATGATACTCCAACCCATCTGGTGCTCAACTAAGATCTCACTCAAGACCAAAATCCAAATATTTAACTGTAACGTTAAGAGCATCCTCTTATATGCCTGTGAGACCTGGCATTACCCGAAGGCCTCAATCATGAAAGTTCAAGTCGTTCTGAACAGATGTCTCCGTAACATCCTGGGTGTCAGATGGTTTGACAAAGTGAGCAACGAAGAGATCTGGACAAGAACAACGCAAGAGCTCGTCAAACTTGAAATCAAGAGAAGAAAGTGGAGGTGGTTGGGCCACACCCTGAGGAAGCCACCAGAGAACCCCACTAGAAGAGCTCTGAGATGGACGCCCAAAGGAAAAAGGAAAAGAGGGAGGCCGATGAATAACTGGCGCCACAGTCTGGAGAAAGAAGTCCAAGAAGTGGGATTGATGTGGGGAAAGCTGGAGAGGAAAGCACAGGACAGAAGAGGGTGGCAGTCTCTGGTGGACTACCTATGTTCCTTAAGGAACTTGAGGGTTTAAGTCAAGTCACTTCATTCTCACTTAATTGTGTTAAAGTCTGTATTTGCTGTTGCACAAAAGTTTTTCTTGATTTAAACGTATGTCATCTTTCAGTAGGAAATCCACGCAACTCTTTGTACATGAGGTCCCAGGGCCTTGGTGTTGACAGTCCAGGAGAGGTCGGAGGAGATATGGGTGCCCAGGAGCCTGAAGGTGGGGATGGTTTCCACGCGGTCGCCATTTATGAGGAGGGGGGTGTGGTCCTGTCTGTTCTGTCCATCCTGCTACATTTAGTTTTAGGACTGAAGCTTTTGCTTTGCGGAGGATCTCGACTGTCCTGCCCCAAACTCATCTATGAAAACTCCCACACCTTCCATTCCATCAAATGGCTACTGCACTGCTCTATGAAAGATTTCAGTTGTTGAACAGATACCAAATGGCAGCTTTAGAAAGCAATGCCTCCCCAATGGTGTGTTAAACATACAGAGTTTTAATCAAGAACAATCTGATAAAACCCTAAAGAAGCATCTAATTTGGAGAACTAGCAAGCTCCACTCATTGCACTGGTGATATCAGATTTGGTTGGCAATCTTTAATGTTCTCTTTTTATTCACCTATTTAGATTTTTTGGATCAATGCTTAGTCTGAGGTCTTTGTTTGGTTTTTCTATGATTACTACAGAGTTAACCCGTTTTGTCAGCTCTTCTATTTTTGTCACTATTTCTTGTTTTACCAACTCATCCAGTTTCTCTTTTAGACTGCTTTGAAGTGCTATTGGCACCTTTCTGGCTGGATGTATGACAGGTTTTGTATTTTCTTTTAGCTTTATTTTGTATTCACCTGGTAAACATCCTGTTCCTTTGAACACTTTTTTGTATTCTTGAAACCACTAAAGCTACGGTCACAACTACCCTTATGGATAGCTGTGAACACCGTACGAATGATTTTTGGATCATTTGTATGGCCTTCTTAAAGTAGAACTGAACCCACCTTTTGGCGCAAAAAGTAGAATAGCAGATTAATTCCTTATTACCTATTGTATTTTTCAACACATAAAAGAAATTTTTAGGCCGTGCGATGGCCAAGCTATAAGTCGATAAACTTTTGCCTCTGGCTGGCAGTGCCAAACAAACCGGAAGTAGTGCAGACGACGCTGCGTAACGTCACGAGTGTGATCCCTAAACAAAACAACAATGGCAGATGATAGCAGTTCCAGCAGTTCCAGCAGTCAAGAAAACCAGAGTTTTCAGAGTGAATAGGCATTCAGGATCGGTGACAAGATAGAGGAGGATGCAGGAGTGTGGCAGGTGGCAGGCGTGCACAAGGGCGAGCCCGGGAGACAGAGACCTAATGCACCTGTGACAGCAGCTGGCAGACGGCGATGCAGAGGCGAGGTCCGCCGCCGGGGAATACAGTGATCCCTCACTTATCGCGTTTAATGGTGACCAGAACCGACCGCGAAAAGTGAAAAACCGCGAAGTAGCGTCACCCCCCCCCCCAAGGGCATCACAAGCACTATTTTGCACAAAAAGGCACAAGAGAACAGCGAAAAGTGCCACTAAGCAACACGAGCGATAAAGAACAATGAATGCGGTCTTCCTTCGCTGGGTATGTGCGCTCTGCAGGGAGAGAAGCTGGGTAAAACGTCTCGGCCAATCAGCTTGCGAGGGAAAACTGCACGGTGGCGCAGTGGTTTAGCACTGTAGCAGCACAGTTTTACCCTTGGCGGGGGGATCGCGGGGATCATGAGATCGTGGGTTCGATCCCAGCCCCCGACCAACAGTGAGCTGTGTGGAGTTTGCATGTTCTCCCCGTGTTGCGCGGGTTTACTCCGGGATTTCTCCGGTTTCCTCCTGCATACCAAAAACATGTAGGTTTAGGGCGCTCGCGCACGCAGCGACCAGCAGCCAGTGGCTTGTCACCAGACTGCAAACCAAGTCTACCTACGGGTACAAATAAGTAACAAAAAAAAAAAAAAAAAACGTCTCGGCCAATCAGCTTGCGAGATTCCCGAGCGGTGAAGAGGTGGGCGGAGAGGAGTGGAGCGGTGGTCAGAGAGGTGGATTTTGAGTTATGCGGGCTCTCCGTGTTGATACCTGATACATTAGAACATCAGGTATCAACACGGGCTAATGTGTTCTAATGTTCTAATGTAGTCTACTACATTAGAACATCAGGTATCAACACGGAGAGCCTGCACAACTCAAAATCCACCTCTCTGACCACCGCTCCACTCCTCTCCGCCCACCTCTTCACCGCTTGGGAATCTTGCAAGCTGATTGGCCGAGACGTTTTACCTCGCAAGCTGATTGGCCGAGACGTTTTACCCAGCTTCTTTATCGCTCGTGTTGCTTAGTGGCACTTTTCGCTGTTCTCTTGTGCCTTTTTGTGTAAAATAGTGCTTGTGACGCCCTGGGGGGGGGGGTGACGCTACTTCACGGTTTTTCACTTTTCGCGGTCGGTTCTGGTCCCCATTAAACGCGATAAGTGAGGGATCACTGTAATATCTATATCTAGAAACGCATCGCTTCCTGGTCGCTTTTCCTCCCGCTTTCTTTTCTTTCGTCGCCATGACAGCTTTCCTTGGCCACTGAACAGATCTTCCCAGGTGTTGGAAGTGTTTTGTAGTCAACTATCAAGACAAAATGCACCAAAAACAACCAGTGTCGACGTGCTCGCAATGGTAAACATGGAGGACTGTGTCACACTCGTGACGTCACACGGAACTCCGGCTGCGCTTCCGGTTAATCGGCGGATTTGTCTGATTTTTCAGGGCGGGAAATTCAAAATCGCGATTTTCTCCAAGATTCCGGGATTTGTGAAGGGGGTGCCAATGATAAATTATCTTTATAATTGTATGTACTATCACCCAGTGCCGTTCAATGCCGTTCAGTTCAGTTCTACTTTAAGGCAGCTGTAGGCGAATCCAGCATTCGTAGACCATTCATAAGTTTGTGGCCAGGTCGATGGTCTTGTCAAAGATTTCTACTAATGCCCCACGAAAATCCCTCATTGTAGGGGTCAGTGAGTGTGTGTGCAGCCTCGTCCGTGGCCCTGGTAATTAGTCTCAGCTGTCTCACATTTAGTTCTTGATTAGTCTCCCTATTTATATGAGTTTGTACTTGTGCTCTGTCTGGCATCATTGTGGTGTTTTGTGGTGTTTCTGTTGTGTTTCCTCCGTGTTCTCCCTGAGTTATCATTCCAAGTAAGTTTAGTTTTGCCTGCGTTCTTTTCTGCCCCTGTGCAGTTGGTTATTTTGATTTGACTTCTCAGTGTTTTTTGTTCTTTAATAAATATGATTCGTTGGTGTTTGGTCTGCATCACGGGTCCTCATTCTCACTACGATCTGCCCGGTGGGCGGACAAGCCAAGAAGTGCAGAAAGGTACAGGACCATAGTGCTGATAAGTTTGACAGCGCGGTGTGCGATGACAGCGGAGAGGGAGAGCGGCATCGGGGGGTCATCCCTGCAGCTGGAGGCTAGGCAGCGGGAGAGCAGGAACATGCAGGCTGAGAACCACAGGGGAGAGCAGCGACAGCCGGGCATGGAGACGATGCAGCGGAGTGCCTGGGACGAGGGTGCTGAAAGTAGCGACGAGACACCTGGGTTGGAGAGTGACGCCAACGGGAGTGAGACTGAGAAGTCCGGGGGAGAGCAGCTGCAGTCGGGCATGGAGACGATGCAGTGGAGTGCCTGGGACAAGGTTTCTGAGAGCAGCTATGAAGAGCCTGGGTCGGAGAGTGACACCGATGAGGGTGACGCTGAGAGACCCTGGAGAGAGAAGCTGCAGCTGGACATGGAGATGATGCAGCAGAGCATCTGGGACGAGGGTGCTGAGAGCGGCGATGAAGCACCTGGGTCGGAGAACAACGCCGGCGAAATCGATGCTGTGAACCCCGGGAGTGAGCAGCAGCAGCTGGACATGGAGGCAGCACAGCGGAGTGTCCTGGATGAGGGTGCTGGGTGTTGCAGCGAGACGCCCAGGTCGGCAAGCAGCGCCAACAAGCAGGCTTCGGGTCTCCCCGGAGTTCGGCCACAGGGGGCCGGAGTGTTTGGAGCCATGATGGTGGTGTTGAAAGCACAGAGGGACGGTGTGCCTGACAGCAACACTGCGGGTCCCGAGGAGTGAGGCAGTCAGTGGTAAAGAGTGACATTGTTGCAGGAGAGATTGTTTTTGATCCTGGAGGCAGACGGCAGCCAGGGACGCACATGATTTGGGGCTGCCCTAGTCTCCCAGGCCGGTGTTACCTTTGGCTGCCACTGGACATAGGTGTGATTTGAACACTCTTGCTGTAAATATGTATATATGCTGCTGGTGCGCATGCGGGTGTGTGTAATATGGGATTAATTTTTTGTATTTTAGAAACACGGTCCAATTTTAATTGTTTTTTTGGATGAGTGTGTTAGGTTATTTTATTACAGTTCATTTTTCCCCTGTTCCTTAGTGCGTGATTTGGGCCCTAAATTGGGGAGGGTCTCAACTGTATGTGTGGTCTTACACTTTTGTAAGAGGGAAGGGAATGTTGTGTAATGTGTGTGTGTGTGATGCCGTACCCGCCCACAGGGTGACGTCAGGCGGGCACGGCCACTTGTATATATAGTTCTGAGTTCTAATAATAAAGATTGTTGTTGGTTGGTTGGTCCCTGTATGAAACGAGACTCTGACTCCTTTCTCAAACACTGGGGTTTCAGTTTCCACAGTAAGGCACATACTAAATGCTGAAAGTGTCATAAATTGCCTCTCTGGGCAGAGAAACGAGGCCCATGCGCTGAACTGCCATTAGTGGAATTTATTACAAAAACAACAAATATAAAGTAAAACAAGATGCTCAAAACACAAAGTACAACAAGGAAGAAAAACTTGCGAGTATTACGCACCAGAGCGAGGCAGGGCTCTGGCGGAGACAAGACTATCAAAGACAGCGGCAAAGACAGATAGAAATAGGGATAAATAGGGATCAGAACCCATTAACATAATTAACAACAGGTGTGGGTACCTGAATGGGTAGGAGAAAGCGATGATACATAATTGGGATCAGCTGAGGCAGTGAGAGTGAGGCAACCAACACTGACAGCTGACAGGGCACGCCCACACGAAGCTTCACGCCCCTGGCTGCTGTCAACAGTAAAAAGGACCATACTTAGGATATAAAGAATAAAATAACATACCAAAGTCTAATTATAAATAAGTGCAAAAAATAAAAATATGACACCAACACAAACAGAAAGATGGCAAACAGAACATTAAAACATAAACTCAAAAAGCCTTAAATTGCAACAGAAAAGTAAATAAGCAGAAAAAGCCATGAGCCTGAGTCTGGTGGAGATTTCCAGCACACGGCTCATGACAGAGCTCCCCTCTCAAGGGGTGGAACCTAGACACCTCAGGATAACACCAAAAGAAAAAGAAAGAGCCCCCCCCCCCCCAGCAGCAGACCACAATGACCCATCCAGGGTGGGTGGTGGGGGTAACGGGCTAGGAGGGAACAAAACAAAACCCCGCTTAGGGCCCACACCAGTCAAAATTAATGATTAGACCCCCCCGGACCAAAAAGCTTGAAAGTTCGGGAGGGCGACCAAAGTCCCAGGCCTGGCGGACAGCGAGGTGGTATGAGTCTGGTGGCCTGCCGGAGAATATGGGCCACCCAACCCAACAGCACAGTGCATCAGGTGGCTGACCAGAGTTTTTAGCCACCTGTAGAGAAGGGGTGGCCCAGGAGGCGGCTCCCCCAGGGGGAGGCCCAGTGACGGGAAGGAGAGCCAAGGAGGGGGAACCACGACGGCGTCTAGCGCTGGTAGGGGAACCACAACGGCGTCTGGCACTGGAGAGGGAACTATGACGGCATCTGGCAGAGAAGGAGGGGAAACCACAACGGCGTCTGGCACTGGAGAGGAGACCACGACGGCATCTGGCAGGGGAGAGGGGACCACGATGGTGTCTGGCAAAGGAAGGAGAAACACGACGCTCTTGGTCTGGCCAGCAGCACCCTCAGTGATCCCGGATTGGGACGAAGTTGCACCCGCGGTGGCTCCGGGCTGGAGCAATGCTGCACCTGCGGTGGCTCTGGGTTGGAGCAACGCAGCACCCGCGGTGGCTCCGGGCTGAAGCAATGCAACACCTATGGTGGTTCCGGGCAGGAGCAGAGCTGCACCCTGGGTGGCTCCGGGCAGAAGGGGAGCTGCACCCTCGGTGGGCCCGGACAGGGCCAAGGCTGCAACCTCGGTGGACCCGGACTGGGTCATGGCTGCACCCTCGGTCGACCCGGACTGGGCCATGGCTGCACCCACGGTGGACCTGGACTGAGCCATAACTGCGCCCACGGTGGACCCCGGGCTGGAGCATAATGCCCACGGTGGGCTAACACTAGGACGCAGCACCCAAGTTGGTCTCAGGCTGGGGTGCAGCACCCACGACGGTCCCTGACTGGGACACAACACTCACGGTGACCTGGAATGTAGAGGAGCTGCACTCATGGAGGTCCCGGGCTGCGACAGAGCACCCGCAACAACCTCAGAGACCACCCCAGGCACATTGGGTAGCTGCGTCCACCTGCAGAGTCCGTGTGGGCTGAGGACATGGCGAGCTCCACAGAACAGGTGAGTGATGCACAAAAAGACAGGGGGGAAAAAAGGCAAAATCCACTAACAACAGCAGCTGGTTCTCAACTGGCCGCTGTCTTCTGTCATAAATTGCTTCTCTGGGCAGAGAAACAAGACCCATGTGCTGAACTGCTGTTAGTGGAATTTATTACAAAACAACAAATATAAAGTAAATCAAGATGCTCAAAACACAAAGTACAACGAGGGAGAAAAACTTACGAGTATTATGTGCCAGAGCGAGGCAGGGCTCTGGCGGAGACAAGGAGAATATCCAAGACAGCGGCAAAGATGTAATGAAAATAAAGCCCTTAAATAGGGATCAGAACCCATTAACATAATTAACAACAGGTGTGGGTACCTGAACGGGCAGGAGAAAGTGATGATACATAATTGGGATCAGCTGACAGGGCATGCCCACACGAAGTTTCATGCCCTGACAGCCGTCTACAGTAAAAAGGACAACAAAAAATTTATTACAAAAAATAAAAATATAACACAAACACAAAGATGGCAAGCAGAACATTAAAACATAAACCCAAAAAGGCATAAATTGCAGCAGATAAGTAAATAAGCAGAAAAAGCCAAGAGACTGAGTCTGGCGGAGCTCTCCAGCACTCGGCTCATGACAGAAAGGCTCCATGCCTGAACTCCAAGACATACACCACTGCTAATCCAAAAGCACAAGAAATGTCGGCTCCAAATTTCTCAAAACTATATAAATACGCCAAAGAGATTTGGGGATTCTGTTCTGTGGTGCGATGAAACAAAACTGGGACTTTTTGGGCCTGTGTATTAGTGGTATGTCTGGAGGAGGAAGAATGAAGTATACACTGAAAAGAACACCATGTCTACAGCGAAGCATGGCGGTGGTTCAGTGATGCTCTGGGGCTGCTTTGCTTCCTCTGGCAGTGGAAACGTGCAACGTGTGTAGGTCAAAATGGATTCAAGTATCAGGAAACCCTGGGAGAAAATGTCATGCCGTCTGTGAGAAAGCTAAAGGCATCACTGGACCTTCCAACAGGACAATGGCTTGGTTTCAGAAGAAGTCCTGGAAAATACAAGAGTGGCCATCACAGTTGCCTGACTGGAACCCAGTTGAATATGGTGGGATTTGATAAAGGCAGTTGCAGCACACAAACCTAAGAATATTAGTGAACTGGAGGTCTTTGCCCATGAGGAATGGGCTAAGATTCCTCAGGAATGCTGCCAGAAGCTGGTGTCTGATTATGCATCATGTACCGGAGTGGTGGCTCAGTTGGTAGAACATCCGCCCCACACCCGGGAGGCAGGAGTTCAAATCCCGGCCGGGTCATGCCGAAGACCATATAAAAGTGGAACTTCCTGCCATCCAGCTTGGTGCTCAGCAATAATGGAATGGAGGAGGGAAATCTGTGGCGGCGCCTTGCATGGCAGCGGTCCTCTGATTCTACACTTGGGGTGTGTGTGATTAACACTGTAGATAGGAAAAACACAGTCTCGTTCTACTGTACATGATTGGTTGTACAGTTGAATGACAATAAAGGGTAATTTAATGTTTGCAGCAGGTCATAACAGCAAAAGGGTGCTCTACTAAGCCCTAAAGATGCTTGTCATGATGGCGTTGAATAATTTTGAGAATACAGTAGTCAGTAAAAGTAGCATTTTGTGTTGAATTTGGAGAAACCACTTGTAATTGTGTTGAGCTTTTTAAATTGTTCTTGTTTGATTTGCTGATTGCAAACAGCTGCTAGTTTGTACATTTTGCCAGTAAACTGAATTTGCAGTGGGGGTTGAATAATTTTGATTGCAACTGTAAATATGATGCAGTAATTAAATAATAAAAATTTTAACAAACGGTGTCACAAACCTTTCATTAAGGCCTGTATGAGCTGTTGAAGTGTAGGGGAAAAAAGTGCAATTAATGCCCCCAACTAAACCCAGATGTTTGAGGATCGGCAAAGTCATAATTTCAGCATTTTTACAACTCATTGTTACTGGCTGGGAATTTGTATATTTTCATTTTAAGTATCAGATTGTCTTACAGCGAAGTGTAGCATTTCTTCATGTTTTGTTTTTTTTAATTACTGAAAACGGTTCATTCCACAGCGGAGATGTTGCCAGCCTGGTCTAAAACAAGCGTGTTCAGCCTCCCTCTTCAGGGCTCCTCTGCTGGCTTCTCAGATGTCGGACACTCGGGGCGCACACGTAGTCCCCCCGCTCCTCCTCCTCGGCAACGGGACGTGATGCAAATACACAGAAACTTCTTTTCTGCCTCCTCCTCCTTCTGTCCCTTTGGAGTGTGTGTAGACCTTCTTCTTCCAGTAAAACTTTGGAGTTTCAACGCAAAGAAGTGGGGGGGGGGAACGAACTCGGCAGAGTTGGAGGCGCAGCGGCGGTTCGTTTCTCCTCCACCATGATCCTGTGAGCTCCTCCGCGCGCCTGCCAGCCCCCGACTCCAAACACGCGAGCTCCGCGGACTGAGAGCAGAGAGGAGCGGGTCAGCGCGGACAGAGGCCCGGTGCTGCCGCCGCCGCGGGACCGGAGCAGACCTGCGGACAGGTGAGCGCCTCACGCCCTCAGCACCCGCTGTGGCCGGCTCCGGTGTGAGTCGAGAGCGGCCGGTAGGACAGGACGGAGCCGGACTTGGAGCGAGAGCTGCGGTCGGCGGTGCTGCCGTGTGCCGAGGCCTAACATCCGAGGTCCGTGAGCTTTGTTCTGTGGAGGCGGAGGACCGCAGAGGCGCAGCCGCTTCACTCAAGTAGCGTCAGCGCAGCAAAGTCGTTTAGTAAAGTTTTACATGTAAACTTGGCATTTTTTTCCCAATTATGTTAGGTTCTTTATGTAAATTTGGAATTCCCCCCCCCCCCCGATTTTGTTAAATTCATGCGACTTTGGGACTTTTTCATGCAAATTTGGAACTTTTTTCAGTTAATTTTTATTAAGTTTTCCTCATAAACTTGCAACGGTCATTTGGATGCTGGTTAATTTTTCATTTATTATATATTTATTATATATTTTTAATTTATTCATTTTTTATCATATTCTTTGCACCTTTTATTCTTGCAACTTTGCACCTAATTTATATTTATGCATTTTTACCTTATGCTTAATTTGTGAATACACCCCCCCCCCCCCCGTTGGACAAATAACAAGTCAGCCACAGATTACAGTGGCTTGCAAATGTATTCACTCCCTCACCGTTCTCCTGTCTTATGTTGCAGCCTGACACAACAATCATTTAAATATTTTTTTTACCTCCGCCAAGGAGGTTATGTTTTTGCCGGGATTTGTTTCTCTGTCTGTTTGTGACCAGCATAACTCAGAAAGTTACGGACAGATTTTGATGAAATTTTCAGGAAGTGTCCGAACTGGGACAAGGAAGAAATGATTAGATTTTGGGAGTGATCCGGATCACTGTCTGGATCCAGGGATTTTATAAAGGATTCTTTATCATTGGGAGATAGGGCTATTTGAGCATATGCACATGTAGCTCCACAATAACTAGTCAGGGTGATTGGAAAAAAATGTACAGATTAATAAATTCCCAACAGGTTTTCAAAGTCCAGCATTTACATTTTTGAGTAGATCACAGCATGGGGGACTGAGCTGCCTTGGTGGATGTCTGCGCTCTCCGAGTGCTTTTCTAGTTTCTCATTAATTTAAACTCAGTACCCCATAATGACAAGGTGAAAACAGAATTTTAAGATTTTATTTTTGGTAAATTTCTTTGTACTTTTTCTCTTTTTAGATTTGATTGGCGGTTGGCAACCAGCTTACAGGTGCATTACCGCCACGTACTTCACTCTATATCATCACTCTATCTGGTCAGGAGCTGTAGTCCTTCTATCATCATTGCTGTGTCCAATCGAACCTCAACTGTATCTTCAGACATCACTCTTCTTCGTCTCCTCGTATTTCACTCTATACCATCACTTCACACGTCTTGGGGCCACGGCCCTGTGTGTCAGTCAGGGGCGTTACTAGGATCAGAGCTTTAGGGGTGCTGAGCACCCAATGAGCACCACTACACAATGGGGTGTACCATATCGTATCATTTACAATAATACCAGTATAAATTTTGATACCGGTGCAAAAATTAATATTACAATATTTGGGGTCTGTTACTCTGCCAGCAGAAGTTATGCGTTACCATAGAAACGGGAAAACAAACGTGGCGCGGGAAGCGGCACTCCGTGCTTGGAATGTCTTTGTCTAGTTGTGAGGAAGTAATTTAGTTTTAAGGCCGTTTCAGACTGCTGCCATCTTTAAAAAAAAAAAAAAGAAACAGTGCAGCAATACAGATGATTTGCCCACTTTTTTTTCTGCATGTCAACAACACTGCTTCGAGGAAAAGTTTTACTTCACCCTGAAGCAGTGTTGTTGACGTCTGAAGTGTCCAGAGGTTTATTTTCCTTCCGTTGTGGCTGCTCCAGTGTAATTTATTCAACCAACCGAAAGAAAAAAAAAATCTGTTAACAGCCCACGACTTGTCTGTGCAATGGAGATTTCTAATGCGGGTAAACTGAGAGAAAGAGAGAGAAATGGGAGGTCTGATGCAGCGGTCATTTACCTGCAGAAGTGTCTTGTTTGGGGGAAACTGCAGACAGGTAGGCCAGCATATATTCAATATGATAAAAATGATGAAATGATAATAATTTTAAATTAGCCCTCTCCTTCCCTGTTTTATTTAGACCCTCTTCCTGACCCGGTGAAATAACATACTAGATTAAATTAAGTTAATATGTTAAAAGCAGCAAAACCCACTCATGTCCCAGAGCATAGAAATGAGATGAAGACAGAAGTAATGTGGTGAAAGCGTGTCTGTTTTGGGGTTTACTTTTTTAAATGTAATAAATAGGCTGCATTAACCAGAGCTAAATTGCTCTTACATTCATAAGGCAATGTTTTCAGGACTATTCAGATGTTTTAAGAAAAATCTGCAGAATTTTCAAAACTATAGGCTATATGTAGTCTGCACTACCAACTTTACTCTCACCTGCTTGTTACCATTCTCTCCTGAATTAGTTTTTTCTCATTATTTAAACATCTTTTCATAAAGGTACTTTTTTTTTTATTTTGAACGTTTTTGGTGACAAATTTGTGACCTTTTTCATGCAGAATTGTAACTTTTTACCTAAAGCCTCTTACCTTGTGCTTTTACTTTGAAAAAGTGAAAAAATCGGAAGCAGCACCAGATTTAAATTAAGATTAGTCAATCAGTTGTTTCAATAATCAATAGATCAGTTGACTATTACAATCCAAATTTATAATTTTTATCCCACCCAAAGGTTATAATTACATTTATAACTAGTTTGATACCTGTTATTTTAAAATGTTGGCCTACTAAAACTATGGTGATCTCTGGTTTCCAACAACAGGGTGGCCTAGGATGAAGTCAAATTCCCGTCCTGAATATAATTCCCGTACGAGTTGCTGACAGCGTCATTGGGTGAGAGCCCTGTTGTGATCACTAGTATTATTTATTATTAACCTTATTTATACAGGTAATCCCACTGGGACATGGGGTATCATTTTCAATAGAGCTGTTTAATCGACCAGTTCTGTTAAAGCAGAGCTGATCACAGTGGTCATCTGGCATGTGAAGGAATGAAGCTGGTCTCACATTTATTTTGTACCTAATCATTTCTGAATGATTTTAACATTTATTTTGCTGCGCTGCATCAAGGTAAAGAAGTTCTGTCCCCTTCAACTGTTCTGGGCTCATATTTACTTCTGTAAACACAATGCTGTGTGTGACGTTACGTTTTCTTCTGCACATGCGGATCACTTCATAGCTGTAGATCATTCACACTGGAGTCTGACGGGGGTTGCATTTAAATTATATTGTGAACGCCCATACAAAAAATTTGGATCTTGGCAAAAAATCGAAATTGAACATTAAGACCTGCAGTGTGACCCTAGCCAGAGACTTAACATTTTTTTTTTCAGTTTAATTTTACAGGTTACAAGTCACATTAAAGGTTGGAAAAGATTTGAAATGGTTACATAACAACACTTTTTTCTTTTCATGGACTCAGATGGTTTAACATTGTGTTAGTGCAGCTTCTGGGCAGGGGTGGATGATGTGGCCAAAAAATGATATTGCGACATTTCTGTGAGTTTTCACAATAACATTCTTGACAGTATCACTAAAATTTATGTGATATTTTCACAAATATTGCAAGAATAGTATACAAACCGCCACAGCATCAGTGGTGAATCAATTTACCTGCATTAGAAGTCTCCATTGCACGGACCTCACCTTGGGCATTTTAACTCTCATCGCAGAGAATGATGTCCTTTTTTTTTCATCTGGTGCTCAAATAAATTTGACCTGAAGTGCCGAAACGGATTGAAAATAAAAGATTTGGACATCGGCAACTTTGCACCACAGCAGTGGTGTTGATGTGTGGAAAAAAATTGCTGGTAGATGGCAGCAGTCTGAAACCTTCCTTAAAAACAAAATATTTCCACATAACAGAGTATGGAACAGCAGCTGCCTCATGGACTGTTTTGTGTGCCATGTTTATTTACCATAACCATAGAAGCATGTAATTTATGTCAACAGCGTAACGGTGGGACGTCACATGCAGCCGACTCCAAATGCCACGACATTAATTTTTACAGCGGTATCCAAATTTAGACCAGTATTGTTGTGACTCGTGACTGATACAATATGGCACACCCCTACTTCAGGGGACCAAAGTTTGTCCAAACAATAAGGTAATTCCCTTCAAGCTGTAACAGAGTCACTGATGAGTGTCAGGCCCCTGCAGGTATTTGAAATGCTTCACATTTATGGTCTGTTGTAGAGAAAAGCAAGTTTAGGATGAGAGTAGCCTGCAGCTTCAGAGAAAGATTTCACAATGACAGCAGCTCTGAAGTGGGCACAGACTGTGGGAGCTTTATACGCTGAGATGAAGACAGTGCAGTACAGTAGGATTATCATTAGGAGAGTTGATCCTGGTTGAGTATAGCTGCAAGGAACAAGCAGCACAGATCCAGATCCTGGGCTCTTCTGACTATCATCATTATATTCTGTGTCATCTCATTGGTAGGAGAACTGGTCTGCAGCTGCAGGAAATTACTTGTTCTCATGGTAGTCAACAGTTAGTGAAAGATAGTGAGTGATTCGCTGTATAAATGTGAGCAACTGGGAGAGAATTTTAGTGTCAAAATCTATTGAGTGACAGAGATGCCTAGCTCTCCCTTAAACCCCACACACTAAGAAATCAAAGTACAGAAATGGACCTAAAAAGGTGTAAACACTTGTTGCTCCAGCAGTACCCTAAAAGGTACGGGGGCTGTACCTTGGGAGAACATATCTGGAGCCCCAGTGGCAACTATGGACCTTGCTTGGATTTAAAGGTGCATTTTTGCCATTGGGGTTCCAGATATGTTCTTCAAGGTACAGTTCTCGTACCTTTTAGGGTACTGCTGGAACAGCAAGCATTTGTACCTTTTTAGGTTCATTTCTGTACCTTGGATTTCGTAGTGTGTACCACTGCATCCAACTGTTGGGGGTGATACCGAAGTATCCCATGCTAGCTGAGAGACGTCATCTGCCTAGATGGTCCAAGATCTTCCCAGGGTGTTCTCCATGTTGTGTCTGCCCAAAACACCTCACCCAGAAGGGCACCATGAACATCTCCTAGGTGAAGATTAACCAGTAAATCAACACCTTTGCCTTTACGCTTAATAGACCTCTTGCACAATGTAGAATGATGTACTTTTTCTTTCCGTAGTTCCAGGCAGTCGATTCCAGGCCAAAACCAAACAAGCAACGCAAACCTTATCAAAACATGAGGAGGATGCTTAGCAAATGAGGACAGAGATTAGGCTGTTGTGTTGCCATCAGTTTTTTTTAACTGGTGATGATATTTTGGCTTGGAATTTGGGTGAGTTGCTTTCAGTAGGTTAGAACTCAACTCACTCAAATTCCAAGTGAAAATATGGTAGGGATGGGAATTGATAAGATTTTATCAATATCAGTGGCATTGTCGATTTTGCTTATCGATCCGATTCCTTATCGATTCCCTTATTGATCTGATTCTTTATCGATTCCCTCATTAATACTTGATCAGTTTTCCGTGTGGAAAAAGCAGGCCTTCACAGGATTTCAGCATCAATGCAGGAGTTTTGTTATTCTTCTAACTTTAAAACAATATTTCTTCGCTTAAAAAGATATAATCAAATCAAATATAAGACTGTAAACATGCTTTCCATAGAAAAATGGGCATTTATGCCGTGTAACATTTGTGATGTTTAAATGCTGAAAAGCAGTATAAATGGAATACTGAAATGATTAGAAACAACTGCACAATATGTTATTTTAGCAATCACAAAAATATACATGCTGTACTTGGGTGTAATTTTTGCATGTTTTTAATATATATGTGTGTATGTATGTGTATATACACTACCGTTCAAAAGTTTGGGGTCACTTAGAAATTTCCTTATTTTTGAAAGAAAAGCACTGTTTTTTTCAATGAAGATAACTTTAAACGAATCAGAAATACACCCTAATATCTAATATACATTGCTAATGTGGTAAATGACTATTCTAGCTGCAAATGTCTGGTTTTTGGTGCAATATCTACATAGGTGTATAGAGGCCCATTTCCAGCAAATATCACTCCAGTGTTCTAATGGTACAATGTGTTTGCTCATTGCGTCAGAAGGCTAATGGATGATTAGAAAACCCTTGTGCAATCATGTTAGCACAGCTGAAAACAGTTTAGCTGGTTAGAGAAGCTATAAAACTGACCTTCCTTTGAGCAGGTTGAGTATCTGGAAAAAATTGTTATTTCAAATACAAATCATTATTTCTAACCTTGTCAATGTCTTGACTATATTTTCTATTCATTTTACAACTCATGGTGGTAAATAAGTGTGACTTTTCATGGAAAACACAAAATAATTGTCTGGGTGACCCCAAACTTTTGAACGGTAGTATATATACAGTGGGGCAAAAAAGTATTTAGTCAGCCACCAATTGTGCAAGTTCTCCCACTTAAAAGATGAGAGAGGTCTCCAATTTTCATCATAGGTATACCTCAACTATGAGAGACAAAATGAGAAAAAAAAAATCCAGAAAATCACATTGAAGGATTTTTAATGAATTAATTGGTAAATTCCTAGGTAAAATAAGTATTTGGTCACCTACAAACAAGCAAGATTTCTGGCTCTCACAGACCTGTAACTTCTTCTTTAAGAGGCTCCTCTGTCCTCCACTCGTTACCTGTATTAATGGCACCTGTTTGAACTCATTATCAGTATAAAAGACACCTGTCCACAACCTCAAACAGTAAGACTCCAAACTCCACTATGGCCAAGACCAAGACAAGGTTGCTAATTATAATAATTATGATTATTCTGCTGTAAGCAGCACTTGGTGATGGTGGAGAGGAAAAACTCCCTTTTAACAGGAAGAAACCACCAGCAGAACCAGGCTCAGGGAGGGCCAGTCATCTGCTGCGACTGGCTGGGGGTGAAGGGACAGAGAAGAAGAAGAAGAAAAGAACAGACATGTAGACAGCAAACAGCATGACAGGGACTCAGTATATGGGAGAGAACAAACAGATGTTAATGACCAGCAAAAATATTACATTGAGAGTGAAGAAAGGAGTGAAGCCCAGTGCATCTTGGGAGGTCCCCCAGCTGTCTAAACCAATTAGCAGCATAACTAAGGGGTGGTTCAGGGTCACCTGATCCAACCCTAACTACAGGCTTTGTCAAAAATGAAAGTTTTAACCCTATTCTTAAAAACAGAGATCGAATCTGTCTCTCGATCCCAGATTGGCAACTGGTTCCATAGGAGAGGAGCCTGATAATTGAAAACTTTGGTTTCCATTGTACTTTTAGAGATTCTAGGTATTGCAAGTAATCCTGCATTTTGGGAGTGTCGTGCTTTAAGATGATAAGATAGTATTGGATCTTTTAAGTAACAAGGGGCCTGATGATGTACAGTTTTGTAAGTGAGGAAAAGGATTTTAAACTTAATTCTCGATTCTATGGGAAACCAGTGAAGGGAAACCAGAACTGGAGAGATACAGTATGATCTCTCTTTCTTGTACCTGTTAAAACTCTATTGTAATAATTTATTATCAGACTGTCCTAAAATGTCTCTAAAAAGTATTCAGTTGATCCAAAATACTGCAGCTAATCTAATTTAGAGCTAACAAAAGTGTGGATTAGTTTCTCAGCATCACTCTGAGACAAGATGTTCCTAATCTTGGCAATATTATGCCAATGATAAAAGGCAGTCTTGGAAACAAGTTTAATATCTGAATTAAAGGAAAAATCTTGATCAAGAATGACTCCAAGGCTCTTCAGAACTTTAAGCGATAGAGTAACCCCATATAAACGTAAGTCTAGAAACTAAACTAAATCCAGAAAAAAATTATTTTCTTCTCCATCCACATGTAGCAAACTATCTTTTAGTAGCCTTGTTTGCTGTCATGGGAGAACGTGTCAGAAACATTAAACATTACTATGCAAATCTCTTTCCATCAGCTTTGTGACAGTGAACTGTAGGTACAGTCAGGAGGGCCTCTGTTTATCAGAGGAGCAGAATAAAGATTTTGTCATGTATTGCTGACAGTTAAAGTGTGCTTGTGGATCTGTTAAATAAAGTACTGTTACACTCTGAGCACCCCAATAAGCATAATGTAGAATACGATAGGCTTATTGTTATCTTACACACATACACAATGAAATTAGATATTGTGCAGTGTACAAATCATTGTTTATATACATATCTGTCCTCCTTTTGAGTTGGTTTGTTGGGTCACATGACTTGTGCCAGCTTGTCAGCTGCTAGTTTGGTTAATGGCTGTGCTGAGGAAGTACTGGATCAAGCCATAATTATTATGCCTTGGTGAAATGGCGAGGCATACGGTAATCACTCAGTGTGTCTGTGTGTGGAT
Organism: Pholidichthys leucotaenia; assembly: GCA_020510985.1. Lineage (NCBI taxonomy): Eukaryota > Metazoa > Chordata > Actinopteri > Cichliformes > Pholidichthyidae > Pholidichthys > Pholidichthys leucotaenia. The sequence goes on from CM035838.1 coordinate 453,585,501, forward strand.
GTGTGTGTATCTGTCCGTCCGCCTGTCTGTTTCAGCTCGCCCGGTCAAAATTAAGTGGGACTAAAGGCTTGTATCATTGCATCGCCATATTTTATCAACTTTTAATTTGCCAGAATTCCGAGATAAGGCTTTGTTTTTGAAATAAACACAAATTTAACTCACCTTTAACGTCAATGAAGCCCGGGGAAAAGGTATTGTAATAACTATGCCGGGCCACTAGATGCGGTAGTACGACTTTTTTACAGCTTAACACAATGCGGTTTTTTTTTTTAGCTGAGCTGAACTGTTATAAAATAGCAGTTACTGAAAAAAACCCACGTATTCAGCAACTACACCATTTATTCATCACATCGATTGTTTTCACACTGGTTTTGCTGTTTAGTTTTTCAGAGGAAGGACGAGGTAAAACTCATTTAAAAACTCACTAAAAACTTCAAGTCCCAACATTCCTCACCCACAAATGGTTGCAGTGAACTGCACGTGCACCCGGCAACTCCCATCACAGGGAAGTACTGAGCAATCCGCCAATACTGGGTGAACAAATGTCCATCTTTTTGCCCGTCTGTTTTCTTCCTCTGCCACTAAATGGCAAAAGCTCCTGTTCGTCATGATTGTCATTGTTTTCACGTACCTCCATCACTTCTGCTATTTAAAACATCTGCCACCATGCTCTTCTTTTGTTTGGACTGCAGCTGTTCAAATCAGTCTGGTGGTTCTTGGCTGCCACCGACAGTACGGGCATGTGAACTGGAAATTATTTTCACTGTGCATGTGTGTACTCCAAAACTACTGGATGGATTTGAATGAAATTTTTACCAGAGGTGGTCCTTGGGCTAGAGAGGAACCCATAACATTTTGGTGATTATCCCGGAAGGCGTGCCTCCACCAAGGCTCTTATCTTTCTCACAGTGTGCAGTGTTTCCTCTGGCTTAAAGATCTTGGCGCGGTGGCAACATATTTTTCCGGGGGGGGGGGGGGGGGTCAGAAAACACATCACATGATTGTAACCAGTATATGTTAATTTTATACTATTTATTTTTATTTTTCTAAATTTTGCAAAGTAATATTGCATAATGGAACTTACCATTTGATGTATTGTACAACCAAGGCTTGAATATTGGAATATTGGGCCAGTTGGGGTCCCACCCAGATGTCCTATGTTTGGACTTTTTACTTGGTGTCATCCTTCTCTCCTCCCTCTACTCTCACCTCTCCTGGACCCTCTGCCTGAACACTTTCCTCCCCTTGGCTCTTCTCGTCTGTCTCATCTTTCCCTCCCTGGGCCCTGTCTAATTCAAGTTCTCTCTCTGTCTGTGGTGGTATACAAACAGGTTAGAAAACACCAAGTGTCATGTTTTGTCCTGCAGGATTTTTTTTCATGGTTTACATAAATAACCAAAATGTGTATTTTTTGTTTTTTTATTCTAGTGTTTCTTTTTTTTCCCCATTGACAAAGAGTAGGAAAGGGAAGGGAAAAAAACATTCATAATAGTAATTTACTCATTCATACATAAATTATATGATCAGAGGTGGGTATAGTAGCAAGAAATTCTTCTCATGTAAAAGCAGTGCTTTGAAATTAATAATTAAAGGTAGACAACCAAAAATTTGTAGTTGAGTTAAGGGTACAAAGAGCACCCGCTTAAAAACTTGAGTAATGACTTCAGTCTAGAAGGTTTGAGGTTTTTCTCCAAAATTGATAACAATTTTCTTATAATTTTGTACTTTTCTCTGTAAATTTAACTAAATTTGCAACACTTTTCCTCCAATTTGTAATTTTCTTTTGTAAAATTATGACTTTTCTTGTACATTTGAGACTGTTATAAATGTGGATAATTTTATGGCTAATTTTTATCTTTTTTTAATCCAATCCAACTTTATTTATAAAGCTTTTTCAAAAACAACAGTTGATGCAAAGTGCTGTACATCAACGATAAATGTAAAATCAATAAAATACAGCTAAAGTACAAAACAGCACAAGCAAAACAATAGTCATACTGTAGTGATCCCGCGCTCGAGTCACTTATTATTTTCCCTTTTTCTGTCTGTTATTTAGTCTTGTTTATTATGGGAATTACTTTGTGCTTTTATTTTGACAGCGCTGCGGCAGCACTTCCGCCTGTCAGGCTGCTCGCGGGCTGTCACAGCTGCAGGCACTTAATTCCTCATCATCAGTCTCACCTGTTTGTGGTTTGTTTTTGCACTATTTAAGATCGCAGTGGAGATTCTTTCCTCTCTGCAATCTCACACCCACTCAGGCTGGAGTCCCCACACCCAGCTCCAGTCTCTTTCCAGCGTTAGGTTTCGCTCTCGCTGTATTACGTGTAAGTGACTTTTGATTGTCTGTATTCGTTCAGTTATTTTGACCCTTCGAGGTCGTGTGTTATAGTTTGTGTTTTGCCCCTCGTGGCACATTATTTTGTACTTTTTGTAATAAAATAGCAAGACTCACTGGTGGCTTTTGGTGCCTCATCTTTGTCCTGTAAAGGGAAATCATAATGCATACGATAGAGACAGTAAGAACAAATAAAATCAGTGTCTCAAACTGGGTCAAAAGCCAGAGAATGAAAATGGGTTTTAAGAGGAGTTTTAAAACTGGACCGTGAAGAGGCCTGTCTGATGGACAAAGGCAGATTATTATAAAATTACTGTTTTTCTAATAAATCTGAAACAGAATGTGGCAAATCTTTTACTTTTTTCCTCATACAATTTAAACTTTTGACCATAATTTTGTAGTGCCAGAACAGAACAATAACTTTAACTCTGAATTCAAAGAAATATAATTATTAAAATTTAAAGAAATAAATTAACTTTAGTGACCAAATATGCAGTTATTTCTGTTACAATATTTCTATGTATTTATAGTTTTTTAGAAATCCCCTCACCAACCCAGACAGCAGGAAAAACCTCCCTTATTTTGAAATCCAAATGTTGGTACGTTTAGTTTGTCTGAAGGCTGTTGATGGATTAAAGTCATTGACTTTGTGAATTTCAGTCATCTTAACTTGCCAGGTACATAATAAGGAACATAATATTGTAGTGGCTGGTGAAATATATCCTCAGCAATTCACCAGTTCTCCTTGCCTTTCCCTTCATATGAAGCCGGCTGCATATGAATTCTAACCACAGCTCTTAGCTAAGCGACTCTTCCATTATTGCTCCCGTTTCCAGTGGGTTAAAACCATGATAAATGCCTCCACACGCGTGTTGTTCGTGTGCGCGCTTGCAGAAAGTCAATGCTTCATATATTTTTATTAAATTCGTATCTCCTCATTAGCGTGGCAGTAATTTTTCTGGCGAGGTGGGCTGCCACCCAGAAATGTTACCAGAGGAAACACTGGTGTGTTAGCAAGAATGCTTCAGAACTACTGGATGGATTTGGATGATTTTTTTTTTTACCAGAGATGGTCCTTGGGCTAGAGAGGAACCCATAACATTTTGGTGATGATCTGCAAATGCATACCTCTACCAAGGCTCTGGCACTGAGGCATCAGCACCTTGGTGCCAGAACTTACCATCCCACATTGGGATGGTAAGTTCAAGCATTTTGTGGTCAGCTCATTTGCAAACCATGGATGAGCTGAGGAGTTTAGCAGCTAGCAGCTAACTGCGATTTAGTTTAGGCTCATTTCTGGTTAGTTTCGGCACTTTTTGCTTGCTTATTCCTGGCATCTTCAGATGAAATAGTCTGTCACCACTTAGGAATTGCTGTTGTCTTATTGGGATGATAAATTTAACTTCAGCTCATGTATTTTGCTGTGAACAGATTTGACATTTGGAAATATGGAGCTGACATGACTTGAGCCTTATAAAAACAAAACAAAGTTCTTTATTTTCACAATGAACATCAAATGTGATATTTAGTAGTGTTGTTGTCATTAGCTATTGTGCCTAGTTAGCTCCTTTATGTACCAACATACAATCAGTCCCTCCAGGATTTCGCGATGTTGCGATCGTATAAATTCATGCGAAATCAGCCAGTCATTGCAACTATTGTGCGACCTTGCAACTTTGTCCAATCACCGCAACTTTTTCGCAATTTTGGTCAATCCTCGTCAACTTCCGCCAATTTCACCAATCAAATTTGTCTCTGACTGGCGCTGAAACTCTCAATCTAACCAATCAAATGCATCGCTGCACCGCGTTCACGTCTGTGTTTACAGGAATATTAACGGGACACATCAGCAAACTGTGTGTGTGATTTAAAACAAACACTCACCTGCGAGGTTTCAAACACCGTCCCTTCCTCCATCTCCCCCAGCCTGCCGGTGGATGTCACGCCATGTCTCTGTCCTGACCACGTGTACGAAGCGTTAGGTTTATGTCAAAAAATATCCGCCTGCCGCAAAAGCACCCTGTCGCAGGAGCACACGTGAGGGGAGACACCGTAAAACCACAAACACAGCGAGCAAGTCTAACAATACAGCCAGTGTTTGAACATTTATACATCTTTAAAGGTAAAATCATTACTATATCTGATCAACGAGCTTTAAAGCTGTGGATCTCTGGTCTGGGTGGACAACCCCCCCCCCCTCCCCCCCGTCCCGCTGTAAATGAAGGATGTGTGTGTGTCAAGACTGATGTGCAGCAGAGACGGGTAGGAGTTAGGCACGAAAGAGAGAGAATACTGTCTGTAATTTTTTATTTTATTTTTTTTTTCAGAAAAGCACAGACTCCTATAGCCAATACAGAGCAACAGAATAAATTATTTATTCTTTCCTCTCCGCTCGGTACCGAGTGGTTGGGGACCATGGGGAGTTTTCAGCTGAAGGTGCTGCCAATAATTTCCAAACCTCTACTCTTTAACATGCATTCAGTGCAGTTTAGCTGTTATAATTGATCTTGTGTTAATGTTTGTATTTGCTGTTGCACAAAAGAGTTTTTCTGTATAGCAGAAGTTTCTGCTTAATTTACAAATCACTATAATAGGAAATTTTTGATGATCCTGTGCTTTTCTTGTATTATATAGAATATCACTACTGTGAACTGGGAAAAAAAAGCATCTGCTTTAAAGTTTGTAATTCTTCCCGCAACTTTTAGTACAAAAAATACTCTAAAAACATCACAACTTTTATCGCAACTTTTTAAAAAAGCTCCCGCGAATTCAGGCTTTTTGGGCCGCAGCAATCATGAAAACATCCCGTGAAATCCTGGAGGGACTGATACAATAGTTGCAGGCCATAATTTGCATCACATCTGGAGCCGTATCTTGTCCTTGATCTGAAGATTCAAGTACTCGCTTTGATTATTACTATCAGGGGGAGACATGTTTGCAAGCATGTCCCACTCTTTGTTATGTTTCTCTTCGGTTGTCAGTATGGTTATTTTGCTATCACCTTTAGTTTTCGGCTCATTCTGTGTATCATTATCACCCTTATTATGTCATCTTGTGTTTACTCTGCATGAGTTCTCTCTGTTTATTCCGCCCATCGTTATTGGTTCTTTGTTAATTCCTCACGGCTGTGCCTGATTGTGTCTCTCTCCCTCTCACCCTCTCCTCCTCTCTTAATTAATCCCAGCCGTTTGTCATTAGTGTCTGTGTATATATGTTCCACTGAGTTTTCAGTTTGCTGTTGCATCGTAAACCCAGGTTGTGTTCCTCTCCTGCATTTTGTCCGGTTTGTTTCTTGCACTTTTGTTATATTACATATTTGCCAGTGATTATCCAGCCTTTGCTGCGTTTTGTGTAATTAAGCCTGCTCAACATCATCTCTGCGTTTGGGCCTGTCCTTGCTGCCTTCCTGGCAGTGGAACATGACACTACGACGCGACCACAAAAGGACCCAGTCAGATGAGATTGCCATCAGTTAAGGATGCAGTGGGCGAGACCGGCGAGAGGAAGTGGGGAACGGAGCAGCTTCTTGTTGTCATTCAAGTACTGGATGATGCGGCCACTTTGCGATGCTGCTCTAATCCTGAGGACGCTGTGGGGCATTGGGAGGTTGCCGCAGGGTTGATGGAGGTGAATGCGAACATCCATTTCCATCCCTGGGTACGGGAGGTTCCTATCCCCTCTCTCCTGAGCTCCACGCCCAAGGACTTTGCACGATGTGAGGAGCTGTGAGAGTTCATCTGTGAGCTGGGAGAGTGCTACAAGCTTTGCCTGCAGATGGGGAGAGGGCAAAATGTGGTGTAGAGGGGCATGGCATGGGAAACGGCTCATCATCTAGTGGCAGAGAAGCTCCATCTGAGGGAAAACATTCCTGCTTTCCTCCACGAGTTCCTGCGGTCAGATGAGTACTCGTTCACACCAGAGGTGGAGGAGCCTTCTGCCTTTGACTTGCTGGAGACAAAGGTCTCCTCTCCAGCGCAGCTCCAACTTCAGCCCCTCCTCCATGTTGGTGTACACGGCAGCTGCTTCCCCCGTCATGCCTGCAGTGCCGGCTCCACCACCTTCTAGACTGGTGCCCTTGCCCGCGGCTGTTTCCTCGTTGGGATCGCCAAGGGTGGCCTCAGAAGCGGCAGAGCCGCACCTTTTCCTTCTATTACACCTCTATTGGGGGGGGGGGTGTCTTGCCTACTACTAGGTGGGGGTTCACAGTGGCAGTCACCAATTACTACTGAGCTTCTGCTGCCTGTCTCTGCTGCCATTTTTTCTGATAATGGTATGTCACCCACCCGTGTTTTTTCTTCTCCGTCTCATGTACACATGACCGCTCCAGCTGACTCCGAGGTGCATGCTCCAGCAGTGACTGTATTGCCTCTCGTGCATGCTCCAGCAGTGACTGTTTTGCCTCATGTGCACACTCCTGCAGAGATTGTTTCTCCTCACATACATGCCCCTACAGAGACTGCTCTGCTTCACGTGCACGCCTCTGTAAAGACTGCACCACCTGCTGTTTCTTCAGCCTCTCCTGTTATGGTCATCGCTTCTCCAGCTGCAGAGTCACTGGGGTCCTCGCCAGCGGAAGACCAGGAGTTAAGGCAAGCCCTCTCTGGGGGCGGCGGTGGCGCAGATATAGTGTGACCAACTATTGATCGGAGGGTCATGGGTTCGATTCCTGCTCTGTCTGCTGCCCGCTTGTCGAAGTGTCCTTGAGCAAGACATTGAATCCCCAGTTGCTCCTGGTGGCCTGGTTAGTGCCTGTGTGTATGGCAGCTCTGCCGCCATCAGTGCGTGAATGGGTGGATTGCAGGATCTGTAAAGCGCTTTGGTCATCCTCGATGAGAAGAAAAGCGATATATAAGTGAACGCCATTTACCATTTTTTTGTTCAGGTAATATCTGAGTTAAAGAGATCTTGTCTTGCTCCTAGTGGGGAGACCCAGTTGCAGCCTCCATCTGCTTCTGAGCTCTCCCCACCAAGCTCTTCTGCTGAATGTGTGTGGTTCTTGCTTCAACCTGTGCCTCTTCCCCACGTCCAAAGTGGCGGCGTTGGACAAGAGTTCTGGACTGGATGCACTCCTGCCGTCTCAGCCTGAAGTCAGCATACTCCAGCCATCTCATTCGGGAATCAGCACGTGGAAAGCATCAGCACATGAGGACAGCGCACTTCAGCCATCTGATTCAGAGGACAGTGTGCCCCACCCATCTCATTCAGAGGACAGCGCGCCCCCTCCGTCTCATCCAGGGGTCAGCACACCTCCATATCTGCCTAGCACATCATGTTTCCTGATTTGGGGGCCCATGGACTCGGGCAGACCCCTTGAACCATCGTATCTTCTGTTCTGGTGGCCTAGGGACTCTGGAAGGCCGCCGCCATGGATTTGGATAAGCCCCCTGACCCGCCTTGTTCTCTGGTCCGGTGGTCCCGGGACTTTGGGAGACCACCCAACCCACCTTGTTTTGTTTTTGGGCCTTGGACTTTGGGTTGGACTTTGCTTGGGGAGGGTATTTGTTTCAGCCCGCCTGGCCTTTTCCCCCACCCTGGGAGGATTTTTTGTGTTTGTTAGGGATCATCTGGACTCCGCTGTGAAGGTGGGGGGGGGAGCACTATCATGGGGGGACATGTTTGCAAACGTCCCACTCTTTATGTTGTGTTTCTCTCCAGTTGTCAGTATGGTTATTTTGCCCTCATCTTTAATTTTCGGCTCATTCTTTGTATAATTATCACCCTTATGTCATCTCATGTTTGCTCTGCACGACAGTGCTGTCTGTTTATTCTGTCCATTGTTATTGGTTCTTTGTTAATTTCTCATGGCTGCACCTGATTGGGTCTCTCTCTCGCTCGCCCACTCCTCCTCTCTTTGTGTCTCTGTATACAGTATATGTTCCGCTCAGTTTTCACTTTGCTGTCACGTCGTAAACCGAGATTGCAGTGTTTCCTCTGGCTTAAAGACCTTGGTGCGGTGGCAACATATTTTTCCCGGGGGAGGGGGGAAGGGCAGAAAACACATGACATTATTGTAACTGGAATATGTTATTTTTATACTATTTATTTCTTTTTAAGTTTTGCACACTAACTTTGCATATGGAACTTACCATTTGAAGTATTGTACAACCGAGGCTTGAATGATGGAATATTGGGTCAGTTGGGGTCCCACCCAGACGTCCTGGGTTTGAACTTTTTACTGGTGTCATCCTTCCCTCCTTCCTCTGCTCTCACCTCTCCTGGACCCTCTGCCTGAACACTTTCCTCTCCTTGGCTCCTCTCTTCTGTCTCATCTTTCCCTCTCTGAGCTCTGTCTAATTCTCTCTGTCTATGGTGGTATGCAAACAGGTTAGAAAATATGAAATGTCATGTTTTGTCCTGTAGGATTTTTTTTTCATGGTTTACATGACAAAAATATGTTTTTGAATTTTTATTCTAGTGTTTTGTTTTGTTTTTTTTACATTGAGAGTGTAGGGAAGGGAAAAAAAACCCCATTCATAGTAGTAATGTACTTATGCATACTTAAATTATATGATCAGGTGGGTACAGTAGCCAGAAATTTGACTCATTTAAAAGCAGTGCTTTGAAATTAATAATTAAAAGTAGACAGCCAGAAATTTCTGGTTACGGGTACAAAGAGCACCCTCTTAAAAACTTGAGTAATGACTTCAGTCTTGAAGGTTTGAGGTTTTTCTCCAAAATTTATAACAATTTTCTTATAGTTTTCTACTTTTGTCTGTAAATTGATCTAAATTTGAAACCATTTTCCTTGTAATTTCCTCTTGTACAACACACCCCTGTTCAAATGCCAGGTTTATGTGAAGGAAAAAAGTGAGATGAAGATAAATCATTTCAAAACTTTTTCCTCCATTAATGTGACCCATAACCCGTACAACCCAATTGAAAAACAAAATGAAATCTTTTAAGGGGAAAAATAAATATGCACACCCTGTTATAACTGGGGATGTGGTTGTGTTCAGAATTAACCAATCACATTTAAACTCATGTTAAATGGGAGTCAGCTCACACCTGCCGCCATTTAAAGTGCCTCTGATTAACCCCAAATAAAGTTCAGCTGTTTTAGTAGGCTTTTCCTGACATTTTTGTAGTCCCATCTTACAGCACACGGCATCGTTCAGAGAGCTTCCAAAGCCTCAGAGGGATCTCATTGTTCAAAGGTATCAGTCAGGAGAAGTGTACAAAAGAATTTCCAAGGCATTAAATATAGAATGGAACACAGTGAAGACAGTCATCATCAAGTGGAGAAAATATGGCACAACAGTGACATTACCAAGAACTGGACATCCCTCCAAAATTGATGAAAAGACGAGAAGAAAACTGGTCAGGGATGCTGCCAAGAGGTCAACAGCAACATTGAAGGAGCTGCAGGAATTTCTGGCAAGTACTGGCTATTTTAGTACATGTGACAACAATCTCCTGTCTAGGGTGGCAAGATGGAAGTCTTATCTTACGAAGAAAAACATCCAAGCCCAGCTACATTTTGCAAAAACGCATTTGAAATCTCCCAAACGCATGTGGGAAAATGTGTTATGGTCCGATGAAACCAAGGTTGAACTTTTTGGCCATAATTCCAAAAGGTATATTTGGCACAAACACTACACTGCTCATCACCAAAAGAACACTATACCTACAGTGAAGCATGGTGTTGGCAGCATCATGCTTTGGGGCTGTTTATCCTCAGCTGGAGCTGGGGCCTTAGTCAAGGTGGAGGGAATTATAAGCAGTTCCAAATATCAATCAGTGTTAGCACAAAACCTTCAGGCTTCTGCTAGAAAGCTGAAGATGAAGAGGAACTTCATCTTTCAGCACGACAATGACCAAAAGCACACATCCAAATCAACAAAAGAATGGCTTCACCAGAAAGAGATTAAGGTTTTGGAATGTCCCAGCCAGAGTCCAGACCTGAATCCAATTGAACATCTGTGGGGGGATCTGAAGAGGGCTGTGCACTTGAGATGCCCTCACAATCTAACAGACTTGGAGCATTTTTGCAAAGAAGAGTGGGCAAATATTGCCACATCAAGATGTGCCTCACTGATAGACTCCTACCCAAAAAGACTGAGTGCTGTAATAAAAGCCAAAGGTGCTGCAACAAAGTGTTAGTTTAAGGATGTGCATATTTATGCAAACAGGTTATTGCAAGTTTTTTGTTTTTCCCCTTAAAAGATTTCAGTTTTTTTTTCAATTGGGTTGTACAGGTTATAGGTCACATTAATAGTGGAAAAAGTTTTGAAATGATTTATCTTGGTCTCATTTTTTTATATCACAAAAACCTGGCATTTGAACAGGGGTGTGTAGGCTTTTTATATCTACTGTAAAATGTTTGCCACCGTGCTCTTCTTTTGTGTTTGAATTGCAGCTGTTCAAATCAGTTTGGTGGTTCTTGGCTGCCGCTGACAGTACGGGCATGTGACCTGCAGATTATTTTCACTGCGCATGCATGTACTCCAAAACTACTGGATGGATTTGGATGAAATTTTTACCAGAGGTGGTCCTTGGGGTCGAGAGGAACCCATAACATTTTGATGATGATCCGAGAATGCATAACTCCGCCAAGGCTCTGGCACCGAGGCATCAGCACCTTGAATCTTTCATTATATTTAATAAATCCCGCAGCACACCACCAACCAAAAATTTTACAAACACATTAGCCACTCTTAAACTACAATTGGCAAGCTGCAGTTGCTCATTCCATTAGCCCAAATTAACACATTGACTTTGCTTAGTGACTTTGGGAGTCATACGAAAGAAGAACACATCAGCAATTCTCCATGACTTTTTTCAGACTTCAGGTAGACATGGGTCTGATGGCCCACAGATAACAGTGCATTTCTTCGTGGTATCAAGTTTCATGTCCTCACATCGCTGGTGTTACACAAACGCGCCAGTGAGCCTGGAAGCTGGTAATGCCAGCTGCTACTGGTTAGTTGAGTCACCAATTTTTGCAAGTACATTAGTTTTGTCACTCTGTGTTAACCTCTTAAAATTCTGTGGCGCACCGATGTGCCCACCAGCCTCCCCCCCTCTGGTGGTCAAGGTTTTTTTGAAGAAAATATTCAGTTTAGATATCAGACATTCCAAAGGCTATAACTTGAAAGTGGTAAGAGATAATGGCTTACTGTCAATTAGAAAGATGTAGACTATGATCTAAAGTTTGAGATAGGAGTAAATTTACGCATCTAATTTGCATAATGCGATGGCAGCTGTATCAAACTACATAACTTTTGGTCAAAAGTGGACTTTGAACATATTTACACAAAGGATGGTTTTGGTTTTTTTTGTCTTCGTTTTTGTTTTTTTGTTATCTTATCTTCAAAGTATATGAACCAGAAAATCAGTAGAATGTACACAAAACCGATAAAAAACCAATCAGACCTATCGCTCGTTGTGTCTTCATTTGGCCATTTTTGTCATCCACGGTCCTTATTTTGTCTTCTGCCAGTTATTTTCGCTTTCTCTTCTACATGCAGAAACTGTCACATGTATGTTATGAATTATTCCACCTCAATTTTGGTTACATTACGCTGCCGAACCGGCACTATTGTTCTTTGTCGTCACGTGCAGCTCTGTCGATGGCAGACGAAAGTGTACACGCTCCAGACCATCTTCTGCGTTCACAAAGGTAAATATTTCCCTTCAGAAGCTAAATAATCTCTTTTTCGAATCATGGCAAAATTTGGAACAAACGCTTCCTCCGTGTGGAAATATGTGTCACAAACCAAGCCGGTCTCGTCCTGCAGGCTTGGTTCTGACCGTTCTCTGTGGCTCAGGTATCGGGTTATTTATGTATTGTGTTATCCTTTGAGTTCTTGTTGTTCTTTTGTCTTTGTTCCTTTTCTTTTCCGTGCCTGTAGCCACCGCTCTGGCCGGTGGCTGTTAGGCAGCTTCTTTGACCTACATTCGTGTGGGCGTTGTCTAACACTCGCCGGTCCGACTACACCCCCTGTCTCTCTTGACAGCCAGCTGATTCTACTCCGGTGATTGTCATTTCTGCGCTTCACCCAGGTGTGCCCAATTTGTGGTCCCAGCAGTGCTTGTACATAGACTTTGCCAGTCAAGCACTGCTGGACCATTGAGCTAGTCTACGGATGTTAATCGCCGTATGACTGCCTGTGTGAATGGAGGATTGTGTTTTGCTTGCTGGATTCTTGGACTGTTGGACTGCTCCTGAACTGTGAGGTAATCTGCTTGCGTTTGTCTGTGCAGTCGACTGCTACGCTTTGGCTATTTAGCCCAGGGTTTATCTCCAGCCAGTTCAGCCTCCTAGAGGTCTTCAAGTTTCCCGAGCCAAGACGTTAATTGTATTGTTTGTCTTTGTGGCCACTGCACTGTGGTCTGCCTTCTGCACGTTTCCGTGTTATGCCTTTCAGTGCACCCTGTTCCCTTTTTGTATGTCATTATTTTTGAACTGTCAGCCCTTGTGTTTAATAAATGTGTTGTGGTGAAACTCTGCACGTAAATCCATTCTTCCTTCCCCTCCTCCGCGCACGAGGAGGCTTGTGACAATATGTTGCAATGGAGTCTTTGTTTGCTTTCTCTTCTTCGCGTATCCGGAAATGCTGTTTGAGGCGGCTTGTATGGGTGAAGTCCTCCAGTGAAGAGCAGTAAGCTGTACGTGTCTGACATCTTGTGATGTGAAATGCTTTGTACATCTGGGTTTTCTGTGCTTTTGGGACACATCATGTGACAGGCGCAGAACTGTGCCAGGGACAGCAGGTGACGCTGATGTCTTATGACAACCGGAACTGTAGAGGGTTAACCTCAACAGTTCAGTGGTTGATAGGACCACACTGATCTATATACAGTAGTTCAATGGTTGCTGCTCTTTGTCCTCCCGTTTAATAGACACGGTTGCAAAATGCACCCAATATTTTACATAATTACTAGGGGTGGGAATCGCAAGGGACCTTGTGATTCGATTCAGATCGCAATACTTGGGTCACGATACGATCCTATCATGATTAAATAATAATCACGATATCATGAAATCAAGTATCACAATCCCATATATTTCAAATATTTTTCACCTTATTCAACCTCAAATCATGTCCCAAAGTAAAACTGTTGACATCTCTTTCATATAATAAAGTATTCTTGGGGCTTCATTTTCTGTATAAACATGTCTCTGCATACAGGGAGGGTGGTGGATAGTGTTGTTAGGAATAGACTGTGGACCCTTAAAAAGCAGCTGAAAACTTTTTTGTTTAATTAAGCTTTCCGTTGAGTTTCAATTCAACTGTTGGTTTTTTTTTTTTTTGATTTTGTATACTTTATTGATCCCCAGAGGGGAAATTGAGGGCATCCACCTGGATGGATGAAGCAGCCACGGTATGGCGCTATCTCTTTACCATTCACACACACATTCACACCTAGGGCCACTTTAGAGTCTCCAATTAACCTAACCTGCATGTTTCCTGTCCGGGAGGTCTTCAACTCCCACCTCCGGAAGAACTTCAACCACATTCCGAGGGAGTCTGGAGACATGGAGTCTGAATGGGCCATGTTCTCCACCTCTGTTGTTGAAGCGGCGGCCCAGAGCTGCGGCCGCAAGGTGGTCGGTGCATCTCGTGGTGGCAACCCCCGAACCAAGTGGTGGACACCAGTGGTGAGGGGGGCCATTAAGCTGAAGAAGGAGTCCTATCAAGCTTGGTTGGCTTGTGGGACTCCCGAAGCAGCTGAGGTGTACCGGCAGGCCAAGCGGAGTGCAGCTCGGGTGGTTGCTGAAGCAAAAACCCGGGTATGGGAGGAGTTCGGTGAGGCCATGGAACAAGACTTTCGGTCGGCTTCAAAGAGATTCTGGCAAACTGTTCGGCGGCTCAGGAGGGGAAAGCAGCTCCCCGTCCACACTGTGTATGGTGCGGATGGGACACTGTTGACTTCAACTGTGGATATCGTCGGGCGGTGGAAGGAATACTTCGAGGATCTCCTCAATCCCACTGATACGCCTTCCACAGAGGAAGCAGGGTTTGGGGACAAGGGGGATGACTCGCCTATCACAGGGGCTGAGGTCGCCAAGGTGGTTAAAAATCTCCTTGGTGGCCGGGCCCCGGGGGTGGACGAGATTCGCCCCGAGTACCTCAAGGCCCTGGATGTTGTTGGGCTGTCATGGTTGACACGCCTCTGCAACATTGCGTGGAGGTCGGGGGCAGTGCCTTTGGCATGGCAAACCGGGGTGGTGGTTCCTCTCTTCAAAAAAGGGGACCGGAGGGTGTGCTCCAACTTTAGAGGGATCACACTCCTCAGCCTCCCTGGGAAGGTCTATGCCAAGGTACTGGAGAGGAGAGTCCGGCCGTTGGTCGAACCTCGGATTCAGGAGGAGCAATGTGGTTTTCGTCCTGGCCGTGGCACATCGGACCAGCTCTTTACCCTCTCGAGAATTCTTGAGGGTTCGTGGGAGTTTGCCCAACCAGTTTACATGTGTTTTGTGGACTTGGAGAAGGCATTTGACCGCGTCCCTCGTGGATTTTTGTGGGGGGTGCTTCGGGAGTATGGGGTATCGGGCTTGTTGTTACGAGCTATTCGGTCTCTGTACGACCGTTGTGAGAGTTTAGTTCGTATTGCCAACACTCGGTCGGAGTCATTCCCAGTGAGAGTTGGACTCCGCCAGGGCTGCCCTTTGTCACCGGTCCTGTTCATAATTTTTATGGACAGGATTTCTAGGCGCAGCCAGGGAATGGAGGGTGTCATACTTGGTGACCACAGGATCTCATCTCTGTTGTTTGCAGATGATGTTGTCCTGTTGGCTTCATCCAGCAATGACCTACAGCTCTTGCTGGGACGGTTTGCCGCTGAGTGTGAAGCGGCTGGGATGAGAATCAGCACCTCCAAGTCCGAGTCCATGGTCCTCAGCCGGAAAAAGGTGGATTGTCCTCTCCGGGTTGGGGACAGGCTCCTGCCCCAAGTGGAGGAGTTTAAGTATCTTGGGGTCTTGTTCACGAGTGAGGGGAAAATGGAGCGAGAGATCGACAGACGGATTGGAGCAGCATCTGCAGTGATGCGGACGTTGTACCGGTCTGTTGTGGTGAAGAGGGAGCTTAGTTCTAAGGCAAAGCTGTCGATTTACCAGTCAATCTACGTTCCTACTCTCACCTATGGTCACGAGCTTTGGGTAATGACCGAAAGAACGAGATCGCGGATACAAGCGGCTGAAATGAGCTTTCTCCGTAGGATTGCTGGACTCACCCTCAGAGATAGGGTGAGGAGCTCAGTCATCCGGGAGAGGCTCAGAGTAGAACCGCTGCTCCTCCACATTGAAAGGAGTCAGTTGAGGTGGTATGGGCATCTGATTAGGATGCCTCCTGGACGTCTCCCACTTGAGGTGTTTCAGGCACGTCCCACTGGGAGGAGACCCCGGGGCAGACCCAGGACTCGGTGGAGAGACTATGTCTCCCAGCTAGTCTGGGAACGCCTTGGTATCCCCTCTGAAGAGCTGGAGCAGGTGGCTGGGGAGAGGGAAGTCTGGGCTTCTCTGCTTGAACTGCTGCCTCCGCGACCCGGACCTCCGGAAAAGCGGTAGAAGATGGATGGATGGATGGATGCATGTTTTTGGCCTGTGGGAGGAAACCGGAGAAATCCCGGAGTAAACCCACGTAGATACGGGGAGAACATGCAAACTCCACACAGATCACTGTTGGTCAGGGGCTGGGATCGAACCAGGGATCCCATGGCCAAGGGTGAGTTGCTGTGCTGCCGCAGTGCTAACCACTGCTCCACCGCACCGCCCATTTTTTAATGGTAAATGGGATATTTATAAATTATTTTAATCTTTTGTTTTAACTTCTTTTTGTGTTTTGTATTTTTAAAATTAGGTTTATCCATCAACTTCCTTTTATTCCATTTTATTGTAAACTTTACTTATTTGAGCTCGGAGAAAAAGCAAGCTCCATGCTGGTGTCTTTTTAGCTTAGCCATTGCTACCGCTGCTCCAAGATGTATGCTGGCCCGCATGTTCCAAGTGTTTTTTTGTTGTGTAGCGCTTCTTGTAGGTTGTGTGTCATGTCAAGGTCTTTCCTTCCATCTTTGTTATAAAATCTGAAAAAGGTCCTGCGTTTGAGCTAACAGCTTTCTAACTGCCAAAGCCGGCTGCAAATCTCGCGACACAAGCTGTGACTTCACTTGACTGGGTGCTTGCTTTGTGCCATCTAGTGGACTAAAAGCACAACTGGTTGAATACCCAAGAGAGTATGCAATGTTTATATGAATATATACAGCAGGGAAAATAAGTATTGAACATATCAACATTTTTCTCATTAAACATATTTCTGATGGAGCCATTGACCTGAGATTTTCACCAGATATCACGGCCCAAGTAATGCATGCATACAAAGAAATCAAGGCAACTATCTTTACAAAACAAGTTATATTTAATAGTGGAATGCCACAGGGAATAAGTATTGGACACATCAAGTAAGAGGTGCAAAAAGGCATAGAAAACCATGTAACCAGCTGAAATCATCAAAATTTAGGAAGCCATCCCAGCCTCCATCAGTGCAAATTAATTTCAGCTGGTTAAGTCCTGGCTGATAGCCTTCAGAAAGCTCTGTGAATATCAGATTGTCACACCACAAAGAACTTATGATGGGTAGAAGCAAAGAGCTCTCTCTAGACCAGGGGTCACCAACTGGTGGACTTTGGTCTGGATCCGGACCTTGAGAGTCCTCTGACCGGACCCCAAAGCTTTTTAATATAATTTGTGGAAAAATTACACTGTTTCGCTTTAACCAAACAAAAAAGCGGAACTGAGGTGCTGTATTGGTGCAGCCACCAATACAGCACCTCAGCACCACCTTTTATGGCATGGGACCTTGGGGTACACTGGTTAGGTAAAATCACCATTTGCTGCGGGTGAACAGCCATGCTTCCTTCCCGGTGTGTACCTGTGCAATGAAACGCTGCTGCTGTGAAATTGTGTCCATCGCCACTCTGACTGCCTCCGATGGTACACTTATGTTCACTGAAGTTCCCTGCAGTTCCTCCGCATCTCCATTGGGCCAGCATGACTTTGGTTATGGAGATAATTTCCATGACCCTCTCATGTCAAAACAATAATTTGCTCTGTGTGCTACTGAATGTGAAAAGCACCACACATCCACCTCCTCTCTCCCTGTGACAGAGTGTTACCCAGGCAGACCCAGACAAGGTTAAAAAGATAAAAACGTTGTTGACATTAAAAAAAAAAAAAAATTCCAAAGAAATTCTGTAGTGTGAAATCAATTATATTTTCTGTCCCTTTTTTAGGCTCTCAGTTTGAAACATTTTTTTAAATACTGAAAATATAGTATAGAGGCAGACTTTTGTGAGATTTAGTTTTTTTAAATATTAATCTTTTTTAAATGTATGTAATTTAGTTTGTGTTCTTTGTGTAAATTTATTTGATTTTTTTGTTTAAAAAAATAATACTGACATGTTTGGTAAAACCCAGAAGCAGACTCAGATTCAGAATAAATACAATTATCTTTTATTTGCAGTGAGAGTGAATGTGAATGTGTGTGTGTGTATGCTGAAGTGGGCAGCTGGGCAAGCAAAGCGTGGACGAATTGGCAACCCTAGGAGAGAGGACAGACAGGTGGATGAGTTTACTGAGACGAGGGTGAATAAACAGGTGAATGTACAGTCTTACGGATTGGATGAAAGGCTGAGGCGCTGAAGATCTCCCAGAGACTCCGAACCAGCTGCAGTTCGTTCCGTGTCCGTGTTGTTGCCGAGGAGCGAGGTGAGAATTAGCAGGTGAGTACACGGTGCAAAGCAATGTGCGGGAAGAAGCACAGGTCTGCCGCCAGGAGGCTTCCACCTGTGCACAGGGGAGAAAAGTTGAAGCGTGGAAGGGATGGAATCCCAACGGCTTACTTGTCGTTGGAGAGCTTTGCCTCTCAAAAGACCTGACGGAGAAGGATTGGTGAAGAAGAGGATTCTCCGGAGCAGGATGACAGAGTAGTCGAGGAGGTCCTTCCAGACTAGAGGAGCGTTCACATCTCCGTGCAGACCAAAGGGCAGCACGGCTTAAGAAGGCTGACTAAAGAGGTGAACAGGTGTGCACCTAGCTGTGGAGGCAATTAGGGAAGCAGGCACGCAGAGCAGGTCACCACAGTACTCTCCCACTACAGGACGCCTCTCGGCGGCCGATCCAACCTACCCGGGTGCGTCTAGTGGAAGTCCCTGATGAGCTGAGGATCCATCACAAAGGAGGAACGCACCCAGGATCTCCATTCTGGACCGTAACCCTCCCAGTCCACCAGGTGCTGAAGGCCACGACCCCTGAGTCGGACGTCCAGGATGGAGTTGACCTTCCAAGCGGGGTCACCATCGATCATCACCGGTGGAGGTGGTGACTTGGGACGGGGGGGCACAGGGCTGGAAATGAATGGCTTAACCTGAGAGACGTGGAAGGTGGGACAAATGTGGAGGGAGGGGAGGAGAGCCAGGCATACAGCGACAGGATTCACAATGTGGGTGATGGAGAAAGGACCAATAAAGCGCTGGGATAATTTCCTGGACTCAGTCTTAAGATTAATGTTTTTTTGTGGACAACCATACCTGCAGCCCGACCCGGTAGGATGGAGCCGGTGTCCTGTGGTGGTTGGCGATGTCCGAGTTGCAGTCCACTGTGTGCCGAAGCGTAGCCCGGGTAGCCTTCCACAGCCGGCGACAGCGCTTCATGTGGGCCTGCACGGAGGGCACAACGATGTCTCCCTCCTCCTCCGGGAACAGTGGGGGGTTGTACCCAAGCGAGGCCTTGAATGGAGACCTGTGGCAGAGGAGGCTATGGTATTATGTGCATATTCGATCCAAGGCAGGTGGGAGCTCCAGGATGCCGGGTTGGAGGCAGTAACGCGCCGTAGTGCCGCCTCCAGCTCCTGGTTGGTGCGCTCACACTGACCATTACTATGGGGGTGGTACCCCGAGGACAGACTTACCGTGGCCCTGATGGCTTTGCAGAAGGCTTGCCACACCTGCGAGACGAATTGGGGCTCATGGTCCGACACGATGTCCACCAGGATGCCATGGAGCCGAACCACATGTAAGGTAGGCAGGTCCACTGTCTCCTTGGCCGTAGGGAGCCCCTGTAGGGGGATGAAGTGGGCCGCCTTGGAGAATCTGTCCACTATGGTGAGAACGACAGTGTTGCCTGCAGAGGGGGGAAGACCGGTCACAAAATCAAGAGCCACATGGGACCAGGGTCTGCTGGGGATGGGGAGGGGATGAAGCAGGCCCGCCGGTGGAGAGGAGGATGCCTTGCAAGTGGCGCTCTGGGGGCAGGCTTGGATGTACTCCCCGACGTCCCTCCGTAGTGACGGCCACCAGAAAGTTCTCTGGAGTTGGGCTACAGTTAGTGCCATCCCAGGGTGGCACAGCAGTTTGGAGGCGTGTGCCCAATTAATGACCTCCCCCTGGACCACAGAGGGCACATATATCCTTCCCGCTGGCCCCCCACCCAGGTCAGCCTCGGTCTCCTGAGCTCTCATGACCCTCTCCTTGATGCCCCACGAGAGAGCGCCCATGATACATGAAGGAGACACAATGGGAGATGGTGGCACCTGTGCAGCATCCGAGCAGAATTGCCTGGAGAGGGCGTCTGGCTTGATGTTTTTGGACCCCGGGCGGGTGATGGTGAAATTAAACCTGCTGAAAAACAGGGACCAGTGGGCTTGCCGAGAGTTGAGTCGTTTGGCCGTCCTGAGGTACTCCAGATTCTTATGGTCTGTCCAAACGACAAAAGGCTGGGAGGCCCCCTCCAGCCAGTGGCGCCACTCCTGCAGGGCCACCTTGACCGCCAGCAGCTCCCTGTCCCTGAATTCCTCTCTGCAGGGGATAGACAGCGGGAGAAGAACGCGCAGGGGCAGATCTTGTCGTCAGCAGGAGAATGTTGGGACAACACCACTCCCACGCTGGAGTCAGAGGCGTCCACCTCCACCCAGACATTGTAGTGCGGGATCCAACTGGGCCAGAATAAGAGAAGAGGAGAACAATGATTTTAACTGCAGAAAAGCTGCCTCCGCCTCCTTTGTCCACCGGAATGGCACCTTGGTGGAGGTGAGGCGAGTGAAGGGTAGGGCAATGGTGCTATAGTCTTTAATGAAGCGGTGATAGAAATTGGCAAAGTCCAGAAACTACTGCAGCTGCTTCCGGGAAGATTGAATGGGCTACTCTACCCCCGCCTTTATCTTGTCCGGGTCTGCGATGATCTGATTGTGGGAGATGACGAATCCCAGAAATGTGGTGCATGGGGCATGAAACTCACATTTCTCAGCCTTGACAGTTTGTTCTCCAATAAACGCTGAAGGACCCGCCTGACGTGTACCCAGTGCTCATCAAGGGACTGGGAAAAAATAAGAATGTCGTCCAGATAAACAAACACAAAAGAGTCCAAAAAATCTCTCAACATGTCATTGATCAGCTGTTGAAATACAGCGGGAGCATTAGTTAAACCAAAGGGCATCAATAAGTATTCAAAGTGGCCACTAGGAGTGCGGAACCCCGTCTTCCACTCATCCCCCTCCTTGATCCTCACCAGGTGATAGGCGCTGCGGAGATCCAGTTTAGTGAACCACGAGGCCCCCTGGAGGGAATCAAAAGCGGTGTTTATAAGGGGGAGAGTGTACTTGTCCTTGACTGTGATGTTGTTCAGCTCCCTAAAATCAATACACGGCCTCAGCGAACCGTCCTTCTTTTCCACTTTTCCACAAAGAAAAAATCCTGCCCCCACAGCTGAGGATGATGGTCTGATAATACCCGAGCTTAGGGATTCCTTAATGTATTTATCCATCGCCTCCCATTCCAGGGCAGAGAGGCTATAAAGCCAGCTGGATGGCAGAGGAGCCCCAGGCAGGAGGTTAATGGCACAATCATAGGGGCGGTGGGGGGGAAGAGAGAGCACTTGAGCCTTGCTGAACACGGCGCCCAGATCATGGTATTTGGAGGGTACCAATGAAAGGTCAGGCGGGGGTGCGTCAGGAGAACAGAGGGGAATGGAGGGAGAGCAAGCAGCAGACTGCAGACAGGCGCTCAAATGGAGGGAGAGCAAGCAGCAGACTGCAGACAGGCGCTCAGGCAGAAAGAGCTCCAGGACACAATGCTTCCCAATCGCCAGTCAATAACAGGATTGTGTAGCCGGAGCCAAGGGTACCCCAGAATCACCGGGGAGGCTGAGACGGGAAGCACAAAGAATCTAATCTGCTTCCGGTGATTGCCTGACACCAACACAGAAACCGGGGCAGATTGCTTTGTGACGATAGCCAGTGGAGCATTTGACAGAGCAATTAATTTCACTGGGGTCTTCAGCTGATGGCACGGAGCCCCAGCCGGGTTGCCAGATTCTCCGAAATGAAGCTCTGCTCGGCCCGTGAATCAATGAGTGCATGGGTGGATATTTCATTATGATTATGGAAAAAACGAATGGGAAGCTGAAATTTCATAAGGGAATTGTCCCGAGGTGAGTCCGTGAGTCCCCCTACAGTAACACACGAACCCCCCCTTTTGGCCGAATTGGGCAAGAAGCCAGCTTGTGCTCCTCACTAGCACAATACAAACACAATCCAAGCTCCAGGCGTTGCTTTTCAGCCGGAGGCAGCTTAGATTGGCATGTCACCATGGGCTTCTCAGACTCTAAAGGATCAGAGGGGGGGAGGACTAACGGAGGGCTGCGGGGAGCGGCGAAACTGCGAGCCTGGATGACCCGAAGGTCAATGCTTGCTGGCTCACTCCCTCAGCCAGTTATCAATGCTAATGGCGAGGGAGATTAGCTCGTTCAGTTTGCTAGGCCTCTCTACGCGGGCCAGTTCGTCCCGCAGGCTAGGACTAAGGCTGCGAGTGAAAATACTGCAGAGAGAGGAATCCTCCCACCCTACCTCCGCTGCCACCACCCGGAAGTCTACAGAATAATCAGCTACAGATTTACTGCCCTGCTTAAGATTAAGTAACCGGGTGGTGAGAACACTGTCTCGGTCAGAGTGGTCGATAACCTCATTAAATTCGCTCACAAACTGATCGTAGGTCAAGCTAGCGTAATCGGACTGAGCCATTACGGCATAAGCCCAGGCTAAGGCCCGCCCCTCCAAGAGATTGACCACATATCCAATGCGGCTATGATTGGTGGGGAAATCCCCCGGCACACGCTAGTACACAATACCACACTGAAGCAGGAAACCCCATGCCTCCCCTAGCTTACCACTGAATCGCGTTCGCGTGGGGACTGGCGTCAACCGGGACTGTTGGGAGTGAGGAGGGGTGGGACTAGCTGGCCCAGCCGCTCCCCCGGGAGCAGGTGGAAAAGGCTGTGTAGGTGGGAGTTGATCCAGGCGAGTGTTAATCAGCATGAGTTGTGTAAGTATGACCTGTTGCTGGTGAGATAACTGATCTACCCGAGCCTCAACGGTGTTAAGTCTTTGTGCGAGAGCACTGTCTGGTGGGTTAGTCTGACGGAGACGTACTGACATGTTTGGTAAAACCCAGAAGCAGACTCAGACTCGGAATAAATACAGTTATCTTTTATTTGCAGTGAGAGTGAATGTGAATGTGTGCGTGTGTGCTGAAGTGGGCAGCTGGGCGAGCAGAGCGTGGACGAACTGGCAACCCTAGGAGAGAGGACAGACAGGCGGATGAATTTACTGAGACGAGGGTGAATAAACAGGTGAATGTACAGTCTTACAGATTGGATGAAAGGCTGAGGCGCTGAAGATCTCCCAGAGACTCCGAACCAGCTGCAGTCCGTTCTGTGTCTGTGTTGTCGCCGAGGAGCGAGGTGAGAATTAGCAGGTGAGTACACGGTGCAAAGCAATGTGCGGGAAGAAGCACAGGTCTGCCGCCAGGAGGCTTCCACCTGTGCACAGGGGAGAAAAGTTGAAGCGTGGAAGGGATGGAATCTCAACGGCTTACTTGTCGTTGGAGAGCTTTGCCTCTCAGAAGACCTGATGGAGCAGGATTGGCGAAGAAGAGGATTCTTCAGAGCAGGATGACGGAGTAGTCGAGGAGGTCCTTCCAGACCAGAGGAGCATTGACGTCTCTGTGCAGACCAAAGGGCAGCACGGCTTAAGAAGGCTGACTAAAGAGGTGAACAGGTATGTGCACAGCTGTGGAGGCAATTAGGGCAGCAGGCACGCAGAGCAGGTCACCACAAATACAGAACTAAAAGCAGCTAAAACATCTGCTTAATAAAATAATGTGTAAAAGCAAATGATATTAGCCTGTTGGATACAGCTGTTGTCTTCTTAAAGAGGTCATTGATTGAAAAATGGTGTCCTTGTAGGTTTTAACTCTCAAATGTGTTAACTGGTCACATAATTAGTCAAAAATTTTCCAAACAGTCAACAATCTGAAAAAAAGCACACTGCCTTTATCTCGTTTTTCTCTGAGAAACTCCCCAAAACATTTTTTTGATTCTTCCAGGTAATTTTCCTAGGTCAAGTCTTGAAAAAACCCACCCACTGCTGTCCTAAAGACCCACTTGCCATGGCTGCCTGTCATGTCGATCGAAGTGGTGGCTAAAGGTAGCCTATTAGCGCTTGAGCTATTAGCTCATGAGCTAACACTGGTACCAGGACGCTGGCTGTAAGCACAGCTTATATTGTTATTTTCTTCAGCTCTTAGTCACCTTAATAGCCATCCCTGTTATCACCTGGTTCAGTCCTTCCCATCTCCGAGTGGTTTCATTGTGATTCCCTGGACGATCGCCTTTATGGCTCAGGACCACGGCTACTGGCCACTGTTTTGCCGAGACCTCCCCCGGATTGGCAGGGGAGTTCTCGCCATAACACCGGCATGTGCGATCCACCGTGGAATCAGGATGAAACCACAGAGATGGGCCGCAGTGATGCAAGGTACACCACCGCCATTCAGACTGTCATTAAAAAAAAAGATATGGGTCATATTTGTGCAAAAAATTCGGAATTGAGCTTTAAAACCTGCAGTGTGACAGTAGCCTAACATCTGAAGAAAATAACAATATAAGCCACGCTTACAGCCAGCATCCTGATACCAGTGTTAGCTTGTGTGCTAATAGCACAGGGGCGAATAGGCGAATAGGCTACCTTTAGTCTTTAGCTGGCCGTGCAAGCCACGAGCTGGTACAAGGCAGGCGATCTGCCGCAGAATCATCATGAAGAATCCAGCTCGCTGCAATCAAAATGTCCCAGGACCAGATGTTGCTGGCTGGAGGCTACTGGCTCTCCTACCATCATCTGTGAATCTGCGCTGCTCTTGCAGGCAGCCTAATCACTCCAGCTTTCAGCTGGCTGTGAGAGCAGAGTGGAGTCCACAGAGCCACACTGCCCTTTGAGATCCTTTGGCTCGGTACTTCATCTCAGGTCACAGGCCAGGTTGTGGTGATCAGGGAAGCCGTCAAGTGCCTGGTGCTAGTGATTTGTTGTGGAATCACAGCAAAATTATTGGGAGATAGGCCGGACTGACGCGAGATACACCATTGAGTGTGGATCAGTGAACCAGAGTGCTGCTCAACCGAGCTGGGAGGCTAGAAGCTAGTCAGCTATAATGGCTAACTGATGTGAGAAGGAGGCCGGAGTTGAAACGGTGAAGGATGGTTCTTAAAGTGACAGGGTTTAAATCAGAGCATTTAAAGGCCAAATGTCACGTAATTTTTTTTTCCAAATGCCAACGAATTTTGATAAAATACACATAGCTTAAACCAAATATTCATACCGGAGACCATATCACCCACCCGTATTTACATAATTGCACAAAATACACCAGGCGAAGGCCCCCCTAGTGGCTATCAGTGTGTGACAGCCAATCCAGACCGCGGCCATGTTGTTGACGTCACAAATTTCACCCTGGCTGCCCTGCCTATCCACATTCACACTTATCAACATTGGACAATCATGACGGAAAGTGACAGCGATTGTGAACAAATTAGTTTAGTTTTGTCCTCTGGTGAATCGGACTTGGAATTCAGGGAAGACGACACCCCAGATACTGATGACAGTGGTTCAGACAGTGACAGAGGCATAGAACCTTACAGGTTTGAGCCGTTCGAGCCGGAATCAGATGCTTTGTCTGATGACAACAGTTCCGACGATGACCAGAGAGTAGAACCAGTGGAAAATGTCATTGAATTGGACATTAATCGCCTCCAGAATGTTGAATGGTAAGCCAAAAGAAATCTGGGATGTTTAAATTAATTATAACCACCGGCAAAATTGGGAAGCTGAAGGGGGTCTGTCGAGGGCGCCCCATAAATATCGATTTTTCGGAAGCCATTATTATGACAATACAGTGGGGCGCTAGCTTACAGTAGAACCCTTTCTTTCCTCATTCAGTTGTAGCAACAAAATCAAGGATGAAATGGAAGTAATTGTGGAAAATGACTTGTATTAAAATCCCCAGGATCGTGTGTATAGGGCCATAACCCTGGGTAATAAGGGACACTTTTCTGCATCCTGCTCAAAATAAAAAAAGCAGAATTACACTTAAAACACATACCTGTCAAGGCATACCTCATGCCTCCCTTATTGGGGGGCTTTCACACCTGTACTGAGTACTTAAAAACTGTATTTATCGGCAGATGAAAGAAAACTGACCCCCCCCCCCCCAAAAAAAAAACTAAAAACTGCAACATGACCTATTTCAAACATATTTATTCAAATGTACACTTTTATGGACACAATCTTGAGCCACAACTTTTTGGTAATGTGAAAATAATAAGCCAAGTAGCACAAAAAAAAAAAATAAAATAAAAAAAAAATACAAAAGTATTTTTCAAATTTACATTAGCACAAGGTAGATTGCTTAATTTGAAAGTACACAATACGAATTATTCTGAATATAGTTCTTAATTGTCAGCTAGATGCTGTATATACACTTGGAATTAAAGAGTTTTTATTTGTCAGCTTTGTTACACTAATGCACTTGGATGAACTTGAAACAAGAAAATGTTCACTGATGCTGCTTGTTATAGTTCCAAGTAGCAGCCTTTGCTGACTCTAGCATTACTGAAGTGGCAGATCAGCTCAGGTGGCAGATCAGAAGTGATCTGCCACCAATGGGGGTAGATTGTGCCCTGCCACAAAAAAATGACAAACCATCACTTCTGCTAGTGATGCATTGCATTTGGAAGGCGATTCCTCTCTGTTCCGGAGCCGCAAGACAGTAGAAAGTGTGAGGCCATCAGCCTGCTTCTCACTGTAGTGACAATAGCTCACGCTGAGCGCTCTGCCCGCCCCCCTAGCTGTGGGGGTCACACACACAACGTGTTCCTCAACACACTCACTAATTTTTTTTCCCGTATATTTTTCTTTTGGGCGTACAGAAATGGCAATACGCCCGTATTTGCTAAAATTGCATTTTCCCCGTACCGGTATTAAAATACGGCGAAAACGTATCACTTGACAGGTATGAAAACATTCCCCAGAAAAGTGTCCCTTATTACCCAGCTGTCCCTTATAGCCTCGTTTTACGGTATGGGTGAAATATCCAATTTTTTCTTTCTTGTTGCTCACTTCAATCTTCCAGTCTCCATATAAACAAGCAATCGGGATACCCCAAGCATCAAACTAGGGTACAATCTGTTTCGTCACTTCCGCCTTCTTCCCCAGGCGATTCCGGGGGCCCTGAGTGGTAACGTCAGGCCAAGCGCGGCAGTTTTAAATTAACGAATGTTCCGGCGTTACTGAAGCATATGCACCAAGACCCGAACGGATCGGTTCCCTTTTATATCTAGTTTCAAGACATTTTAAGGACCCTGTTACGTGACATTTGGCCTTTAAAGAAAGCCAGGAAAAATAAAAAAGCAAATTTGCTTCAGTAATTTAAAAAGTTACAGAAAATGTGTACAAAATATGTCACAAACATATCATTAACTAACTAACTAACTAACTAACTAACCTGCACTTATATAGCGCTTTTCTAGTCACAAAGACCACTCAAAGCGCTTTCACTAGTACTAACCCTCTATTCTAAGGGCCTATAGGAAACAGATATCTAGGGACAATTTAGAACAGCCAATTAACCTAACATGCATGTCTTTGGATTGTGGGAGGAAACCGGAGCCCCCGGAGTAAACCCACGCAGCACAGGGAGAACATGCAAACTCCACACAGAAAGGTTCCAACCCCTGCCAACCTGGGGATTCGAACCAGGAACCTTCTAGCTGTAAGGCAACAGTGCTAACCACTGCACCACCGTGCTGCCCCATTAAGACATGTGAGCTATTAAAATGTGGAAAAAGTGCAGTCAGTGACCCCTTTAAAGAATATCCATGAAAGGATGAGAGTTCTTAAAAGCACATTTTCAGATTAATTTGTCCATGTGACTTGTCACATTTCTCTTCATTTCTTTTATTAAAAAAATGTTTGAAGTAAATTCATGGGTCATTGCAAACGCTTGGCTTTAAAAGTACCAAGGTTTCACACAGTGAGAGGAAAAAAATCCTGAAAAAAATGCATTGAGAATCGTTTTAGAATCAAATGAGAGACCCTGAATCATAACTATTGTGAGGTGCCTATAGATCCTCAGATGCAATTCGGTCCTCAGCTAGGGAGAAGGACTAACTGATCAGACCTCTTTCACTTTTAGTTGGTGACCTCTGCTCAAGGCCTTCACAACCTTATTGTTACAATACATAATTATGGCAGTGGTTACAGGCGCATTTCTATACTGCTGAATGTCCCAGTGAGCACTGTTGGAGCCATTATCTGGAAGTGGAAAGAACATCATTTTACCATAAACCAGCCACGACCAGGAGTTCCTTGCAAGATTTCTGACAGAGGAGTCAAAAGAATTATTAGGAGAGTTATCCAAGAGCCAAAGACCACTCGTGGAGAGCTCCAGAAAGACCTGGAGAAAACAATAAACAATGCACTCCACCGACATGAACTCTATGCCCGCTCACCTCGCAAGACTCCATTGATGAAGAAAAAGCACGCTGAAGCTCATTTAAAGTTTGCTGCACAGAATTTGGGCAAGCCAGTAAAATACTGGGAGAATATAGTCTGGTCAGATGAGACCAAAATTAAACTTTTTGGATGCCACAACACACAGCATGTTTGGAGGAGAAATGGCACTGCACATCAACCCCAAAACACCATACCAGCAGTGAAGTTTGGAGGTGGAAGTTTCATGGTGTGGGGGTGTTTTTCAGCATATGGTACAGGCAGACTTCATGTAATTGAAGGAAAGATGAATGGACAAATGTACAGACATCCTTGGTAAGAACCTGTTGCCATCTGCCAAGACGCTGAAGATGAAACGAGGGTGGACATTTCAGCAAGACAGTGGTTGCAAACACACAGCCAAGGAAACTCTCAGATAGCTCAAGAGAAGGAAAATAAAGCCGCTTGAATGGCCCAGTCAGTCATCTGACTTGAATCCAGTTTGAAAATCTATGGAATGAACTAAAGATCAGAGTTCATAGAAGACACCCACGGAACCTTCAAGATGTGAAGACTGTGTGGAAAAATGGGCTAAAATCACTCCTGAGCGATGCCTGCACCTAGTTTCTCTGTACAGGAGGTGTCTGAAAGCTGTTATTACCAACAAAGACTTTTCTACTAAATATTAAATGAATTTCACCAAGCGTGTTCAATACTTATTCCCTGTGTCGTTCAACTTTATTAAATATAACTTGTTTTGTGAACACAGTTGCCTTGATTTCTTTGTATGTATGGATTACTTGGGTTGTTACTGATATCTGGTGAAAATTTCAGGTCAGTGGCTCCATCAGAAATGTTTAATGAGAAAAATGTTAATGTGTTCAGTACTTATTTTCCCCGCTGTAATTGTGGTGTCGGGTGACCAAACATAATCGTGATTAATCGTTTGAAGCAGTGAGTTAATCGCGATTATTAATCACATGATTAATCATGTTTTTCCATTCAAATGCAGTGTACCTTAAGTTGATAATTTTTCAAGTTTCTCATACTGTTATTAACATGGGAGTGGACAAATATGCTTGTTTTCTTCACCTGCAGATTTATTAAAGCTCTCAATCATATCCAAAAGGACAAAAACTGTCCAGAATATTCTCCAGAAAATCCTCAAAAGTACTACTGCAATGTGCAAACTGTCACGAGCTGAGTTCTGGAAGTTTTGCCAGGCTCAGTCTTGTGGCTTTTCTCTGTATTTATATTTATTTGTGGTATTTTTGTGCCTTTTTTTGAGTTGTATACTGCTTTCCATTTTCCCAGTTAGGCTTGTGTTTTTTTACGTTCATGTTTTATTTCTATCAGTAATTATTCATTAGTCTGCAGTATTATGCTTATTCTTTATATTTGCCCTGTGGTGTTGTTTTTTCAGGATAACAGCTGTCAGGCGTCATTTCCGGGTTTGTGCTCTGTTTGGCCATTGCCTGTCAGCTGTCAAATCCTGCCGCTTCTCTCTCATTCCAGCCAGCTGATCCCAATCACTATTTGTTCCCTTTTTCCCGCTCATGTGAACCCACACCAGTTATCACTCATGTTGTTTATTTCGTTCCTATTTAAGGACTGCTTTTTGTTTTTGTCACTGCCACTGTCTTGATGTTTATTTTCTCCTCGTCTCCGCCAGAGCCCTGCCTCACTCTGGCGTGAATCCCGGAGTAAGTTTTTTTTTCTCTCGCTAGTATTTCAAGTTTAGAGCACCTTCTTGTATTTTCTGTTTGTTGTTTTTTGTAATAAATATCACAACTTCACAGTTCAGCGCCTGGGTCTCAGTTCTCTGCCCCTGAAGGGCATTCATGACACAAACAACAGAATGCCAGAGCTCAATAATGTCACTGCAACATTATTTACAATACTGATACTACTACGCATCCAACTCCACTCTCATAGCAAACATCCGCCACTTTTAAGAAGCTGAACACAGCTACTTACAGCTGCTTTGGATGGTTGACCCCAGGTATTTAAACTCATCTATCTTCACTACCTCTACTCCTTCCATCTTCACCGTTACACCTGCCTCCCTCTCACTACAGATCACAGTGTCTTCTGCAAACATCATGGTCCATGGAGACTCCTGCCATTCCTATTCCATTACTATGACACATAGTCATATACACTACTCACAAAAAGTTAGGGATATTTGGCTTTCAGGTGAAATTTATGAAAAACATAAAAAGCTCACGCTACAGTGATATTACATCATGAAAGTAGGGCATTTAGGTAGAAGCATGCAATGGTGATTTCCTCATCTCAAACAATTTATTGAAACAAAAGCCAACAACAGTGGCTGTATACCACAACAAAAAATGTCAATGTCTCAATAACTTGTCTCAATTACAGCTTGACAATGACGTCTCATGCTGTTCACAAGTCAACTTATTGTCTGCTGTGGCATGGCATTCCACTCTTCTTGAAGGGTGGCCTTCAGGTCATTGAGGTTGTGGGATGCAGGGTTATGAGCCTCTACATGGTGACACAGCTGATCCCATAGGTTTTCTATGGGATTCAGGTCTGGAGAAAGTGCAGGCCACACCATTTGAGGTACCCCAGCAGCAGCCATCTCTTAATGATGCAACCTCAATGAGCTGGAGCATTGTCGTCCATGAAGATGAAATTAGGCCTGTGTTCATGCAGGGGCACAATGACTGGATTAATGATGTTATTCAGGTAGTATTGCCTTGTCACTGTACCATTCACAAAGTGTAGTGGCAGTACTGTATTGACTAGACACAGCTGCCTGGACTGTAACACCACCACTACCAAAGGCTCGTCTGATGACAACAGTGACTGACGCTCAGCGCTCTCCTTGATGTCTCCAACATCATTGGCGGCAATCATTTCTGCTCAGCATGAATCGACTTTCATCAGAGAACAGCGCTGAGGCCCACTGGTCCCTTGTCCAGCATAAATGCTCCCTGGCCCATGCAAGAAGATGATGCATGTGTCTAGTGGTGTGGTCAGGTACCCTTGCAGGTCATCTGGCACGCAGACCATGCTGATGTAAATGGTTTTGAATGGTCTGACATGAGACTTGGGTGAATCTCATCTCCCTTAAATGTGCCTGGAGTTGAGTGGCTTCGTCATCCAGTTCTGCAGTGCACTGTTCACAATGAAGCGGCCATCAGTGTGGGATGTGGCCAAAGGACATCCACTTCTATGCCTTCTCTGTGATTTCTAGTCTTTCGGTATCTCTTTTGCAACCTGCTGATGACACTCTGTGACACTCTAAGCTCAGTGGCCACTTTCCTGTAAGAACATCTTGTTTGAAGCCTTGCAATGGCGAGGTACTGTTGATCAATTGTAAGGTGTTGTCTTGGTCTCATGATGTCAAAATGTGAACAGCATGATGAAGAGGACTATTTAAATACAAATTCTAATTGAACCAGAAAATTTATTGGTCGATTCATGAATCAAACACCTGTTGTGAATTTTGCCGTTCAGCACATTGTTAAGAGAACAGCAAGTTATGCAAAAAGTACTGAAACATTGTACAGTTGTACATGTGCATTCAAAAGGTTAGAGGTCAATTAAGTTCACCTGCAAAGGTTATAGTGCATTTTAGGTGCATCCTCAAAATTTCACCCAAAAGCTGAATATCCCTAACTTTTTGTGAGTAGTGTATATACGTTGTGTCATCGTCATCAGCAGTCCATTGTTTTCGATGAGGACGAGAGAGAGCAAAAGCGAGAGGAGGGAGAGTATACTATGTAGGTTTGTTCTTGCAGGCTCGCAGATGAGTTGCTAGACCGGCTTTGGATCTACATGGCCATTTGCATTCGTTACAAGTGAAGTCACTAACACTAGGGATGAAGTGGCGCCGATCATGAGCTGACATATAGTCGGCTGCCCGCTTCTCCTCAACTCTTTTGGTTGCCTTGTGTAATACACCACGCCATGTTGGTCTGGATGCGGCTTGCTGTTCCCAGGTATCGTGTCAATCTCCACACGCTTCATGTGGCGTTTCAGGACGTCTTTATAATGTAATCTGTAGCCACCTCACTTCTCTTTCCCATGCAGTAATTCACTGTAGAGCACTTGCTTAGGAAGGCGGTTATCAGACATGTGAAAGACATGTCCAGCCCATCGGAGCTGAGCTGTAGTAACCAAGGCTTCTACAGTCACAGCTCCTGCTCGTTCCAGGACAGTCACGTCTGGAACGCCGTCTTGCCACTTGATGTTCATGATTTGACGCATGTGGCGAAGTTGGATTTGAGTCAGCTGTTTGATATGCCTACAGTAAAGGATCATAGCTTCTGTGGAGTATAGAAGCGTTGGCAACACTGCTGTATTGTAGATCTTGATCTTAGTACCGAGTTTGATGTCATGTCGTGACCAGAGACACTGCTGAAAAGACCCAAAGGCTTGCAGGCTGCCTGAATTCTCTGGTCAATCTCAACATCGGATGGGTTCTTTTTTGGTGACAGTGCTGCCTAGGTAGGTGAAGGTAGCAGTGGTCTTCAATGCCTCACCATGCACTTCTACAGCAGGTTGCTCAAGCTCTTGCTGCTGCAGTGGCGGTTGGTAGAGAAGTTCAGTTTTGATGGCATTTATTCGCAACCCAAAACAAGTTGCAGCTTCAACAAACAGATTGGTAATCTCATGTATGTCCTGCAGGCTTGTAGCTACTAGTGCTGAGTCATCTGCATAAAGCAGCTCTCTCAGGCAAACCAGTTTTGTCTTTGAAGCAGCTCGGAGCCGAGCAAGGTTGGAGAGACTTCCATCTGATCGGGTTCGAATGTACACACCTTTTGTAGTTCTTCTGCCAACATATTCCAGCACTGCAGCAAGGTAGAGTGCAAACAAAGTTGGTGCCAACATACACCCCTGTTTGACTCCATGGCAAACTGAAAAAGGAGCACTAGAGCCACCTCCAGCAGAAACCACAGCAGACATATTGTCATGAAACTGTCTGACCATGTTTATAAACTTGCCAGGGCAACCATACACTTTGACCACTTCCCACAGTGTGGTTTGGTCAACTGTGTTGAAAGCTTTTGAAAAATCGACAAATACCATGTACAGAGGTTGTTGCTGTTTGATAGCCTTTTCTTGTAGTTGATGGAGTGTAAATATCATGTCAGATGTTAACCTTCCATCCCTGAAACCACATTGGCTTTCAGGGAGAACACTTTCTGACACTTGTTTAAGTCTGTTTAAAAGAACCTTTGCAAACACTTTTCCTACAACTGATAGCTACTAACTAACTACTAACTAACCTGCACTTATATAGCGCTTTTCTAGTCACAAAGACCACTCAAAGCGCTTTCATTAATACTAACCCTCTATTCTAAGGGCCTATAGGAAACAGATATCTAGGGACAATTTAGAACAGCCAATTAACCTAACATGCATGTCTTTGGCATGTGGGAGGAAACCGGAGAAATCCCGGAGTAAACCCACGCAACACGGGGAGAACATGCAAACTCCACACAGATCACTGTTGGTCGGGGGCTGGGATCGAACCCACGATCCCCACAATCCCCCGGCCAAGGGTAAACTGTGCTGCCGCAGTGCTAACCACTGCGCCACCGTGCAGCCCCCAAGGTGATAGAAGGGAGATCCTGCGATGATTGCTGCAGTCAGTCCTTTCACCCTTCTTCTTGTAGATGGTGACTATTAGAGTGTCCTTGAAGTATTGAGGTACTTGTTCCTGGGCCCAGCAGAGGTTGTACAGATGAAGCAGGTGGTCTACAACCTGTTGACCTCCATGGTTCAGGACATCTGAGGAGATGTCGTCTGGGCTTGGGGACTTGCCAGTTTGTGTTTGCTTCAGAGCCTTTTTCACTTCATTTGAAGTGATTGGTTCATCAAGTTCATGCTTAGTTTGGTGAACTACCAGTGTGGAAGTAGCATCTCTTCTAGCTGAACCTTGTTGCTAGTAGTGTCGCACGCAGCTCCTCCAGAGGTATATGTAGAGAGCGGCTCAAGGCATCACGGAAATGAGCCAAATTCAGCTTTTTCACATCCAGCTTTTTTGGGGTGGCAGCAGGTGCCTTTCTTCTAGGAGTCTGCAACTGGAACTCTACTTTTGCTCTTATCAGGTAGTGATCAGTAGAGCATTGTGCATCCCTCATAGCTCTCATGACAAACACTTTGTTCAGATGTTGTTTTCTAACAAGTATGTAGTCAAGCAGATGGAAATGTTTAGACCTAGGATGCATCCAGGAGTAAAAATGGTGGTCAGGTTGGTTGAAATATGTGTTAGTGATGCACAAGTCCCACTGAGCACAGAAGTTGAGCAGGAGAACACCACTGGAGTTAACTCCACCTTTGCCAAACTTTCCGACCGCACCAACGTACGTTTTATGGTAGCTTCCCACTCTTGCATGAGTAACCTGTCTGCTTTAGGTTTAGGGACAGCATCCACAGCTCCACCAAGCTCCTCATAAAAAGCTTCTTTGTCTTCCTCAGAGTAGGTCATGGTTGGTGCATAGACACAGATTAGGGTGAGAAAATTCTTATTGGCCAGGGGCACATGCAAAGTCATCAGCCATTCTGACAATCCTTTGGACAGCAAGGGCAGCTTGACAAAGGTTGTAGTACATTTTAGGTGCATCCTGAAATTTCACCCAAAAGCTGAATATCCCTAACTTTTTGTGAGTAGTGTATGTGTGTGTGTGTATGACAGAAGGACATAGTCATATATTTGAGATAATTTTATAAATTGCTCACATCTGACCAGCTGGTTGCACTAGTCTTGCTGTCGCTGTTGTCAGGCTGCTGTTTGTGGTGGTGTGGTGATTGTTCAGCTCGCTGTCCTGGTTTCTTGTCTCATTATTAGTGGGTGTGCTCTGGTTCTGCCAACTTCCACAACTCCACTTTAGAAACATGCTGCAGAAATGTGTCACATGGCTTGGTGAAGTTTTTGCCTTTAAGCTGCTTTTTAGGATGGCAGGGTTGTTTCACATACTGGCATACTCTCAGGAGAGTTGTTGCTAGAAGCCATTTCTGTTTTTTATTATTGAAATGAGTCCATATTATCCTTTTTGTGTTTCCCTTTATTTTTAGTGGGTTATATGAGCTGCAAGGTCAAACAGCCTAAAGTCCTTCTGGACAGGAGCTCTCCTCTCCCACAAAATCTACGGTGACATCTCTGCCTGAAATGCCTCTTTTGGATTTGCTCTTCTCTTCTGTGAGGTCATCACGTCATTACTTAAGGCTAGAGACACAGCAAGCCAACATCTCTGACAAAACCTGATGAACATCCTGCTGCGTCCCCTTTTTGTTGAGTTTGTCGGCATAAAAAGTTGCACTTGTCCACACTGGGAAGACTACAGCCAACGGCAAACGGGCATGCATGTTCTGTGCCTGCGGTCACTCATTCTCCAAGTTCAACAGCACTGATCACAGCATAATTAGGTATTTGGAGCAGCTGCAGGTGCAGAGCGGGTGCAGAGCATGCCCAATATGCGGGCTCAAGCATGCCCTCGTCACTAAGAAATGTGTTCCCGCTTTTATGTTTTCTGCTCGAGGATAACAATGTGTGCTCATACAAAGCAGGAATGCATTTTTGCAAAAAAGATTTTCACCTGTATGTTGTTTTATATCCAGTTGCATTTTTATTACCTCCGCCAGGCCGAAAAGGCCAGGAGGAGGTTATGTTTTTGCCAGGGTTTGTGTGTTTGTCTGTTTGTCTGTCTGTCTGTCTGTCTGTTTGTCTGTTGGTTAGCAAGATAACTCAAAAAGTCTTGGACGGATTTGCATGAAACTTTCAGGCGTTGTTGGAAATGGTACAAGGAAGAACTGATTAAATTTTGGGGGTGATCCGGTTCACCGTCTGGATACAGGAATTTTTTTAAAGCATTTTTCAACACTGTGACATAGGGCCATTTTCAACATGTGCGCAGGCGCAATGGAGGGCGCTGGTCGTCGTGTCTGCAACACAAACTCTGCGTTCTTCAACGTTTTAGGCACAAAAGCACGCGGAAAACACTGCTGGCCTGGGCCCGCCAGCGTGCTCGTGTTTGCGCGCAACTGCAAAACCTCACACGGGCAGCTGTCCGCCGACGGATTCTTTGGCAGAAATTCCCCGGCCAGCCATAGGAGCTGCGCATTTGGCAGAAATTCACCGGCCAGCCATAGGCGCTGCGCATTTGGCAGAAATTCCCCGGCCAGCCATACGCGCTGCGCAATAACGAGCTCTCTGCCGGCGAAGCTTCTAAATTCTCGTTTGCCGCGGAGCGAAACCCCAAAATAATATAATATAAAACCCACGGCAACCTGTCTACCCAATTTGCATCCGTCAGTGGAGGAGATGGACACAACAGCAACACTTCAGTTTATTACCGAAATATGTTAATTTTATACAGTTTATTTCTTTTTTAAATTTTGCACAGTAACTTTGCATCTGGAACTTACCATTTGAAGTATTGTACAACCGAGGCTTGAATACTGGAATATTGGGCCAGTTGGGGTCCCACCCAGACATCCTGTGTTTGGACTTTTTACTGGTGTCAGCCTTCTCTCCTTCCTCAGCTCTCACCTCTCCTGGACCCTCTGCCTGAACACTTTCCTCTCCTTGGCTCCTCTCTTCTGTCTCATCTTGCCCTCTCTGAACCCTGTTTAATTCAGGTTCTCTCTCTGTCTATGGTGGTATACAAACAGGTTAGACGATATCAAATGTCATGTTTTGTCTTGCAGGATTTTTTTTGGTCATGGTTTACATACATGACAAAAATATGTGGGTTTTTTTTTTTGTATTTTTATTCTAGTGTTTCTTTTTTCCATTGAGAGAGTAGGGAAGGGAAAAAAACCCATTCATAATAGTAATGTGCTCATGCATACTTAAATTATATGATCAGGTGGGTATAGTAACCAGAAATATTACTCATGTAAAAGCAGTGCTTTGAAATTAATAATTAAAAGTAGACAACCAAAAATTTCTAGTTGAATTAAGGGTACAAAGAGAACCCACTTAAAAACTTGAGTAATGACTTCAGTCTTGAAGGTTTGAGGTTTTTCTCCAAAATTGATAACAATTTTCTTATAGTTTTCTACTTTTCTCTGTAAATCTAAAGTTGAAACGATTTTCCTCAAATTTGTAATTTCCTCTTGTAAAATTGACTTTTCTTGTACATTTGAAACTTTATTATAAATTTGTGGATTATTTTATGGCTTATATTTGTCTGTTTTTTTTTAAAAATAAAATTACTGTTTTTTAAATAAATTTGAAACAGACTGTGGTAATTTTGTTTTTACTTTTTCCTTATAATAATTTACATTTTTGACCATAACTTTGCGGTCAGACCAGAACAATAATTTAACTCTGATTACAAAGAAAAAAATATTAATAAAATTGTATTTAATGAAATTAATTAACTTACATGACCACCAAGGATACCGTTATTTCTGTTATAATATTTCTATATATTTCTATATTTTTTAGAAATCTCCTCACCCCCCAGACAGCAGGAAAAACCTCCCTTATTTTGAAATCCAAATGTTGGCATGTTTAGTTTGTCTGAAGACTGCTGACAGATTAAAGTCATTGACTTTGTGAATTTCGGTCATCTTAACTTGCCAGGTACATAAAAGGGAACATAACTTAATATTGTAGTGGCTGGTGAAATATATCCTCAGCAATTCATCAGTCCCCCTTGCCTTTCCCTTCATATGACGCCGGCTGCATATGAAGCACATCTCTTAGCTAAGCGACTTTTCCATTATTGCTCCCGTTTCTAGCGGGTTAAAACAATTATAAATGCCTCCAGTGTGTACATACAGTGGGGGAAAAAAAGTATTTAGTCAGCCACCAATTGTGCAAGTTCTCCCACTTAAAAGGTGAGAGAGGTCTCCAATTTTCATCATAAGTATACCTCAACTATGAGAGACAAAATGAGAAAAAAAAAATCCAGAAAATCACACTGAAGGATTTTTAATGAATTAATTGGTAAATTCCTCGGTAAAATAAGTATTTGGTCAATAACAAAAGTTCATCTCAATACTTTGTTATATACCCTTTGTTGGCAATGACAGAGGTCAAACGTTTTCTGTAAGTCTTCACAAGGTTTTCACACACTGTTGCTGGTATTCTGGCCCATTCCTCCATGCAGATCTCCTCTAGAGCAGTGATGTTTTGGGGCTGTCGCTGGGCAACACGGACTTTCCACTCCCTCCAAAGATTTTCTATGGGGTTGAGATCTGGAGACTGGCTAGGCCACTCCAGGACCTTGAAATGCTTCTTACGAAGCCACTCCTTCATTGCCTGGGCGGTGTGTTTGGGATCATTGTCATGCTGAAAGACCCAGCCACATTTCATCTTCAATGCCTTTGCTGGTGGAAGGAGGTTTTCACTCAAAATCTCACGATACATGGCCCCATTCATTCTTTCCTTTACACGGATCAGTCGTCCTGGTCCCTTTGCAGAAAAACAGCCCCAAAGTATGATGTTTTCACCCCCATGCTTCACAGTAGGTATGGTGTTCTTTCTCCTCCAAACACGACAAGTTGAGTTTTTACCAAAAAGTTCTATTTTGGTTTCATCTGACCATATGACATTCTCCCAATCCTCTTCTGGATCATCCAAATGCTCTCGAGCAAACTTCAGACGGGCCTGGACATGTACTGGCTTAAGCAGGGGGACACGTCTGGCACTGCAGGATTTGAGTCCCTGGCGGCGTAGTGTGTTACTGATGTAGCCTTTGTTACTTTGGTCCCAGCTCTCTGCAGGTCATTCACTAGGTCCCCCCGTGTGGTTCTGGGATTTTTGCTCACCGTTCTCGTGATCATTTTGACCTCACGGGGTGAGATCTTGCATGGAGCCCCAGATCGAGGGAGATTATCAGTGGTCTTGTATGTCTTCCATTTTCTAATAATTGCTCCCACAGTGGATTTCTTCACACCAAGCTGCTTACCTATTGCAGATTCAGTCTTCCCAGCCTGGTGCAGGTCTACAATTTTGTTTGTGGTGTCCTTTGACAGCTCTTTGGTCTTGGCCATAGTGGAGTTTGGAGTCTGACTGTTTGAGGTTGTGGACAGGTGTCTTTTATACTGATAACGAGTTCAAACAGGTGCCATTAATACAGGTAACGAGTGGAGGACAGAGGAGCCTCTTAAAGAAGAAGTTACAGGTTTGTGAGAGCCAGAAATCTTGCTTGTTTGTAGGTGACCAAATACTTATTTTACCAAGGAATAATCTGTGAAAGGGTGTGCAAAAAGGGTCAGCAAAATTTGCATTGTTTGAGGAAACTTGCACGCTTCCAAATTGACCGAACCATAATGACTATGTTCTATCGGGCTTTTATTGAATCTGTTTTATCCTTTTCTTTAATGTCATGGTTTGGTCAGATAAAACTGAAACAGAGGAAATCCTTGGATCAGGTAGTCAGATGGTCCAGTCGTTTGCTTGGTGAGTCACAGCTGAGCCTGACATCCCTGTACACCAGACAAGTACAGAGGATGGCCGACTCGATTTTAAATGATGACTCCCACCCTTTGCACTGCAACTTTCAGCTTCTTCCCTCCAGACGGAGGTTTGCTGTCCCAAAAAGTAGAACCCAGCGCTACAAAAACAGCTTTGTCCCTGCTGCTGTCAAAGAGTTGAACAAGCTATAAAAATTATATTGTACATATTTTATATTTACCTATTTTGTAAGATGTGTGCCTGTGTTTGTGTCTATGTTGAATGTAATTGTGGCTTGTAAATATGGATGTCACCAACTGCAAAACAAATCTACCTACGGGTACAAATAAAGTAACCTGAACCTGAACCTGAAGGAATTTACCAATTAATTCATTAAAAATCCTTCAGTGTGATTTTCTGGATTTTTTTTTTCTCATTTTGTCTCTCATAGTTGAGGTATACCTATGATGAAAATTGGAGACCTCTCTCATCTTTTAAGTGGGAGAACTCGCACAATTGGTGGCTGACTAAATACTTTTTAGCCCCACTGTACCTGATTTCATGACACTCTGTTTGGTGACTACTGCAAAGTTTGCGTGGGTGGGCCGCTTCTAAACTTCACGCGGATGACGGCCACGCGTGTTGTTCATGTGCGCGCTTGCGGAAAGTCAATGCTTCATATATTTTTCTTAAATTCATATCTCCTCATAAGTGCGGCAGTAATTTTTCTGGTGAGCTGCCGCCCAGAAATGTTACCAAAGGAAACACTGCTTGGCGGAGGTTTGCATTCTTGGATCATCACCAGAATATTATGGGTTCCTCTGTAGCCAAAGGACCACCTCTGGTAAAAATTTCATCCAAATCCGTCCAGTAGTTTTGGAGCATTCTTGCTGACACTCTGTAGTAGTTGTATATCTTTTGTTACCTCCGCCAAGCAGGTAATGTCATCGGGGTGGTTTGTCCATCTGTCCATCCGTCCGACTGTTAGCAGAATTACACAAAAACTACTGGATGGATTTTGATGAAAATTTCACCAGAGGTAGCCCTTGGGCCAAGGATGAAACCATTAAATTTTGGTGATGATCTGAGAGTGCATACATCCACCAAGGACCTTGTTTGAATTTGTGCAGCAGGATTACACAAAAACTACTAGATGGATTTGCATGAAATTTTCCCAGAGGTGGTTCTTGGGCTAGAGAAGAACCCATAACATTCTGGTGATGATCCGAGAATGTATACCTCCTCCGAGGCTCTTATCTTCTCACAGAGTGTTAGCAAGAATCCTCCAAAACAAACCCATTACATTTTGGAGGTGATCCATGAGGAATGGAAGGAGCCTTGGCTGATGTACGTGCTCTCTGAGTGCTTTTCTAGTTTGCCATGTGATTCTTAGTAAACACTCACTGTTAAGAACTGACAATTATTTCTATGAATGCAGCTAAAAATGAGATGTTGCCATTTTTTGTGTGGCATACTCTTAAAACCAAAAAAAACTGGCTTTCCACCGTGTGCACACATCTGAGTTTGACTTCTTGTGCTCACGTGGCACACTTGTGATAAGAGTCTGCTCATGAGTGTAATTATGGAAGTTTTATTCCTATTTCTGTTGCGCTGATGTTCCTGTTGATAAGCACTGGGGAGCCTTGAGGGTGCGTTTCATGACAACATCTGGACCCAGCTGGCCTCTGTGTATGTGTGGCCTCGTTTATTGCGTTGCATAATCAGATGGTGAAGGAAAGGCTTTACAGCAACATCTTGAAACACAATGAGTTGACGGTAGCTGTAGTGCTTCTCCACACTGTAGACTAACTGTACATATAAGGAAGAATATTGCAGTCATTCAAGAGTGTTTTTCCTCCTGATGGTTTTAGCTAGCAGACACAGCTACTGTTATCTCCACCAGACGACCCAGTGATGGCTTGATCCAATGTGCCAATTTTCCAATCTGAAAACTGTAATTTTTAATCCTGTTAACCATAGCCATCAGCATGGCTATGGCTTGAAGTAAAATGAGCACACCAGCAGGAAGGAGGTGGGGATTTGATTGGTCAATGGCATAGTGGCATTCGTTTGCCTGGGGAAATTTGACAGGATCCTTTCACTGTAATCCAAGTACAAAAAGCAGAGATCCAGTAACAAAAGTTGGAGCGTGTCCAGTGGAACTCTGAGTGCAAGAGGAGGGCTCAAATTTGAGCACAGGAAATTTGTGCAAGCAGCAGTGTCGGTATTAGAACTGAAAAGGGGAGCACATTTCCATGAAAGCAGGGGCTTTTTGAGGTTAAGGGTAGAGTTTTGACGGTGAGGATATGTGCTGTCAAATCTGAGGAGAACACTCTTGAATAATGACCAGGATATTCTTCAATATTACATAGAGCTTTGGGGGATGAAAGTGTGGAGCCAGATATGTTTAAATGATGTGAAATTATTATTGTGCCAGAATTTGTAATTGCTTGAGGAATGGTGTGTGGGTGTGCGCACTTGTGGTTATCACTAAGTGGGGCCAACATGTGGGGAAAACACAGAATTTGTAGCCTATGAATATCAGACTTGAAAACTCAACCCTACCGGTGTCTGACCGTGACTCCTTGGCTTTAGTTTTGTATCATGTTTGGATCACTGGTTCGTGGAGTGTAGTGGTGTGTCGTGGCGTGGAGGGGCTGTGATTATCAAAGGCTGAATGCTGGTACCCTTTCCAGGTTGTGGTCCTCCGGTCACCAGAGGCGGTCGAATCAGTTTCTTCTCTCCTCAGGGTGGGGTTGGTGTAGTTTCTCCAGCTTGTCTGCCTCCACTGAGCATTTTGCCCTGGTTTGACAAGGCCTTGTCAACGAACTCACTCCATCCAGGGCTGTCCTTACGCCATAAGCTCTTTGGCTGGCGGCCATTATAAAAGTTGAGTTCTGTTTTTTTTCTTCCATCAAAATGAAACAGACATGTTTTTATTGTTTATTGTTTTGTTTGTTTTTCAAATTGTATCAAAAGGTTTCAGGGTCCGGAGGCAAGACCCTCACAATCGAAATGTGGACCTGGGTTCACCATTTGAGGAGCCCTGCCCCGAGGCATCCTGGAATCATGGGAAATGTCGTTTGTGTACTAAGCAGCAGCCATAGCTACTAGTTAGCAAATTGGCGCAATGGCTAAATCAAGTTTGGGTCAACCTCTTTAATGTTTTTATCAGTCACGTCTGCTGCAGCAACCGGAGTATCAAACTGGTGAGTGTGATATAAATTTCGTCCTCCTCTTCAGTCTGCTAGCGTCTGCGTGGTCCCTCTGCGGCTGTGCACGTGTAATGCAAATTTGGTGACAGCTCTGATTGTGTGCATAGACCAAGCATGCACAAAGATCCAACCTCCCTTTCAAAAGATGGCACTACCAATGTAGAATACAAAGAAAGCAAGAAGTAAAACAAAAAGAAGATGAAGAAAAAGAGAAAAATGTGACAACAC
This sequence comes from Pholidichthys leucotaenia, assembly GCA_020510985.1. NCBI lineage: Eukaryota > Metazoa > Chordata > Actinopteri > Cichliformes > Pholidichthyidae > Pholidichthys > Pholidichthys leucotaenia. The sequence continues at coordinate 453,628,479 of CM035838.1, forward strand.
CCAAGAAAGAGAAAGCTCTGTTTCACCTTTTGGACCCTCATCTTAAAATTGTATAACACTATTAAAAATGTGCTTGCGTTGCATACTGCTACATATATGGTGCCCATTTATACAATAGAAAAACCGGGGTTTATTGAGATGCTGAAAACTTTCAGCACCCATGTATTAGGGGTGGGAATTGCCAGAGGCCCCACAATACAGTATTATCACGATACTTGACCCACAGTACAATATTATCAGGATCGTGTGATATGTTGACTATTGCGATATCCTATATTGTGATTTCTAGGACTGCACAATAGTAGGATTTTTGCCAATAGCCAGTATGTTGATAGTTTAAAACTAGTTTTTGCTGATGCTGATACCAATATATGCACATATTTTTTTTCCTGTCTATTTCCATCTCCTTTGTCTTACAGTGATCATTAACTGCCATATAAAGACACATTCCCCAAGGAAAATAAGACGACCACCTCAATTTAATATGAAAGTAAATATGTGTTATGTATTTTCAGCTAAATGTACGAAAGGAGGTGTTATGAATGCCCCTTTCAGGGCATAAATGAGGCACCAATCGCCAGCAGTGAGTTTGCTTATTTATTAAAGAACGAGGAACAAAAGAACACGCCATGAGGGGCAAAACACAACAACTATATGTACGACCTCGAAGGGTGAATAACTGAATAAACAAAGAATCAGAACAGACACTTACATAGATATAGCGAGGGCGAAACCTGATGCTGAAGAATACATGACATGATGCATGATAAACAAAAAAGCATTTCAGGTGGCCTCCCGGCATCCTGGCTCCACCCAACCATCAAGTGGAAAAGGCCGGGCGGCCTACCAGGTCCCCAGAGACCCCAACCAGAAAGAAAGAGTTTATCGGGTGGCTTACCAGAGTCACAAAACCGTCTCAGTAACCCAGAAGGCTCGAGCGGTCTGCCAGCTTCCTTGAGCCACCAGGACCGGAGGAGTGAACCGGGAGGCGGCTTTCCCACCGGGAGGCTCAGTGGCAGGAAGCCGGGCTGGAGGAAGGGAACCCCAACGGCATCTGGTGGTGGAGAAAGGAGGGGAGCCACGACGGCATCTAGCAGTGAAAAATTTGCAGCACCTGCGTTGGCTCCAGGCTGGAGCTCAGTAGCACCCACAGTGGACCTTAGCTGGGCCAAGGTAGCACCCGCGGTGGCTCCAGGCTGAAGCTTAGCAGCACCCTCGGTGAACCCCAGCTGGGCCAACGCTGCAACCACGGCGGACCCCGGCTGAGCCAATGCAGCACCCTCGGTGGACCCAACCTGAGGAGGGACCCAAACAACGGCCTCAGGCAGGGGAGAAGCTGTGCCCTGGACAACCTCCAGAGGCAAACCCGAACCCTTGGAGACATCAGGTAGAGCTGGATCATCTCCGGTGACCCTGGAAGAAGGCTCAGAAACAGCTGAGAGAAAACAGGGATCAGGGTCACCGGCAGCGGCAGAGCCCGTTGAGGTGAGCTCGGATGCAGCGGGCGGCTGCTCCCGGCTCTCCTTCCCAAGAGACAGACAAAATTGCTGAAAAATAGAAAATAGACAACATAGAGCACTTGCCTGATCTCGAGCTCCACCACCGCCGTCCAGGACTCCGACGATCCAGACAGTGATGGTGATTTGAGATCGGTCCTCAGGAGGCCCATCTCAGGTTCCCACTTGGCTGCGGTAGCCTCCGCAGCCGGCATGGTGGTCTTAGCAGTCCTTGAACCCCCTGGTGATGTAACCCACACCGACAGCTCACTTGGCGTGGCGGCAGGAGATCCATTACTTGCTGGGGCTGAACTCTGCTCAAGGGAGACCCGGTGACGCTTCATCGTCGGCTCAGACTCCCAATGGCAGGCAGCCCTCCTCCTCTGTCCGTACCGTGGCTGCGGGACTTGGACCAGGTTCACCAGGGCCGCATGCTCCTCCTCCATCTGGCGGTTTGATCCTGGCACCGGCGGACACTCGGGAGGTATAGGAGGAGACACAGAGGAAGTAGGTAATATGTTTGTGGCTGCAGCAGGTGGTGAGAGCTCAGTGGACTGTAAAACCTGAGCCTCACCCCCAGGAATCAGACAAGGTAATTTACCAAATTGTGCTATAGAATGAAAAAACATTTGCCTGTTTTCCTGGGGTACAGTGGTGACTGCTGCAGCAGGCTCAATTCTTCCCTCTCCCATTGTAATGGTGATGGTGGGCCCCTCGGGACGACAAGGAGGAGCCACTCCTGGAGGATCGATGATGAGGGCAGCCGGAGAAGAAACCATTGGGCTTGCAGCAGCTGGAGGAAGCGCCGTAGGGGAGGGAGGAGCAGCCAAGGCAATCCGGGGAAGGGGAGCTGGCGAAACAGCTGACAAAGAAGACCCGGAGGCTGAAGCTGCTGTCCTATCTCTTTGCAGTGGCAAAGAAAAAACAGCTGGCTGGGAGACAAAGGAATTTTTCTGGCGGTCTGTAGCTGGATCCAAACGGGAGCCTTGTGGCGTGTTGACCCGGTGATTCTCCTCCTTCCGCTTCGAGACAGCCGTGTCACGGGGAGGAGAAGGGTTCTGCACCGGGTAGTGGCGTCTTTGGGCTGGAGACAAACCGATCGTCAAATCCGGAAAACGTTGCTGCTGAGCGGAGACGGTGGCTGCGACCTACTGTTATGAATGCCCCTTTCAGGGCATAAATGAGGCACCAACACCAACAGTAAGTTTGCTTATTTATTAAAGAACGAGGAACAAAAGAGCATGCCACAAGGGACAAAACACAACAACTATATGTACGACCTCGAAGGGTGAATAACTGAATAAACAAAGAATCAAAACAGACACATACATAGAAATAGCGAGGGCGAAACCTGACGCTGAAGAATAGACTGGAATCAGGGTTAGGGATTCCAGCCTGGATAGGGTGAGGTCGCAGCGAGGAATGAGCCTCGCTCGCGAACTTAAATAATGCTACAGAAAACTGATGAACCAACAGGTGTGGAGAGAAAGTAATCAATAGAACATAAACAGCTGTGACAGGCCGAGAACAGACTGAGAGCTGGAAGTCCTGCCGCAGTGCTGTAAAATAAAAGCACAAACCATAATGATAGATAAACAGGACTAAATACATATACAGAAAAAGGATAATAATCAGGAGACCCGAGCATGGCACAGAACCACACTCGGGATCATGACAGGAGGGAGGTTCTGTATCTTTTCATAATAGAATATACACAGTTCAGTGTGTTATCGCCACTTAATATGTTGGTCAAAATCATGTCTGCTGCTTGCCAATAGCTGCTAGCACATAGTCAAGTGCTAACAGCTGGACTTCTGTTACCAAGGCAACAGAAAACTACTGTGGTAGACAGAAACTGCTAGCAGCTTCAGGTCTGGTGAGCACTGCTTATCGATGACCGCAGAGTTTGCTAACAAGCCATTATTCACATATATACAAATTCTGCTTCCACAGCTCTTGTCTTCAGTGTAGTTAGCAGCACGCTAGCTCAGCTGCAATGTCTGTGATCTTGGGGTGCACCCAGCTTGATGATCATCATCACTGAGCTGAATCCTATGGTTAGTTGGGTTATATATTCAGTTTTAGCTCATCAGTCTTGCTTCCAAGGGTCCAAGCATTTGTGACAAAAAGGCTAGGCAGCAGTCGTCTGTTTGGAGCCCTCTTAGCCTGGCCAAGTAGCCAGACTGGCTTCCTCGCTTCTGTTTACATCTTCACCTCTGTCACCGGATGCCGGTACAGTATGGTACGGTATAGGAACTTGGTATATTCTTCTGATTGTGCAGTAATTCTTCTCTGGTGTAGAAGATGTTTGATATACTCCAACAGTGCTTAACCACAAAAAGTAATACAAATAACAACTGCATGCAGTACTGTTTGACTAAGTACAGAACTGTACTATGCCGGCTTTGTGGGGGCAGCCATGTTAGTTGAGATTAGGGCTGCAGCTAACAACTGTTTTATGGCTTGAATAATCGGTCACTCTAATCAAACAATTACTCAAGTAATCGGATACTTTTTTGAAAAGAAACTTGTATTGACTTAGTGGAAAAAAAATGAGATACCCTCTGCATAGAAATCAGCTTTTGTCCTCCCTCTGCTAAAAGGAGGTGACCCAGCCATGTTGACAAATTATAGGCCAATATCTAATCTTTCTTTGCTGGCCAAAATTCTTGAAGCTCTTGTGGGGGATCAAGTTAAGGAGTTTTTATACTCCAATAATGTCTTATCGAAATATTCGGGCTTCAGAAAAAAATCAGTACCATTACAGCGGCAATGAAGCTGGTACATGACATTTCAGTTGCACTTGATGAAAAACAACATTGTGCATTACTTTTTATTGATTTGTCAAAAGCGTTTGATACTGTTGACCGTCATATTTTAAGGCTTAGATTTCTTCAATTGGGACTGTCCGAGTAGGCAGTGGGTTGGTTTACAAATTATCTCAGTGATAGGACTCAGTGCATTAAACATGATGGTCTCTGTTCTGATTTTCTTACTGTTCATAAGGGAGTACCACAGGGCTCTGTATTAGGTCCTCTTTTATTTATCATATATATTAGTGACCTTGGTCTGAATGTTTCATGTGGTAATTTGCACTTTTATGCTGATGACACAGTAATTTACAACTGCGCATAAACCCTTGTTCAGGCCATTGAATCACTGCAGAAAGCGTTTGTAGCAGTCCAGCATTCATTAGTTTAGCTGAAGCTTGTTCTCAATGCAGACGAGACTAAACTGATACTCTTAACCAACTCTAAGAGGCCACAAATGATCCCTTCAGTGACCACTCTAGAGGGTAATGAGATAGAAGTGTTTTTTCTTAGGTCTCCATCGGTCAGGGTTGACCACGGGTGAAGCATCCTAGTTCTAGTTGTCTGCTCGGCTGGAGCAGCGTCGTCTGTGGCTAAATAGACTGATGCGGGAGTGGCAGTCTCTATCACAAAGGTCACACGTGTATAGTCTCTGGTCTGTTGGAGCTGCTGCTTTCCTTCCTGCGTGCTCGTTTTTATGCAGCAGCGGTCGTCATTTTCTCCTCCCCTCGTTTCAGGTATTGCTTCAGGGTCCCTTTCCACTTTACACGGCCACCTGCTAGGCTCTCTCAGGTCTCTGTGTTGATGTCTGTGGCCTTCATGTCTCTCTTAACGACACCTTTGTACCGGAGCTGGGGGCGACCAGTGGATCTCCTCCCAGATACCAGTTCTCCATACAGGATGTCCTTTGGAATGCGCCCATCGTTAGTGCGGTTGACATGGTCTAGCCAGCGCAGCCTGCACTGTCTGAGGAGAGTAAACATGCTGGGAAGTCCCGTGCGATTCAAGACATCTGCGTTGGTTACCCTGTCCTGCCAGGATATGCCCAGGATGCGGCGGATGCTTCGCAGATGTAAGGTGTTGAGTCGCTTCTCCTGTCTGGCATATGTTGTCCATGACTCACTACCGTACAGCAGTGTGCTGATGACACAGGCATTATACACTGCCATCTTAGTCTTCACTGACAGGTTGGGGTTTGTCCACACTCTGGTTGTGAGGCGAGCGAGTGTTGTAGCTGCCTTCCCGATCCTCCTGTCTGTTTCTGTGTCAAGGGCGAGGTTGTCGGTTATGGTAGAGCCAAGGTAGGTAAAGTGGTGGACGACGTCGAGTTCATAGTCATCGATGGTGATGGCAGGTGGTGATTCAGTGTCTTGTCCCAGGACATTGGTCTTTTTCAGGCTAATGGTGAGTCCAAAATCCTTGCAGGCCTGTGAGAAGTGGGCCATCAGTGTCTGCAGCTCCTGTTGGGTGTGTGTTGCTGTTGTTGCATCGTCAGCAAACAGCATGTCTCTGATGAGCGTTTCGTGAACCTTTGTCTTGGCTCTGAGGCGGGCAAGGTTGAACAGCCTGCCATCTGACCTGATGCATAGGTAAATTCCTTCAGTTGCAATGCCAAAGGTATGCTTTAGGAAAATGGCGAAGAATATCCCAACGAGTGTGGGAGCAAGGATGCAGCCTTGTTTGATGCCACTGCAGGCGGTGAAGGGGTCGGAGGAACTCCCGTTGAACTGAACAGTCCTTCATGTCTGAGTGAAAAGGCTCGATCATGCTCTGCAGCTTTGGTGGGCAGCCTATCTTTGGGAGAATCTTGACCAGGCTGTCTCTGCTGACGAGGTTGAATGCCTTGGTGAGCTCTACGAAGGCGACATACAGGTGCATCTGCTGTTCTCTGCACTTCTCCTGGAGCTGGCGGAGGGAGAAGACTGTGTCTACCGTTGACCTCTTGGCATGAAAGCCACACTTTGACTCTGGGTAGATGTGTTCTGCCAGTTTCTGCAGGCAGATCAAAATGACCTGAGCAAAGACTTTGCCGACGATGGTGAGTAGAGAGATGTCTCTGTAGTTGTTGCAGTCACTTCTTTTTCCCTTGTTCTTATAGAGGGTGATGATCATGTCGTCCCTCATGTCCTGTGGTACAGCCCCTTCTTGCCAGCACTGACAGAGGACTTCATGCAATGGGAGCAGGAGGGTAGTCTTACAGTGTTTGATCAGGTCCAGGGGAATTCCGTCACTGCCTGGGGCTTTGCCTAAGACCAAGCTGTCGATGGCCTTCCTCAGTTCCTCTATGGTTGACTCTACATCCAGCTCCTCTATGATTGGCATGCACTCAGTGGCGTCAAGAGCTGTGGGGGACACTGTGTTCTGTCTGAAGTAGAGGTCGGGGTAGTGTTCCACCCATCTCTCCATCTGTTGGCTCTTGTCTATAATTACTACCCCAGTGGAAGATTTGAGGGGAGCTGTCTTGCTCTGGAGTGGTCCGAGTGCCTTCTTGATGCCATCGTACATCCCTCTAATGTTGCCTGTAGCAGCAGGTGTCTGGATGTCTTCACTGAGCTCTGTCCAGTATTCGTTGGCGCAACGCCTGGCAGTCTGCTGAGCCTTGCTACTGGCAGCCCTGAGAATCTGCAGGCTCTTCTCACTGGGTGACCGCTTATACTCTGTGAGGGTGGCACGCTTGGCTTTGATGACGGGAGTCATCTCTGTGGACTTGGCCTCAAACCAGTTGTAAGACTTGGAGGACTTCTTCCCAAAGGTAGCCAAGGCGGCGTGGTGCATGGTGTCCCGCAGTACTTCCCACTTCTCTGTGACAGTCTCTTGGCTGTGAGGTTTGCATTTCCTTCTCGAAGGTCTCTGCAAACTTTTCCACGAGGAAAACAACCACTCTATAGGATAATGAGATAGAAGTGGTTAACGCGTATAAAGATCTGAGTATCTTAACTGATGACTCCCTCACTTTTAAACCACATATTGAGAGCCTTGCAAAAAAAAAAAAAAAAAGCTGAGACTGAAATTGGGTTTTTATTTTAGAAATAAATTGTTTTTCTTTTAATGTAAAAAAAGCAACTTGTTGCTGCCACCTTTTTATCTGTGCTGAACTATGGTGATCTTTTGTACGTACAGTATATGAATGCCCCTGCTGGATGTCTTAGTATGGTGGACTCTGCTTATCATGCTTCACTGAGGTTCATTACAAACTGTAAGCCTTTGACACATTATTGTGAGTTATACCGTAGGGTGGGCTGTCTTCTTTGGCCACCCGAAGGCTCAGCCACTTGTACACCTTTATCTACAAGGCAATTCTTGGTCTACTGCCGTCCTACCTACATTTGTGATCTGATTGCATTGTGAAATATTGGTTGTTATGCTTTTTGTTCACAGGATTACCTGTTGTTCTCTGTTCTGTATGCCCACACTGAAATAGGTAAAAGGGCTTTTGTCTGTTCTGCACCAATTACATGGAACATGCAGCAGAATAATCTGTGTTGGCCCTGCGATGGACTGGCAATCTGTCCAGGGTGTACCCTGCCTCTCGCCCAACGATGCTGGGATAGGCTCCAGCCCCCCCGCGACCCGAAAAGGATTAAGCGGAAGAAGATGGATGGATGGATGCAGCAGAATAATGGCAAAATGACAGAATTGTTTTCATTGAGTCCATTTAAATCCAAATTGAAAGTATTTGAGGCTGACTCCATTATTTGTGCTTGTTTTTAGTAATTCACTTGTTTGTAATTATACCTTGTCATGGTTTTTATTTATTGATTTATTTGTTTGTTTTAATTGTGTAACCTTGTGTTTTTATGTAATGCTGCCAGGTCTCCCTTGGAAAAGAGGTTTTTAATCTCAACTGGAATTTTATCTGGTTAAATTTGATTTGATTTTGCATACTTTATTGATCCCCAGAGGGGAAATTGAGGGCATCCATCTGGATGGATGAAGCAGCCTCGGTACGGTGCTATCCCTTAACCATTCACACACACATTCACACCTAGGGCTAGAGTCTCCAATTAACCTAACCTGCATGTTTTTGGCATGTGGGAAACCGGAGAAATCCCGGAGTAAACCCACGCAGATACGGGGAGAACATGCAAACTCCACACAGATCACTGTTGGTCAGGGGCTGGGATCGAACCAGGGATCCCATGGCCAAGGGTGAGTTGCTGTGCTGCCGCAGTGCTAACCACTGTGCCACCGCACCACCCAAAGGTGAAGTAGAAATAAAAAATAAAAAAAATTGACCAACGTGTGGAACTTTCTTTTCTAAAGACTAGTAGTAATTGTTCCAAACACTCAATAACACAGGTACGCATTTACTGCAATGCTTATTGCAATGTTTATTACATAGAATGTAACTTTAAACATTACGTTGCACCATAAAGTTCTGTTTTGTAGCATTAGCTTCAACTCACATAGCAGCTACTGCTGCTAGCGGTAGCTACTATACATTCTTTGGCCATATAAGCATAATTAGCGTAGCTGACTACAGTGTATTCATCTTAATTTAAATTTAAATCACGTACCTTGTCTTGGGTGTGCTGGCCATACATGATGCGGGATGCTTTCTGCTAAGACACTGTAACAATGACATTATGGCATGCTAGCTCACTGCACAGTGTTTTCCTTCAATTTGAGCTTGAAATGATTCCAGACTTGAGATACTTTTTGTCATTTTTTTCTGACTTTCTTCCTTTTTGCCGTCGCTCTGACATGGTGCCGTTAAACAAAGCCGCGTCTTGTTTGTTTAGCATCACCAGAAGAAGATCATACCAGAAGTAGGTCATATAGACTGGAAGAGATATTTAAAGACGCACCCCAGCGGCTCTAACACCATCTCAAAAACCAATCATCACATCACCAATCATAACACCATCTCAAAAACCAAAGAGCTTTTACATCTTCCACCTACTTATGTGCAGATCTATGAGTATTCTAATTAGCTCCACCTCATCTTTTTCCAGTAGTTGGAAAAAGATGAGGACTCTGACTAGGTGATTCAACTTGAGGAAGTAAAAGTCGTAACGAGGTTTCCATAGGTGAACTTGTGGAAGGATCATTCTCGGTGGAGCGGAGAGTCGCTGCCTGGCCCCACGTGGAGGCTGGAGGGCTGCACCGGCCCGAAGCGAGCCGCTTGCCTCAGTCAGGTGCACCCGCCAGCCAGCTCGATTCCTTCAGAGCAAGCCGGGGAGAGCTCTCCAAAGGAGGCGAGCCGGCTGGCGGGTAGGCACACCGGTGGGCGCTCCCATCAAGGCGAGGGGAGCCCTCCAGCCTCCACATGGGGCCGGGCAGCGACTCTCTGCTCCACTGAGAATGAGCCTTCCGCAGGTTCACCTACAACGATACTCACCCTGGCCGTTGAGCCACGCACCCCAAGGCCATCTTCTCCAACATGCAGGGTAAAATGCAGGCAAACCCGTGTCTTTGCTGCTATTTCAGCAGGGACACTGAGGTTTTTCCAAATAAAATGAATCACTGCAGTCGTATTTTCATGTCTGTGGGTGAGACATGTAATTTAAAAGAAGAGGATTTCTTGCTCACACAGCCAAAAACTGAAGACGTATGATCTGCCATGTTTCCCAACTTGTAAAAGTTCCTGCTGTTCCTCGTCTCCTCCCTCTTCTCCCAAGGCAGCTTTGTAGCCATGCCCAATGCTTAGCTTGATTGGTTATAACAGTAACCAATAATTCTAAGCAGGAATACTTGTGTACACTCTGAAACACTCTGCCCAAACTTGCATTTTTTTTGGGGGGGGGGGCAGGGCTTAAGTGAAACTTTACAGCAAAAACACAGAGATATGAGACATTTAAGTGATTTCACTCTTCATATGTCTTGTAAGTCACAAAAACATGTTACAGACATGTCAACAACAGAAAAATCTTGATTTTTGGTGGAGTGTCACTTTAAAACGAAGTGTCGAATCATAGATTTTGAGTCGACCAATTTTTGTAGTCGAGTTATTCGAGTAATTGCAGCCCTAGCTGAGATACACTCCTCTGACATAATGACATCAGTCCCTTGCACCAATGGAAAGCAGCAGAGCATTACTCAAGACTGTACTGTTAATATTCTATCGGCTGTAAATATTAATTTTTGCTGATAAATTTCAAAAGCTTTGTTAGTCAATACCGATAGCATGCCGATATATATCGTGCATTCCTAGATATACCCCCCCCCACCCGCCTCCGATCTTTGTCTTGTCCAACTTCCTGCTAGATCTCACATGTGACACCTTCACTGTGCTGACATCATCAGACAGTAAGCACTTAGGACTTAATGTAATAATATACACTACCGTTCAAAAGTTTGGGGTCACTTAGAAATTTTCTTATTTTTGAAAGAAAAGCACTTTTTTCCAATGAAGATAACTAAACTAATCAGAAATACACTCTATACATTGCTAATGTGGTAAATGACTTTTCTAGCTGCAAATGTCTGGTTTTTGGTGCAATATCTACATAGGTGTATAGAGGCCCATTTCCAGCAACTAAATGTGTTTGCTCATTGCATCAGAAGGCTAATGGATGATTAGAAAACCCTTGTGCAATCATGTTAGGTCTGCAATGCTGTAATTGCTGCAAATGGAGGATTCTTTGACGAAAGCAAAGTTTGAAGGAAAAAATTATTATTTCAAATACAAATCATTATTTCTAACCTTGTCAATGTCTTGACTATATTTTCTATTCATTTTACAACTCATGGTGGTAAATAAGTGTGACTTTTCATGGAAAACACAAAATAATTGTCTGGGTGACCCCAAACTTTTGAACGGTAGTGTATATTTTTAAAGTGAGCAACATAGAACAGGTATCATGGCTGGAGATTCATATTGTTATTTTTGTCATAACTAGGACACATGGGCTGAGGGACAGCCCAGGATTTCTCCTCCAACACATCCGAGTTTAGAATTTTTTGAAATAAAGAAAGGTCATGAAAGTCTTCTGTCTACCAGGGAGAGTTATTCATGTTATCCTTCAAATCTGTACTTACATTTTTCAAAAATCCAGTCATCCTTTTTGCGAGGGGTGGGGTTTTAGTACAGTTTTTATTGTCGGTTTCATTGATATTGTTTTGCTGTGATGTGTTCTCAGTGAACTCTGCCCACAGTGTCAAGCAGAGAGAGAGAGAGAGAGAGAGAGAGAGAGGCAGATTCCTGTGTGCAGCTGTAAGAGAGAAAAACTTGGAGAAAGGCATGTGGATTCCTGTGTGAGCAAGAGACGGACAGAGAGAGAGAGAGAGAGGTCTGGGTTGCGTTGAATGTTAGGAATGTTGAGGCTTTTGGCTTCAGTTTGTTCTGACGGGAGGAGGAGGGAGGTTAGACAAAGAGAGGAAGCAAAGATGGAGGAAGAAGAGAAATGGCTCTGTGTTATCAGGTAAATGTGTGCTTCCAATGGGGATTGCTGTGTTTCCTACAGAAAGAGATTGCATTTGTGGCAGTGGTGAAATAGATGTGCACATGCTTGAGCACACATCCACCCAGAAATTAGTGCATTATCTAACTATTTTTTAAAGGGGTCATTGACTGAAAAATTGAGTTTTTGTAGGTCTTAACCTTCTGAAATGTGTGTATTCATCACGATTATTGGAAAAATATCAAAACACAACTTTTCTTAAAAACACACAGCTTTTATATGGTTTTTCTCTCCGAGGAGTAATTTTGACTCTTCTGGGTTTGTCCCTGTATGTCAATAAAAGGTAAGCCCAGCCTTCATACCCACTTGCTGCTCTATTATTAGCCAGCTTAGCTGTCTGTCATGTAGCCAAAAGTGTTAGCTTTGACGCTAACAGTGTGATTAGGGAGTTTTCTTACCAAGCGTGGTTTATATTGTTATTTTCTTTAGATTTCAGTCACCCTATTGGTGAGTTCAGACCAAACATAAAGCGAAAATTTGTCACCCTACTCATGCAAGCGTTGCTTTCTACCTGCTGTGAAAATCCCCAAAACACCATCATGTTTAGGTTTACAACATTGTCAGGCGGGGCACACAGCTGGGAAAATGTCACTGCCTCCTCCAGAAACTGCATCTGGATGACAGTTGTTTTCTACACAGAGCTGAAGGTGGCCGGTGTTGAGTTTGAGGAGCTGCTAGCCTTCACTAGCATATTGGTAGCAGGAGTTCATTGGTTGATTAAAAACTATGAGCACTCCATCTCAGCTCATCTCTCTCTGGTGAGTGGCGGGCTCATTTTCAAACTAGTTTACTCTCCATTGTTGACACTCAGTGACGGAAGAATATCAACGCTGATTTGCTATCAAGAACAACTCACTCAGATGCGAATTCGGTGTATATTCGTGTATTTACACTGATTTTATATATAATTGTGCCGCATGAACAATTTGCTTTGCGCTTGGTCTGAATGCACCTTAATAAACATCCCAAGTTTCCACCTGGTTCACATATTCAGAGTTGATAAAACATTTTGTAATTCTGGCTTATTTTGATATATTTTCACCATAATGCTGTATCAGACTATTAGCATGAGCTTGGCTAGGCAGTCAGACAGGTCGCTTAGCTTAACTCTCGATCCAGCCAGTTTTGATCATTATTTTCTACAAATTCTATTCATCCCCCGCTGGAATCCTTGTTCATCTACCAACACTTGACCATATTGTCACTTTTAGATGTTTTTTTTAGAGGCTAGCTGATGCTCAGCCGTGGAGCCGGTGTACCACACACCCAGAAAGTAGGTGAGCACGCTCTCTACTGAGCAGCGGTAGAAGGCCAGCAGCAGCTTTTGGTCCAGGTTGTTTTTCCTCAGGATATGGAGGAAGTGCAGCCGCTGCTAGGCTTTCTTCACCAGGGCCTTGGTGTTATCAGTCCAGGAAAGGTCAGAGGAGATGTGGGTGCCCAGGAACCTGAAGGTGGTGACAGTATCCATGCAGTTTCCGTTTATGAGGAGGGGGTGTGGTCCTGTCTGTGCTTCCTGAGGACCAGTATGAGTTTGTTGGTTTTATGGACATTCATTTTCAGGTTGTTTGCACAGCATCATGTCAGCAGATTCTCTGCCTCCTCTCTGTATGCCTTCTCATCGTCATTGGTGTTGAACCCAACCAAAGTGGTGTCGTCCACGTACCTCATGATGACGGTGGTTGGGTTGGTTGGAATACAGTCAAAGATGTACAGGTCATACAGTAGAGGACTTAGCATGAAGCCCTGGGGGAGCCAGTACTGAGTGACAGTGTGGAGGAGTGGTGTGGGCCAAGTCTGACTGCGTGTGAGCAGTTTGTGAGAAAGGTTTTTTTTTATCCAGGAGCGGGTGGGGAGGGGAATCTGGAGGTGGTGCACTTTGTTGATCACGATATCCGGGGTGATGGTGTTGAAAGCTGAGCTGTAGTCCACAAAGAGCATCCTCACATAGCTCTTTGTGTTCTCTAGGTGGCTCAGCGCTCTGTGGAGTGTGGTGGTGATGGCATCTTCTGTGGCATCTTCTGTGGACTGGTTCACCCTGTAGGTGAGCTGGTGGGGTTCGAAGGAGGGGGGAAGACAGTCCTTGATGTGCTGGGACACCAGTCGCTCAAAACACTTCATGACTACAGACGTGAGTGCTATGGATTTGTAGTCATTCAGGCAGTCAATTGCGGCCTGTCAGGAATAGGTTGAACAGCTTGGTGAGGATCCCTGTCAGCCACCGCTCCTGGGATGCTGTCAGGTCCAGCAGCTCTCTGGGATTCACTGCTCTAGAGAGAGGGGACGAGTTGGAAGTGGAGGGGGCAGTGTGTGTGGTAGTGTGGTGGTCTCAAACCAGGCAAAGAAGCTGTTATCTGGGTTATTTATCCATTTTTTGTGTGTCAGTTTTGTTTCCAAGGGACCGAGTGTTTGTGACAAAAAGGCTAAGCAGCATTGGTCTGTTTGGAGCCCTTTTAGCTGAGCCACTTCTGTTTAGGTTCTGTTTGGTATACTTCAGCAGCACTTAACCACAGCAAGTAATATGAAATAACCACAGCCATGTACGCACTTGGTACTTGGTTGGGGATCCCTTTGCATGAATTACAGCATCAATGCAGTGTGCCATGGAGGCAATCAGCCTGTGGCACTGCTGAGGAATTATGGAAGCCCAGGTTGTTTTGGTTGCTTAATATGGCCAACCACGTCCTCTGATTACAACAGGGTCACAGGCTCAAACTGATTTAAAACAGCAGAGCAAGGGACAGAGACAGAGGGATCAGAGGCAGTAGCTGGGATGAGAGCCCTAATAGTGATGAATTTATCAATAAAACATTGCAAAAAAGCAATTGCATGTTTCAGTGGACGCTTCCAAGCAGACGGTTGGTGAGACATTAAAGACAGTCAGTCGTTGTAAAGAACTGACGTTGGTTATGATTGGGGCTGTCACGGTAGAGGAATTTCCCCTGTGGTGACGTGGACAGCTCAGTACCGCGGTATGCGGTATTATTGCAAGTGTTTTTAGGACCCTGTGGATTTGTAATTTAAACAGGGTTTATAACTTATGTAGCAAATGAGGGAAGCTGTGAGAGTCTCCCTGCAGCTCGCCGTCAGCTTTCTGTGTGTGTGTTACAACTGTGCGGAGCTCCACTCTTTATACAGACATAAACTGCTGATTCTGTTTTAAAAAAAAAAGATTATTTTCATAAAGCAGTGGCGGTAACTAAGAGGTGTGTGAACTGGAGACTGCAGCGACATTCAGCTTACAAGCAGGACAGTCTCCGTACAGGACCCTGCGTGGCTCTTGTCTCCATGATTTTTGCCGCTGTGATTTTTGCTGCTGTCCGAAAAATCTTGTTCAAGCAAGCTGCTCTTGAAGCTCATACACAGCGCATACACAGTCAGAATCATACACACTCAGAAGGAAATAACACACTTTGTGCCCTTTCAGTGCTCACTGTTACGGCTGTATTTAACAAGGATTCCAAACGCTTTCACCACTGCCTGCCTGCTGGAGTCTGTCTGGAGAGAGTTCCCCAAATGGCGGCAGCACCGTGTGCTGTGGAAGCTTCTCGAGTACTGGGTGCAAACATGCTGTTGGTAATAAAAATACACTTCATTTAGCAATTTATTTAATAATCAATAGGGGCACATAAGTGAACAACGAGATATAGCCACACACACACACAAAAAAAGTGAACACCGCGGTTGTTGCAGTTGGTCGTTTTCCTCCATGGTAGGCGTATCCATAGCGCTGTATTACATAATTGCGGTTATCACGACAGCCCTAGTTATGATGCAGTAATGTTTGACAAATGTTCCCTTTTAGTCTCTTTAACAGAGTTCTGGTAGTGACTCCAGCAGTGCTTTAAGATTTGAAGTGATACCTGCAGCTTGTTTGTCTGCACTCAGCTTAGCAGCACTCCCATCTAAATGCTCCAGTTCTGTCATTGAAGCTACGATCACAAATACCCTTACTAACAGCTGTGAATACCGTACAAATTATTTTTGGACAATTTTGTACGGCCTTCTTAAGGCGGCCATAGGAGAATCCAGCGTTCATAGACATTTGTAAGTTTGTGGCCAGGTCAATGATCTTGTCCAAGATTTCTACGAATGGCCCACGAAAACCCCTCATCATAGGGTGGCCGTACGAATGCCATTGGAACAATGTAAGAACTATGCAAGATGTCGGCCGTAAATATGCATCAAGAACACCTTAAGTTGTTCTTGAGGGCCCGTTACAGTGGTTGTAGGAAACACCGTACGAATCCCTGTTGCGCTCATAAGGCAGAAGTACGTCATTCGTGCAACATTTGTGTTGACAAAATGTGCCAAAAGCCGTGAGATCTTCCTACCAACGACTTGAGAGTGCCGTGAGTTGCACAAACATTTTTGTAAAATGGCAGCAAGTATGCCGTAGGAAGATCCCAAGGCACCCTTACAAAGAACGTAAGAACTCTAGGGCCATCGTACGACAGAAAAGCACCTCATTTCTCAAGAATACCTCAAGTTGCTCTTGCAAGTTGAACAGCACCCATAAGAAACTATGTCCCCCCTCCACGAATGTCTGCGAACTCCAGAATTTGTAAGAACTGGGAGATTCTTACAACCCCATCACTGGCATGAATCTTTGTGACCGTAGCTCAGCCCCCCCCCCCAAAAAAAACAAAAACAAAACAAAACTTGATTTTCACCAGTGTGTTAATATAACTACCAACATTATTTCAGTGCAACTCATCAAATATTGTTTACAACTTAGAAGGTTTAATTCAACAGATTAGCATTTCTGTATTGCAATGATGCATTTATTTATTAATCATATACTCAAGGCCCTTGATTTTAGATGTTATTGTCTTCCGAGCATGTTGTGTCTTTGTGACAGACAATAATCTTTGACATAAAGTACTGTGAAAGCACAAGTGTTACTACACTTCACTCATCATACAGCTAATTTATTTCCTGCAATTTCAACCTGAAACAACACAAAAGCTGTTTACGCATCTTCTCGCATAAAGAAGTCATGAATTAGTCCAACTGGAAACCGGTTTTTGTTAGAAAACTGTTTATGTTGGTGAGCTTCACTGGGTCATGTTTTGAAGCTTTCTCCTCGTGTTATTTTCTCTCTTTGTCTGGTCATGTGATGGTGCTGAGAGATGACCAACAGTGCAGGAATCTGAGCTGCAGCCAACACATTACATAAAACTCCCTCTCCCTCTTTCCCCCCTTCTGTTGGTGCCAGAAACTAAAAAGTAAACCACTTCTCCCCTGACTTGACTGAAGTGAAAGAAATCTCTTCCTGACAGCAGACCAGATTTACATCAGAGAGAAGGAGAAGGCTTGTTTCGGGAACTTTATGTGGGGAACATTTCGCTGGGGAAAGCTGAGATTTCCACAGACTTTTAGAAACATGCTCTCTTTGTTTGTTAAAGCAACACATGGCAGATGTGCTCTGAGGTCCCCCTGCAGTTGTGAAGCGTAAGGCTGCGTGTCCACCAAACGCTTTTTTGTCGCCTGACCGCCCTGAGCTTTTTTTTTTCAGCGTTTGTACGCTGTGCTCTGGGGAAAAAAAAAGTCTGTGCCCTGTATCCCTGCAACAGTTTGTCACTCTCAGCTCATCACTCCCACTTTTCCTATTGTCAGACTTTCTACAGATTTTTTAATAGCAGTCTCTAAATAACAATGGACAGGAAACGTTTTCTAGCAGCTCTGGATGTAAAATATAATGACACGGAAAGCAGGAGTCTGAGTACAGACTAGTACTGGTGTTCTATGTCCCGCCCACACAGCAGTTCTGATTGGCTGCCTAAGGTCTGACATTGACGAGCTCAGCTGTAGTCTCTGAAAAGTTGAACTTTTTTCAATTGTGAGCGCCGCGACAAAAAACGGCCACTGCTGAGAGCGTTTCAGCGCCGTGGGCACTCAGCGCTGTAAACCCTGGACTGCATAGAGAATGAATGGAAAATAGCAGCCCAGAGCTGAAAAAACACGTTTGGTGGACACGCAGCCTAATTGTCAGCTGCCACTGTAGCGTGGGCCATTTGCATTTGTTTACAGGCTGATGGATAAGAAACCAACAAATTCATTTGGAAAAAGCCAGGTTCACAGATAATGAAACAAATATGAGTAGATAGTTAGGGCCCGAGCAGTCAAAGTGAGGGGCGAGATCCCTGTTGTAATCGCAAGAGGAGTTATTATTTTAATAAACGCATTTATTTGAGGGTCTCTACTCAACAAACTCAGCAATTTTTGCATGTAGCCCAGACCCGGTAAAAAATTTTATAAATTGGAGAATATAAGCCCCCCCAACAAACTGGCCCCTAGGGGAGCCCCGAACATAAAAATTCAATCGAGACGGCTGACACTCAAAATTTGGCCTAGAGACATGAAATTTGGCTGAGGTGCGTGTCACATGAAAACATGCAAAAAACATCATTGGGGCCATGACCTAAGCCCAACAAGAAGTCCGCCATCTTGCCTCAAAGCGACACCAGTGCCATTTTTGGCAAATTCCAGCCCTTGCATTTTAACAGACTCCTCCTAGGGGCCTATTCAGATTGAGCTCATTTTCACATGGGATCATCTATAAAGATGGACCATCAAAAGTTGTATAAATGTCTTGCAAAAGCTTAAAGGTGTGGCCACAGCAACATGGCGAAGCTTGACTGCTCACCATGAAATATGGGACACTTATAACTTGGACAAATGGTGTGTGGTTTTCACCAAATTTTCTATGATGGATATTAGTCTGACCTTGAACGTTTCTAAATAAAAATAGTGGTTAAAGGAAGTATTGTGCCAAATTGTTTTATTTATTACTTCAAGCACCGGTTGCCAGAATGACATGAAAGTTTTTGAGGTTTATCAGAGTGCACGGATAATGCTAAATGTAAGTTGTTTACCATTCCTTCACTGTTGTTACCCTGGTAACCCACTCCTTACCAGTCAATCTGTTATTTTATTTGGAGGGTTAGGAAAGTCCTGGAGTCACAAACTTTGGAACATAAGTCAAAGTGACTGTCCTCTGTAGTCCTTTATGGGTGTGGAACATGTACTTTATATATAACTGGTTCCATGGCGACAGACTGCTTTTGATCACTTGCCATTATGTGACAGCTGAATCTCTGATACACAATTTCTGATTTGCACCAAAATTTTCATGATGGATACTGATCGGACTCGAGATGGAACTACCCAGTTTCTTTTTCTTGGGGTTTTGAATTTTTCACAAAAAAGTGAATTTTTTCACCACTATGACAAATGGAGTTTTCCCTTTGAAAACAATGTAAAATTGGATATTACAGAGAAAACAATGGAAACAAATTCTTTCTTTAAGGGCCAAATGCTCGGACCAAACAGCAGTAGGAGCCAAATGCTAGGACTGGCGGGTAGTAGGGGCCGAGGGTGGGCGAGGGCTCTTTACAGCTTAATTATTATGATTATTAGGACCTGAGCCACTGACAACGTCAGCCGGCGAAAGCGCTATTGTAATTGCTCTGTTTAGAGCCACTGACAATGTCAGTCAGTGAAAGTCCTATTGTAATTGCTTCATTTATTATTTTTCCACCTACTGTAAATGATCATATTTTTCACCCTCTAAACGTTAACCAAAACGCGATTTTTTTTTTTTTTTTTTTTTGGCAAACCCCTCAGACCTGGCGAAAAATTTGATAAACTGGAAAACATGTGTCCCCCCACCCCTAATTTTTGTGGGAGGGGCCAAATGTACAAGGTCAATGGAAACTGGAGACCATAAACTTTGCCGTAGAAACATAAAATTTGGGTGAGGTGTGCATCACCTCAAGACATGCAAAAAACATAATTGTGGCCCATACCCACCGCCAGCAGGAAGACCACCATCTTGCCTCAAAGTCGCCCGACCTCCAATTCAGAAAAAAGTCACACCTCGCATTTGAACAAACTAGTCCTAGGGACCTGCTCCAATTGAGCTCATTTTTACATGGCGGCATCTATAGGCATTGGCCATTAAAAATTGTATAAATTAAGTCAAAATCTCGAAAGGTGTGGCCAGGGCACCATGGCGAAGTTTGACTCCTCTCCTTACAACTTCAAATAGCTGTAACTCGGGCAAAACTTGTCCGATGTCCACCAAACTTTCCATGATGGAAAATAGTCCGGCCCCAAATGAGTCGACATTAAAATACCTGACAAAAGATATAGCGCCACATGAAAACTGTTTTATTTGTTACTCACGCGCCACTTGCCAGAATGACGTGACATTTTCTGAGATTCATCAGACCAAAGCAATGATCATAACTACACATGAACTTTAGCATGATGTCACACGTGTTACCATGGTCACGCTCTCCTCGCCATTCAATCCGTGAGCTTATGGGGAGGGGTGGGAAGGTCCTGGAGTCATGAAATTTGGAACATAGGTTGAGGTGACTGTCATATATAGTCCTATATGGGTGGCCAACACATAACTGACAGGGAAGTGTTGCCATGGCGAAGTTTGACTCCTCCCTTTACAAAATCAAGCAGCTGTAACTCGGGCAAAACTTGTCCGATATACACCAAAGTTTCCATGATGGCAAATAGTCCCACCCGGAATGTGTCTACATCAAAATACCTGACAAAAGATATAGCACCACCTACTGGTTAATGAAAGAATTGCTGAAAACTGTTTTATTACTCACACGCCACTGGCCAGAATGACGTGAAATTTTCTGAGATTCATCAGACCAAAGCAGTGATCATAACTGCACATCAGCTTTAGCATGACGTCACACGTGTTACCATGGACACGCGCTCCTCGCCATTCAATTTGTGAGCTTATGGGGAGGGGTGGGAAGGTCCTGGAGTCATGAAATTTGGAGCATAAGTTGAGGTGACTGTCATATATAGTCCTATATAGGTGGACAACACATAACTGACAGGGAAGTGTTGCCATGGCGAAGTTTGACTCCTCCCCTTACAACTTCAAATAGCTGTAACTCGGGCAAAACTTGTCTGATGTCCACCAAACTTTCCATGATGGAAAATAGTCCCGCCCTGAACGAGTCAACATTAAAATACCTGACAAAAGATATAGCGCCACATGAAAACTGTTTTATTTATTACTCACGCGCCACTTGCCAGAATAACGTGAAATTTTCTGAGATTCATCATACCAAAGCAATTATCATAACTACACAGGAACTTTAGCATGATGTCACACGTGTTACCATGGACACGCCCTCCTCACCATTCAATCCGTGAGCTTACGGGGAGGGGTGGGAAGGTCCTGGAGTCATGAAATTTGGAACATAGGTTGAGGTGACTGTCATATATGGTCCTATATGGGTGGCCAACACATAACTGACAGGGAAGTGTTTCCATGCCGCCATGGCGAAATTTGACTCCTCTTCTTACAAAATCAAGCAGCTGTAACTCGGATAAAACTTGTCCGATGTACACCAAAGTTTCCATGATGGCAAATAGTCCCACCCGGAATGCGTCTACATCAAAATACCTGACAAAAGGTATAGCACCACCTACTGGTTAACGAAAGGATTGCTTAAAATGTTTTATTTATTACTCACACACCACTGGCCAGAATGACGTGAAATTTTCTGAGATTCATCAGACCACAGCGATGATCATAACTGCACATCAACTTTAGCATGATGTCACACGTGTTACCATGAACACGCCCTCCTCGCCAATCAATCCTTCATCTTGTTTGGAGGATTAGGAACGACGTGGAGTCATGAAATCTTGAACATAGGTTGAGATGACTGTCATATATAGTCCTATATGGGTGGACAACACATAACTGACAGGGAAGTGTTGCCATGACGACATGGCGAAGGTTGACTCCTCGCCATGAAACATCGGAAAGTTGTATCTTGGACAAACTTTCTGATTTTCACCAAATTTTTGACAATGGATAATAGTCCCACCCTGAATGCTCCTATATAAAAATAACAAAATTTAGAGCGCCGCCTAGTGGTTACAACATCGGACCCTTGCAAATTGGACAAACTTTGTACAATTTGCACCAAATTTCCTATGATCAATATTCGTCCTGCCCCGAACGTGTTTATATACAAATAATAAACAAAAGTTATAGCGCCCCCTAATGATTAAAGGAAGAATTGCTGACAACTGTTTTCTTTATTTTTCTGTCATTAGCTGAAAAAAATGACATGAAGGAATGACTAGGGCTTATTGACAGTACATGTACATAGTACAGAACTGTTTCCATGGTTGCCATTCAAGACGTTTTATACTTTGGAGGCTTGGGGAAGTCCAAGGGTCACCAAATGTGGAACGTACACTACCGTTCAAAAGTTTGGGGTCACTTAGAAATTTTCTTATTTTTGAAAGAAAAGCACTTTTTTTCAATGAAGATAACTTTAAACTAATCAGAAATACACTCTATACATTGCTAATGTGGTAAATGACTATTCTAGCTGCAAATGTATGGTTTTTGGTGTAATATCTACATAGGTGTATAGAGGCCCATTTCCAGCAACTATCACTCCAGTGTTCTAATGGTACAATGTGTTTGCTCATTGCGTCAGAAGGCTAATGGATGATTAGAAAACCCTTGTGCAATCATGTTAGGTCTGCAATGCTGTAATTGCTGCAAATGGAGGATTCTTTGACGTAAGCAAAGTTTGAAGGAAAAAATTATTATTTCAAATACAAATCATTATTTCTAACCTTGTCAATGTCTTGACTATATTTTCTATTCATTTTACAACTCATGGTGGTAAATAAGTGTGACTTTTCATGGAAAACACAAAATAATTGTCTGGGTGACCCCAAACTTTTGAACGGTAGTGTAAGTCAAGATGACTCTCTTCTGTAGTTCTGCATTGGTTTGCAACATCTGCTTAAAATGTTAAATGTTACAATGGCAATGGCCACATGTCCAAGTTAACCTTATCACAATTCGTTGGACAGTTGTAATTTGGACAAACTGTGTCAGATTTTCACTGTAATTGCCATGATGAACATTAGTCCCACTCTGCATGCACCTACATAAGAATATTTGACAAAAGTTATAGTGCCACTTACTGCTCAAAGGAAGTTCTTGCCAAATGGTTTACTTTATTATTCACGCAGCCCTTGCAGCGACAACGGCAAATTTTCCGAGCCAGCAAGGTAGGACAGGCGCTGGGTTGCGCAGGTGCATGGGGGGCAAAGGCCCGCTTACACCTGCGTGCAGGTTTAATTATTATTATTTTTTGATATTATTGTTATATTGTAACCTCAGAAACTAGATGCATTCAAAGACGTCACTGGCCACAGAACACTTTATTTACAAGTTCCCAAAATTTACCAGTTTCTTCATTTGGTCTGACAAGTTACTCTTTGGTTTCTTCTCTGGTTCTGCTATGAGCTCCATTCTGAAAATCCCAAGGTGGATAGCTTCATCTGTCATATAGCTAGCAGCAGCTGACCATCACTGCACCGTATGATTAGGTATTGGCTCAGTCACGTGGGATAGTGTGACCGTGGATTTTTATGGCTCTTTGTTGTAAATTCTAGTCACCGTGCTTGACCAGCTGGTCCATTAATCCAGTATTTTTCAACCTACAGCACACTTTTTAGATTTAAAAAATCCCACAGCACACCACTAACGAAAGATGTTACAAAATGACACATTGTAGCCTATTACAGCATATGCATTGACAATTTAGTCTTGTAATTAGTTTATACTCACTGGGTGTCTCTCTTTCACTCTGCTGATGAAGGCTTTGGTGTTCCTGACCATGGCAGCTGCTCCATCAGTACAGACACTCATGCAGTTTTCCTGCTGAAGCCCTCCTTGGTCAAGATGCTTTGATGTGACCTGAAACATTTTCTCTTATGTTGGTTTTTTTTTTTTTTTTTTTTTTTTTTCTGGTAATTCTTTGCAAAATCAGAATTTTTTTCTGATGTCATTTCCACCTACAGAATACACATTTGCCAAAAGTTGCGCATGCCCACTCATGTCTGTAGATTCATCAAGTTGCAACACAGATGTTTCTCACTGTCTGACATTAAATCAGACTAAGCTTTTCCTGTTTTAGGTCAGGATTACCAAAATTATTTCTATTTGCTGAATAATTTTTATTTTTGCTAAATATTTTTTTATTACTGTCTTCAAAGTCAGAATTTTACGTACACTGATATCAGGAAGAGAATTGTGGACATCCACAAGTCTGGTTCATCCTTGGGTACAATTTCCAGATGCCTGAAGGTGTTACGTTTATCTGTTCAAACAATTACAAGTATAAACATCGTGGGAACGTTCAGCCACCATACCGCTCAGAAAGGAGACGGGTTCTGTGTCCCAGAGATGAACGTGTCTTGGTGTGAAATGTGCATACAGTGGGGCAAAAAAAGTATTTAGTCAGCCACCAATTGTGCAAGTTCTCCCACTTAAAAGATGAGAGAGGTCTCCAATTTTCATCATAGGTATACCTCAACTATGAGAGACAAAATGAGGGAAAAAAATCCAGAAAATCACATTGAAGGATTTTTAAAGAATTTATTTGCAAATTATGGTGAAAAATAAGTATTTGGTCAATAACAAAAGTTCATCTCAATACTTTGTTATATACCATTTGTTGGCAATGACAGAGGTCAAACGTTTTCTGTAAGTCTTCACAAGGTTTTCACACACTGTTGCTGGTATTTTGGCCCATTCCTCCATGCAGATCTCCTCTAGAGCAGTGATGTTTTGGGGCTGTCGCTGGGCAACACGGACTTTCAACTCCCTCCAAAGATTTTCTATGGGGTTGAGATCTGGAGACTGGCTAGGCCACTCCAGGACCTTGAAATGCTTCTTACGAAGCCGCTCCTTCATTGCCCGGGCGGTGTGTTTGGGATCATTGTCATGCTGAAAGACCCAGCCACATTTCATCTTCAATGCTCTTGCTGATGGAAGGAGGTTTTCACTCAAAATCTCACGATACATGGCCCCATTCATTCTTTCCTTTACACGGATCAGTCGTCCTGGTCCCTTTGCAGAAAAACAGCCCCAAAGCATGGTGTTTCCACCCCCATGCTTCACAGTAGGTATGGTGTTCTTTCTCCTCCAAACACGACAAGTTGAGTTTTTACCAAAAAGTTCTATTTTGGTTTCATCTGACCATATGACATTCTCCCAATCCTCTTCTGGATCATCCAAATGCTCTCTAGCAAACTTCAGACGGGCCTGGACATGTACTGGCTTAAGCAGGGGCACACGTCTGGCACTGCAGGATTTGAGTCCCTAATGGCATAGTGTGTTACTGATGGTAGCCTTTGTTACTTTGGTCCCAGCTCTCTGCAGGTCATTCACTAGGTCCCCCCGTGTGGTTCTGGGATTTTTGCTCACCGTTCTCGTGATCATTTTGACCCCATGGGGTGAGATCTTGCGTGGAGCCCCAGATCGAGGGAGATTATCAGTGGTCTTGTATGTCTTCCATTTTCTAATAATTGTTCCCACAGTTGATTTCTTCACACCAAGCTGCTTACCTATTGCAGATTCAGTCTTCCCAGCCTGGTGCAGGTCTGCAATTTTGTTTGTGGTGTCCTTTGACAGCTCTTTGGTCTTGGCCATAGTGGAGTTTGGAGTCTGACTGTTTGAGGTTGTGGACAGGTGTCTTTTATACTGATAATGAGTTCAAACAGGTGCCATTAATACAGGTAACGAATGGAGGACAGAGGAGCCTCTTAAAGAAGAAGTCACAGGTCTGTGAGAGCCAGAAATCTTGCTTGTTTGTAGGTGACCAAATACTTATTTTCCACCATAATTTGCAAATAAATTCTTTAAAAATCCTTCAATGTGATTTTCTGGATTTTTTTTCTCATTTTGTCTCTCATAGTTGCGGTATACCTATGATGAAAATTGGAGACCTCTCTCATCTTTTAAGTGGGAGAACTTGCACAATTGGTGGCTGACTAAATACTTTTTTGCCCCACTGTATCAACCCCAGAACAAAAGCCAAAAACCTTGCGACGATTCTGACTGAAACTGGAAAAAGTCATTATCCAGTGAAACAAGTTTTGTACCGACATGGGCTGAAAGATCACTGAGGGAGGAAGAAGCCATTGCTCCAATAGCAACATAAAAAAGCCAGATTACAGTTTGCAAAGGCACACAGGGACAGAGACATTTAGAGACATGTCCTGTGGTCTGATGAAACTAAAATTGAACTGCTTGGTCATAATGACCATGGTTACGTATGTAGGAAAAAGGGGAAAGCTTACAAGCCCAAGAACAACATCCCAACTGTAAAGTATGGGGGGGGGGGGGGGTAGCAACATCATGTTGTGGGGGGTGTTTTGTTGCAGGAGGGACCGGTGCACTTCCCAAAACAGATGGCGTCATGAGGAAAGAACATTATGTGGAAATATTGAAGCAACATCTCAAGACATCAGCCAGGAAGTTAAAGCTTTGGCACAAATGGGTCTTCTAACCCCTCATGGATCGTCACCTTATCGTGGTGGGGGGTTTGCATGCCCCAGTGATCCCAGGAGCTATGTTGTCTGGGCCAAATTAGTTACAAAGTGGCTAAAGTACAACAGAGTTCTGTACGCACCCATGCACAACAACAGCAAAGTATTTGCAATTTTTTGGACTAATTAAGAAGGGAAATTAGAAAATTTCCTACAGAAAACTGAACGTTCCAGGGAACCCTGGTTGAAAATCATTAATCTAGAACTTGAATTTTAATCTGCTACAGATGGTTTGTTAAGAATTATGAGAAAGTCTGGCAGCTTGGAAGCAAAGTATAAAGAAATGAGAAGGTGCCTAAAACCTTTGCCCATTACTGTAAGTTGACTTCATTCTCTTCTTCTTGCTTTCAGAGATGTAGCATGTGTTTTGGTGTGATCGGTGGACCATCATGCTCCTCTTCCTGCTGCTGATCCTTCAAGCCACAGCAGCCACTGGACAAATCGACCCCGGTATTGACACACAGCGTCACCGACATGCTAAATTCAACCATGAACACAAACGGACCCACCGTCCTCCAGTAATGCAGCGAGGAATAGTTTTCAATGTGTATGTTTACATTTTCAGCACACTGTCGCTATCCCCTGGGCATGGAGGATGGGAGGATTAAAGATAATCATATCACAGCCTCCAGCCAATGGCATGAGACCACGGGACCGAAGTATGCCAGGTAGGTGCTGCTGAAGGAGTGGTGTGATTGGGTCACAAACCAATCACAAATAGCTCTTACTTGTATTGGTGCCTTTATTTTATTTTATTGTACATGAAAGTTGTAATGAAGCATTTAATGGGGTCATTGACTGCCCTTTTCCCACATTTTAACAGCTCACACACACATCTTAATGAAATGTTTGTGACCTAATTTTTTCACATTTTCTTTAATTGTTTAATTATTGAAGCAAATCTGTTTTGTATTGTCCCTGGCTTTCCTGAAGCGCTCTGATTTAAAGCCTATCACCAGGGGTGTCCAACCATGTGCCATGGAGAGCCAAGACCCTGCAGGTTTTACCTCCAACCAGTGTCTTCAACAGCAGATTTCAGTGAACTTCTTCCCACTGATTGCTGATAAGTGAAAACACCTGCTGAAGAGACTGGGTAGAAGAGAAAACCTGCAGGGTCTTGGCTCTCCATGGCACATGGTTGGACACCCCTGCCTATCACTTTAAGAAACATCTTTCACCTATTCAACTTTGTCCTCCCTCTTACATCAGTTAGGCATTAGCTGACTAGCTTCTAGCTTTTAGCTTTTAGCCTCCTCCCTGCTTGGATAAGCAACGCTGGTTCACTGATCCACAGTCGATGGTGTATTTTGCATCACTTCAATGCATATCCCAATAATTTTGCTGTGATTCCACAGCAAATCGTTATCACTGTGCACCAGGCCTGGAGGATGGTGGAGGAGCTGGCTGTCAGAGCCAGGTCGGTTGCAGCGACCTGTGCACCGGTGCTGGCAATTTGCTGTAGAATCCCAGCAAAATTATTGGGAAATGGGCCAAGGTATATTGTCGACCGTGGATTGGTGAAGCAGGTGGTAACAGGGATGGCTATTACAGTGACTAAGATCTGAAGAAATAACAATATAAGTCGCGCTTGGTGTGAGCTTCCTGGTACCAGTGTTAGCTGGGGGGCTAACAGCTCAGGGGCTAATAGGCTACCTTTAGCGCCTCTTCCATCTACATGACAGACAGCTAGGTGGGCCAATAATTGAACAGTTGGTGGGTCTCAAGGACAGTGGTGGGTTGGCTTTTTCAAATCATGATGTATACGATTTACCCGGAAGAGTTTAAAAAAAAAGTTTTTGGAGCTTCTGGGAGAGAAAGCGACACAGTGTGTGTGGTTTTTGTAAGAGAACTGACTGTTGTGAATTTTTTTTGTAATTATGGGACCAATCGACACATTTCAGACAGTTAAAGCCGACAAGCAAACCATTTTTCAGTCAATGACCCCTTTAACATGCTCAACACCCTCAGCACAAACAAGGTCTCGGCAGTCAGTTGCTGTGTTCACAGCTCTGACATTTGAAAAAAATGTCTAACTCTTGGAACGACGCATCACTCATCAGCGGCACAACTCTTTAACCAGCCAACCCGAATCAGGCTAAAAGGGTTAGGGTTAGAGTTTTAACGAGGTTATCCCCACCCCCCCCGTTAAAACATAAATTAACTGTGGTTTATCACATCTTTGGAAAGCTGAGTTCAATTTCTCTAGCCACACCCAGTCCTGATTACTGCCACACCTGTTCTCAATCAAGAAATCAGTTAAATAGGACCTGCCTGACAAAGTGAAGTAGACCAAAAGATCCTCAAAAGCTAGACATTATGCTGTGATCCAAAGAAATTCAGGAACAAATGAGAAACAAAGTAATTGAGATCTGTCAGTCTGGAAAAGGTTATGAAGCCATTTCTAAAGCTTTGAGACTCCAGCAAACCACAGTGAGACCCATTATCTACAAATGGCGAAAACATAGAACAGTGGTGAACCTTCCCAGGAGTGGCCAGCCGACCAAAATTACCCCAAGAGCACAGCGATGACTCATTCAAGAGGTCACAAAAGACCCCACAACAACATCCAAAGAACTGCAGACCCCACTTGCTTCAGTTAAGGTCAGTGTTCATGACTCCACCATAAGAAAGATATTTGGCAAAAATGGCCTGCATGGCAGTGTTCCAAGACGAAAACCACTGCTGAGCAAAAAGAACATACAGGCCGGTCTCAGTTTTGCCAGAAAATATCTTGATGATCCCCGAGACTTTTGGCAAAATACTCTGTGGACTGACGAGACAAAAGTTGAAGTTTCTGGAAGGTGTGTGTCTCATTACACCTGGCATAAAAGTAACAGCATTTCAGAAAAGGAAGATCATACCAACAGTAAAATATGGTGGTGGTAGTGTGATGGTCTGTGGCTGTTTTGCTGCTTCAGGACCTGGAAGACTTGCTGTGGTAAATGGAACCATGAATTCTGCTGTCTACTAAAAAATCCTGAAGGAGAATGTATGGCCAGCTGCTCGTGACCTCAAGCTGAAGCGCACTTGGGTTCTGCAGCAGGTCAATGATCCAAAACACACCAGTAAGTCCACCTCTGAAAGGTTTAAGAAAAACAAAATGAAGACTTTGGAGTGGCCTAGTCAAAGTCCTGACCTGAATCCAACTGAGATGCTGTGGCATGTCCTTAAAAGGCAGTTCATGCTTGAAAACCCTGCAATGTGGCTGAATTACAACAATTCTGCAAAGATGAGTGGGCCAAAATTCCTCCGCATCACTGTAAAAGACTCATTGCCAGTTATCACAAACGTTTGATTGCAGTTGTTGCTGCTAAGGTTGGCCCAACCAGTTATTAGGTGTAGGGGGCAATCACTTTTTCACACAGGGCCATGTATGTTTGGATTTTTTTCCCCATAATAATAAACACCTTCATTTAAAAACTGCATTTTGTGTTTACTTGTGTTATCTTTGTGTAATATTTAAATTTATTCGATGATCTGAAATATTTACGGAAGTGTGACAAACACAAAAAAAAATGAGAAATCAGGAAGGGGCAAACACTTTTTCACACCACTGTATCTGTTCAAAATAAGTAAATCTTTGCAAAAAGGTTTTTCTTTCAATAAAATATTAAATCTCTATTAAAATAATTAAATCTTTACAAAAAAATGAAAAACCCCATTCCCCTTTTCAACAAAATGATCCAAAATCCTCCCCTCTGTTAACCTGCTGTCCTCCATCCCCATAAAGACTGTAAGGATAGTTTATACAGGACAACTTAGTGTATCAGTGAGAGGATATGAGCACATGGACAAGAATATTCAAATCCTGAAAATTTGAGGAAAAAGTTGTGCATTTTATAGAAAATAGTTGCAAATTTATGAGTATGTTGTAAATTTGTGCTGGGAAAAGGTAACAGTTTTATCACAAAACATGGCAGAATTATAGAAAAAGTACTAAATTTACTCCAGTTTACTACTCAGGCCACATTATTACTTGGAGTCAAAATACAGTTATCAGGCATTAAAGCACATTCCATCAACAATGGACATCTGTGGGGGAAAATTAAAATCTATAATGCCTTTAAAAAAAGAAGCTCTCCAAAAAGGCACTTCAGGAGGCAAAGGGCAGTCCTCCAGCTTCTCTTCATGTCAGTCTGTGCACATGGGTGGAGGGATGTGTGTTTTCTTACCAGTTTTTTTGCAGTACAGTGTAGTTAGTAGAGAGTTTCACCGTGAAATGCCAATGGCAAGTCAAGCGATTGCTAGGACACAGGGTGGAGACTTTTTTTTGGAGAAAGGCTGTGAAGTGCCCTGAAAAATGCATTTTCTGTGAACACGCACCCCAAGTTTACAAAATAAACCAGAGAAACCTCTGTCAAACGTATGAGATTAGTCATCAGTTTCCATCATCTGTGTCATGTTCTCCTACTTTATTAAATGTACTATTAAATAGTGTCTAGCAATGTTTTTGTTAAAGATGTTGCTCACTGGCACTCTGTGTCAACTGTGTGTCTTCAGGTTTAATCGTGAGGAGGGAGATGGTGCCTGGTGTCCTCAGGGACAGCTGGAGCCTTCAGACAATCAGTACCTGCAGGTTGGTGTCCACCTCATACAGGACAGGCTGTCCTCAAGAGGCTGCCTATTCTGTCCAATGAGCCGGCCCGTCTCGCTCTGCGACATTGACCTGCCCGGTCCATGCCTCACAAGTGTGTCACGCAGCTGAAGTTGGGCCGGCATGTCCGAAGCATTTTAAGAGCAATTCCTTACCACAGAAATAAAAACTCCTTGCTCTCATTAAGAGCAAAAATTCCTCGGTAAAAGACGGTCTCTCATATGAAAAACCGCAACCCTGTACCGGCTCCATTCCATGGGCACTGAGCACCTCCACGATGTTCCACCGTAACCCCATCCCTCCACAGAGTGATTAGTTATATCGCTGTTGTGTACAGCTCAGAGCTCCAGGACAAATTTGACAGACTCTCCGATCTGTTTCCAAAATTTGAATAGGCGTACCACCCGAAACATGGGTACCCTGCTACTGCTGCGATTGCACAGCGCACCCCACTATAACGGTCCACGCCAGCTGGCCTGAAGTGGAAGTAGCCTCAGAGCTCCCATATTTGGGACCCATGGCACCAGAGAAAAATGCAGCCTCCAGCAGCCTCTCAGGCCCAGGACAGAAGTAACCGGTTGGATTTTTTTCCTGCCGCTTCTTTCAACCACCACTCAGCAGTCCTTCCAGGATTTTGCGGACTGTTTTTATGATTGTTGCTCCCCAAAAAGCCTGAATTTGCGAGAGCTTTTGTAAAATGTTGCAGTAAAAGTTGCAATATTTTTAGAAGGGGTTTTTTACATTACAAGTTGCAGAAGTACTCCGGGTCCAGACTGTCCACACCAGAGACTTACAGCTTTAAAACTCATTGACAAGATGTATTAGTGATTTTCACCTCTAAAAAGGTGTAAAAGTTACAACACTGGCTGTAGTGTTATATTTGCTTGTTTGTTTGTGGGTTTTACTGCATCTCTCATCACGCACGGTCCCGTGAAAAGGGTGCTTTTCAGGCAGGTGTGCTTTCCTCAGCACAAACCTGGCATGGAGATACAGGATGATGTCCACCGGTGGGCTGGGGGAGACGGAGGAAGGTACGGTGTGGGAAAGCTCACGGGTGAGTGTTTTTTTTAATCACAGTGTTTTTCTCTGCTGATGTATCCTGTTCATACTCACTGTAGACAAGGAAGTGAGCGCGGTGCAGGGATGCATTTGATTGGTTAGATGGAAGACGTACGCATTTCAGTGCTACTCTGGAACAGATTTGATTGGGGAAATTTGCAGAGGATGACGATGCGTGGCCAAAACTGTGGGAAAGTTGTGGTGATTGGGCAAAGTTTCAGGGTTGCGCAAAATTTGCAGGAATTGGTTGAATTCGTGTGAATTGGTGCGATCGCAACATCACAAAATCCTGGAGGGACTGACTCAGATGGTTCCGCCAAACTGGCTTTGACATCGTGTATCTGTGTTATCTGTCCTCTGCCCCAAACACAAACGTAAGGTTACATTGAGTACCACTGAATACCAGGAGGGGAACTGGTACCAACTCAATGTTCCTCTCACTCTCTGTTCAAGCCAAATGCTTTGTATTGACATTGTTCTGCCATTCATTGCATTGCACATGTTCTGAGTATTGCTTTTGCTTCTTGGATTAAAAAAAAAGCCCTGTTATGCTAATGCCACATGTTCTTCCCCCCGCCACCACCAGAAGGCAACAAAACACCGCATATGGCAGCGCATGGAGGGGCAAAGAGGACGTATATACAGGTACATCTCAAAAAATTAGAATATCATGAAAAAGTTCAATATTTTGTGTCACTCATTTCAGAAAGTGAAACCCATATATTATATATAGTCATTACACTGAGAGTGATATATTTCAAGTGTTTATTTTTTTTAATTTTGATAATTATGGCTTACAGCCCATGAAAAACCCAACTTCAGTTTCTCAAAAAGTTAGAATATTACAAAAAATTAGTTTTAAAAAATAATTTTTTAATAGAAATGTTGGCCGACTGAAAAGTATGTCCATGTACACACTCAATACTTGGTCAGGGCTCTTTTTGGATTAATTACTGTATCAATGTGGCGTGGTATGGAGGTGATCAGCCTGTGGTCCTGCTGAGGTGTTATAAAGGTCCAGGTTGCTTTGATAGTGACCTTCAGCCCGTCTGCATTGTTGGGTCTGGTGTCTCTCATCTTCCTCTTGACAATACTCCATAGATTCTCAATGGGGTTTAGGTCAGGAGAGTCTGCTGGCCAATCAAACATAGTGATGCCTTGGTCATTAAACCAGGTTTTGATACTTTTGGCAGTGGGTGGGGGTGGGGGTGCCATGTCCTGCTGGAAAATGAAATCAGCTTCTCCATAAAGCTTGTCAGCAGAGGGAAGCATGAAGTGCTCTATAATTTCCTGGTAGACAACTGCGGTGACTTTGGTCTTGATAAAACACAGTAATTAATCCAAAATTTGCCTCCGACCAAGTATTGAGTGTGTACATGGACATACTTTTCAGATGGCCAACATTTCTATTAAAAAACTGTTTTTTAAAATTAATTTTATGTAATATTCTAATTTTTTGAGAAATTGAATTTGGGGTTTTCATGGGCTGTAAGCCATAATCATCAAAATAATAAAAATCGTTCTCTGTGTAATGAATCTATATAATATATGGGTTTCACTTTCTGAGATGAGTGACAAAAAATATTGAACTTTTTCATGATATTCTAATTTTTGGAGATGTGCCTGTACGTGTGTGGATATATATATATATATATATATACACACATTATATAGCCACACACGTGTATACACACACACACATATATAGCTCTGATAGGTTTCTACTGCTCTTCTACCCCCTGTACACATAGGTGCAGATCATTGAGAGATTGTTCTAAGATGAAAAAAATGGCAAAATATCTCCACGATCTTCCAGGAATCTCCACAGTTGAGATGGTCTCCTCAAAGTTTTGGCTCAGTTCAAAACAGTCTCTCCACCATCACAAAAGGGAAGCAATCTCTCATGGAGATCTTAAGGCGCGCTAAACAATCTCATCTGTCTCCCAATTATCTCTCAGCGATCTTCCCTGCGATCTTTCAATGAACTCTATTGGTCTTGTCGTGGATTTTCTCCTTAATTAATACATGTCCCTTGTTTATCTGGTGAATAAAGTGCAAAGTCAAAGATGCCTTTTCTGGGTATTTATTATTACATCTTGGCCAAGAAGGGAAAATGTTGTGTCCTACACGCAGGCGAGTGCCATGAGCAGATTCAGCATCTCAGAACACAGCAGAGAGTTTTAATACAATTGACCAAACAGCTAAGCATTGTTTTGAGAATGCTGAGTCAGCAGTGGTCAAGGCTGGGGCTGGATCCTTGCTGTCTCATGAGAATAGTACTGGGTGTAATGTCATTTATGATTACTTAAATACTTCAGCCGCATGTGACTTTCTCCTTGATATGAAATTGATCTTCACATGCAGCCCACAATATATAAGTTTGAAGGATAATTTTCAATGTGTTTTTCAGATTGACCTGGGCAACCTCACCTTCCTGACAGTGGTTGGGACTCAGGGTCGATACATCAGAAACTCAGGGAACGAGTTCGCCCGAGCGTACCGCCTCAACTACAGTAGGGATGGCCAGCTGTGGAAGTCTTGGAGAAATCGTCTGGGAAACCCGGTGAGGGTAGCAAATATGTGACCATGGAGGCCAAAGGCAGCACCGTCAGAAGGTTATCAGACCATAAACCGAGGAAGGAAAATAGTCTGAGCTGCAGGGAGAATAGAGGAAATGTATGAAAGGGCGACAGAGGGACGCAGCTTCTGGTCATTCACACTCTTATCCCAGGAAATGACCCTTAAAGGTCTCAGGCAGCAGTGGCTGTGCTGTTTAAACAACAGGATTGTGTTTTTCATCTGAGAATCCTCCCTCACATTCATACTGGGAGCTTCTCCATCTTCCTAACTTTTTACACAACAGTTTTCAATTTTTTGTTGTTAGTTTGGGGTTTGATTACTAACCCCACTGACAAAAATGATGATGTTGCAACATTGCTCAAAGATCACAAGCTAAAGGCTCAGGCGCATTCCTGCAAAGTCGCAATCTACCATATCATGTCATGGAGCATTGATCAGCGGTAACATGCAGACTCTCTACACTGTAGATTACACATTACACAAAGTCTACACATTAATGCGTAGACTCAGTGTCCCTGCAATGTTGCCACGACATACAGTACCATTGAGGACATTGGTTTGTTCCATCGCTGCAGTGGACCCACAGTGTTATTTCCCCGCTGAACCAAAATGCATTGTAACTGCAGTGATGCAAATGCTGTATGTTCTGTGTTACCTGGGTAACCACCAGATCTCCAAGGTCAACTAGAAGGATTTAGTATGAGCTTTTCTTCAACGAAATGGAGATAGGCATCACCCTACGCCATTGGCGTGGGAATAACTTAACTTTTCTTCAACAGTGGCTTTCTCTTTTCCACTCTCCCATCAGGCTTTGACTAGTGAAGAACTTTGGCAACAGTTGTATCAGAGTCTCTCCAGCTCCGCTGATGAAGCTTTTAGCTCCTTCAGAGTAGCATTGTATGTGTCTTTGTGTCCTTGCTCATTACTCTACTCACAGGATCAGTGAATGAGGACGGCCTGCTCAAGGCAGATTAATATTTGTGCTAACAGGGCTGTGTGGTATGATGATATACAGATGTGGACAAAATTGTTGGTACCCCTCTGTTAATGAAAGAAAAACCCACAGTGGTCACAGAAATAACTTGAATCTGACAAAAATAGTAATAAATAAAAATTCTATGAAAATTAACCAATGAAAATCAGACAATGCTTTTGAATTGTGGTTCAACAGAATTATTTTAAAAAACAAACTCATGAAACAGGCCTGGACAAAAATGATGGTACTCTTAACTTAATATTTTGTTGCACAACCTTTTGAGGCAATCATTGCAATCAAATGATTTCTGTAACTGTCAATGAGACTTCTGCACCTCTCAGCAGGTATTTTGGCCCACTCCTCATGAGCAAACTGCTCCAGTTGTCTCAGGTTTGAAGGGTGCCTTCTCCAGACGACATGTTTCAGCTCCTTCCACAGATGTTCAATAGGATTTAGATCAGGGCTCATAGAAGGCCACTTTAGAATAGTCCAATGTTTCGCTCTTAGCCATTCTTGGGTGTTTTTAGCTGTGTGTTTTGGGTCATTATCCTGTTGCAAGACCCATGACCCACGACTGAGACCAAGCTGTCTGACACTGGGCAGCACATTTCTCTCTAGAATACCTTGATAGTCTTGAGATTTCATTGTACCCTGCAGAGATTCAAGACACCCTGTGCCAGATGCAGCAAAGCAGCCCCAGAAC
Organism: Pholidichthys leucotaenia; assembly: GCA_020510985.1. Classification (NCBI taxonomy): domain Eukaryota; kingdom Metazoa; phylum Chordata; class Actinopteri; order Cichliformes; family Pholidichthyidae; genus Pholidichthys; species Pholidichthys leucotaenia. Next base: position 453,664,515 of record CM035838.1, read on the forward strand.
GTAACAGAACCTCCTCCATGTTTCACAGTAGGGACAGTGTTCTTTTCTTGGTATGCTTCATTTTTGCGTCTGTGAACATAGAGCTGATGTGCCTTGCTAAAAAGTTCCAGTTTTTGTCTCGTCTGTCCATAGGACATTCTCCCAGAAGCTTTGTGGCTTGTCAACATGCAGTTTGGCAAATTGCAGTCTGGCTTTTTCATGATTTGTTTTCAACAGTGGTGACCTCCTCGGTCGTCTCCCATGAAGTCCACTTTGGCTCAAACGACGACAGATGGTGCGATCTGACACTGATGTACCTTGACCTTGGAGTTCACCATGAATGTGTTTAGAGGTTGTTCTGGGCTCTTTTGTTACCATTCGTATTATCCGTCTCCTCCTGCGGCCACGTCCAGGGAGGTTGGCTACAGTCCCGTGGATCTTAAATTTCTGAATAATATGTGCAACTGTAGTCACAGGAACATCAATCTGCTTGGAGATGGTCTTATAGCCTTTACCTTTAACATGCTTGTCTATAATTTTCTTTCTAATCTCCTGAGACAACTCTCTCCTTTGCTTCCTCTGGTCCATGTTTAGTGTGGTACACACCATGTCACCAAACAGCACAGTGACTACTTGTCACCCTTTAAATATGCCGACTGACTGATTACAAGTTTGTAGACACCTGTGATGTTAATTAGAGGACACATCTTGGTTGAACATGTCCCTATGGTGACATTATTTTCAATCTTCAAAAACATGCAGGTTAGGTTAATTGGAGACTCTAAAGTGGCCCTAGTTGTGAATGTGTGTGTGAATGGTTAAGGGATAGCGCTGTACCGTGGCCGCTTCATCCATCCAGGTGGATGCCCTCAATTTCCCCTCTGGGGATCAATAAAGTACACACACATCTTTTCTAGGGGTACCATCATTTTTGTCCAGGCCTGTTTTATGAGTTTGTTTTTTAAAATAATTCTGTTGAACCACAATTCAAAAGCACTGTCTGATTTTCATTGGTTAATTTTCATAGAATTTTTATTTATTACCACTTTTGTCAGATTCAAGTTATTTCTGTGACCATTGTGGGTTTTTCTTTCATTAACAGAGGGATACCAACAATTTTGTCCACGTCTGTATGTCAGATGACGAGATAACGTCTGTTGTTTCAACTCAAAGTACACTGTTTACGGCAGTATTTTTACTTCATTTTGGTGACTGTTTGCAGTCTGCGCACTTGGCTAACCTGTGCTACCATGGCACAAGCACTGGGGCATCAGCACCTGTGGTGTCAGAGAACTCTGGAAACTAGGTCAACATGTGGAAAATGTGCATAACATGTCCCCTTTAAGGAAAAAAGTTAGGATGCACTGATGATGTTCTTTATTTCATTGACGTTTCTTTCAGGTGATGGAGGGGAACAAAAATGCCTACACGTCCGTTGTTCAAGATCTCCACCCGCCAATCATCACCCGCTACATCCGCCTGATCCCGGTCACTCATCAGTCCGCCGCAGTGTGCATGAGGGTGGAGCTTTATGGCTGTGGATGGGATGGTAGGATGTGTCTTAGTGTTGATTCAGCTTATTTTGACTTCAGTGAAGCAATAACCTTTCCCTTCAGTCATCAGAGACGAATAACCTCCTCATATTAACAGAAAATCTTTTACTGACTTCATCTACAGGCTTGTATTTACCAAACCAAAGACCACATATATTAAAGATAAACATATTCACATCACGTTTCTGAACTCCTCAAAGTTAAAGGTATTGCGCAGGGTTTTTTTGATGGACTGGTTTTAGTGGCAAAGATAACTCTAGCCCAGGGGTCGGCAACCAGTGGCTCTGGAGCCACATGCAGCTCTTCAGCCCCCATGCACATGGAAATTAATGAAGGTCATTTTAATTCTTTACTTCGTCAGGCCAGAATGAGCTACTCCGTCACTGACCCTCTGGGCTTTAGAAGTATAGCAGGCACTGTATCTTAAATTTTGAATGTTAATTATGATATATTTATTAATGATCTTTTTTTTTTTTTTTTTTTTAGAAAATATACATTTGGTAAATTTTATTGCCTTATAATTTAACATGACATCAATTTGTCTTTGTACCACAGTCATCCAGTAAGCAAAGTGATGGGGGGATTGGTTGATACTTATTAATGATAATTATAAAAGTGTTGTTATAAAAATGATAGAACTGTATGAACTCTTCCTTACCCCCCCCCCACCCCCACCCCCCCCAATCTGCAGACGGACTCATCTCCTACAGCGCTCCAGAGGGCCAACGAATGATGCTGCCCGGTTACCCCATTGCCAGCCTAAATGACTCCACCTATGATGGAGCGCACGACCGGAGGTGAGTCTGACAGTACAAACATGCACACACTTCCCCATATAGTGTTTCCTCTCTCTGTGACTGATTGCTGTTCCATCCAATAGGAAGCTGCTGAATGGGTTGGGTCAGCTGACTGATGGTGTGGTTGGCCAGGACGACTTCCTGGTGACCCGGCAGAAGAACGTGTGGCCGGGCTATGACTACCTGGGCTGGAGGAACGACTCGTTGGGAGTGCAGGGCCACGTAGAGATGGAGTTTGTGTTTGACAAGCAGAGGAACTTCACTTCAATGAAGGTTCGTATTCCGAATTTATAGTCGCCGTTCTCAGTGCAGCTAGCCTATTTAACAAAATGGAGAAAAACATTCTTTTCCCTCTGTTTTTACAACATTGAAGCATGTCTGTAGATTCATTATTATGCAACTGCTGTGTGATGTTTACAGATTTATTTTTGCAGAGATTGTTGTTTTTATTAATAATTTATGATACATTTGTAGAGCAAATAAAAGAACGTGTCTTTGCAGTGAAACACATTAAATCGAGACAAATGTACTTGTTTTCAGTTTAGTCTCTTAAAGTAATGGATTAAATCATTGTCGTTTACCGGTGAAAACTGCAGGCAGTCCAAGAGCAACTATAAAAGGCTATGGAGCTTTGAGGCGTCATTTTGACATCATGATTACCTCCGCCAGGAGGTTATGTTTTTGCCGGGGTTTGTCTGTCTGTTTGTTTGTTTGTCTGTTGGTTAGCAAGATAACTCAAAAAGTTTTGGACGGATTTCGATGAAACTTTCAGGTGGTTTTTTTTTTTTTTTTTTTTTGTTACTTATTTGTACCCGTAGGTAGACTTGGTTTGCAGTCTGGTGACAAGCCACCGGCTGCTGGTCGCTGCGTGCGCGAGCGCCCTAAACCTACATGTTTTTGGTATGCGGGAGGAAACCGGAGAAATCCCGGAGTAAACCCGCGCAACACGGGGAGAACATGCAAACTCCACACAGCTCACTGTTGGTCGGGGGCTGGGATCGAACCCATGATCTCATGATCCCCGCGATCCCCCGGCCGAGGGTAAAACTGTGCTGCCACAGTGCTAAACCACTGCGCCACCGTGCAGCCCAGGTGCAGGTGTTGTTGGAAATGGTACAAGGAAGAACTGATTAAATTTTGGGGATGATCCGGATCACCGTCCAGAAGAAAACTACCATTACGGAAAATGCCATTTTCGTGAATAACTACTGAACCACTAATCCTATCATTGTCAATCCAATTGCTAGTCATATGTTTTCGTGGTCAAGGAATCTGAAAACATACACACAAACACTGTATGGGGGGAACTGTGGCAGCCATTACGGAAAATGCCATTTTCGTGAATAACCACTGAACCACTAATCCTATCATTGTCAATCCAATTGCTAGTCATATGTTTTCGTGGTCAAGGAATCTGAAAACGTACACACAAACACTGTATGGGGGGAACTGTGGCAGCCATTATGGAAAATGCCATTTTCGTGAATAACCACTGAACCACTAATCCTATCATTGTCAATCCAATTACTAGTCATATGTTTTCGTGGTCAGGGAATCTGAAAACATACACACAAACACTGTATGGGCGGAACCTTGGCCACCATTACAGAAAATGTCATTTTTGTGAATAACTACTGAACCACTAATCCTATCATTGTCAATCCAATTGCTAGTCATATGTTTTCATGGTCAAGGAATCTGAAAATATACACACAAACACTGTATGGGGGGAACTGTGGTGCTTGGCGGAGGTCTGCGCTCTCCGAGTGCTTTTCTAGTTAACACATGTAATGACAAGTACAACAGTGATATCTTATAGGGGTAGGAATGGCTGTAAGCCCCATTATACAATATCATCACAGTACTTGGCCCACGATACAATGCTATCATGATCTGGCGATACGCTGACTATTACGATATCATATGTTGTGATTTCCCATCTATGTCATGTCCAACTCTCAGCTAGATCTCATGAGTCACTCCTTTGCTGTGTTGATCTCCCCAGAGAGGAAGCACTTAATGCCATCTTGGGGTGAGAAAAATCAAGTGGTTTTTATTGTCGTCACCCCACCGGGCGGATGGGCAGCAGTGGTTGCGTCAACACCTACCTGCTGAACTCCGTAACTAGAGAAAGAAATGACATGGGCTTTTCAAATTGATGCCATGGGTGGATCTATGAAAGATCTGGGGCAAGTTTGAATTTGGGCGACCTCTTTCCCTAAATCTTATTACGTGATAACTACACAAAGGAATGATGCAGCCTTTTCAAATCGATGCCATCATGTCTAAGACAAGTCTTGGAGGCTGAGACCCTGACCTCTGACTATGGGTTTGGGGTCAAAAGGTTAAAGGTCACGATTAGCTTTTCCTATGCCCTATTACTATAAAACGAGTAAAGCAAGGGTCACCAAACTTGGTACACAGGTTCACCTTGGGACTGTGATCTACAACTATGGGTTGGGGGTCAAAAGGTCAAAGGTCAAGGTCAAAATGCCGTATAAATAAACTACATCTCACCAACAAACAAAGAGGCTGAGGGGTACCACTGGCACTCACTCTAAAATCTGAATAGTTAAATTTGTATCGGTAACATTTAATAATATTTGTTAAAAAAAGTGTATTTCTGAATCGATGCAATGGCACAATACAATAGCAAGTATTATAATATTAAGCTGTATTGATTTGTTCCCTCATAACTGAGACTTTTACTTAGGTTACTGTTTGTATTAAAGATAAGAGATCAAAGATTTTCCGCTGTTCTCATATCTGTGCAATAAAATACAAATCTTTTACGGATTCTGTCGTCAGACACAGGCTCTTTGGCTGCATTTTTTTTTTATCATCATTAATTTTGGGGATTTATTTATAGAAGCACTCAGCGATCTTATCCACCACTGGATGTCACACAAGAGCTCCTCTGTAGATCAAAACAAAACTGAAGCTTGCCCACTCCCCCTAACATATGCTATCACCTCCTCCTTCCCTCTGCCAGCAGAATCCATGCAAATGATTAATGGCTCTGTCAGAGACATACAGTGAATATAAAAAGTCTACACACCCCTGGTCAAATGCCAGGTTTTTGTGATGTAAAAAAATGAGGCCAAGATAAATCATTTCAAAACTTTTTCCATCATTAATGTGACCTATAACGTGTACAACCCAATTGAAAAACAAACTGAAATCTTTTAAGGGGAAAAATAAAAAATAAACTGTCATGATCTGAGCGCCGATCTCATCCGCGCTCGGGTCATGCAATGTTTCCTTCCCATTCTTTAGTAATTCGTTGTGGGCTCTCTGAGCCCTTATTTTGACAGCATCTCTGCGGGGCTTCCGGCTGTAAGGAGCCGAGCTCAGCAGTGACATCTGGCCTTGATCTGATTCAGCTGTTAATGCCTCATCAGCTGATTAATTATCTCGCCCTACTTAACGGAGCAGCTTAGGTTACTCCGGGCTGCGACCTCATTAGATTAGATTAGATTAGATTCAACTTTATTGTCATTACACATGTATGAATACAAGGTAACGAAACACAGTTTAGCATCCAATCAGAAGTGCAAAGGACAGCAGTGCATGACCTCATACGTGAATGGATAACGCTGGTCTCCCCAACGTTAGGCTGGAGTCCCTATGTCCCAGCTCCAGTCATCCTCTAACTCCTCGCTACTCCCTGTAAGTTTACTCCTTAGCCTGTGTTTATCGTCTGTGTGCCTTAACCATAGTCCTTGTTTGTGTTTTGCCCCACGAGGCTCATTATTTTGTACCTTTTGCCCTTGTTAAATAAATATGCAAACTCACTGGTCGCCTATAGCGTCTTATTGCGGTCCGCGAGGGCCGCACCATAACATAAACTTCCAGTAACCTGTTTGCATAAATATGCACACCCTTAAACTAATACTTTGTTGCCGTCATAAACCCTCCCGTGCGCTTCTCCATTGTGCACGGCGAGGGGTGAAAGGACGAGTATTTACGCGCAGGGGTAACATCGCACACATTTATTCAAGAACACACAAACAGTCCCAGAAGGTGAAAACATACAAAAAGACAAAACACTTACATTGGGCATTCCTGGGCCGGCATTGCCCAGCAAATGCATGAGGGAAAGTGATTAATCACCAAAGTGCCCCAGAGCCGACATTGTTTGAAGGGCGCAGAGAACCACGGCTATGGTGGAGGTGGCTAATCCTCCATGGTACACAGATTACTCACAACTATGAACTTCAGTCGGCAATCCAGTCAGTGATCCAGCAGTGCATGACTGGCGAAAGGCGCTTAAGTACACACACTGCTGGTAATGATGTAATTAGGAGCACCTGGGCGAGGACTGGGAAAGATGATTAACGGGGCTGGGAACAGCTGATGGTGAAGAGTGAGAGGGCATAGTCGGACCAGCAGGCTGTCAACCAGTAATCACACAGGAGTGAGCCAAAGAGAGCTGACTGACAGCTGCCAGCCAGAGAGCAGTAGCTATGGGTACAGTAACACGCTGGAAATACGTACTATACAAGCATATACAACGGCACCAAGACCCACAGAGAGATCAGGACCGAGCCGGGGGAAACCAAGCCAGCTCGGCTTCTGACAGAGTCCCCCCCTCTTAAGGGGTGGAAGTCCAGACACCCAAAGTAACATCCCGAGGGCCCCCCCCCCCCCCATCCAACAGGAACAACGGGAACAAACCACACAAACCCGGGTGAGAGGTAGGGGGAACAAGAAAGGAGGGAACACAATAACACACCCAGGGCCCACAGTTAACACCCCCCCCCCCCTCGAGTCCCAGGCCCAGCAGGCAGTCAGACGAACAGAGTCCGGGGGCCTACCGGAAAACACGGGCCATCTAGACCAGAGACTCAGTCCCTCTGGCAGCCGGCCAGTGTTGTTAAGCCACCAGGACTGAAGGGGTGAAGCAGGAGGCGGCCTGCCCACCAGGAGGCTCACTGGTGGGTGACCGGACCGTAGGGAGGGAACCCCCATGGCGTCAGGGATGGAGGAAAAGGGGACCACACCGGTGTCAGGCTGAGGAGTAACGACCCCGGCGTCCTCAAGCTGACCGGCAGCACCCTCGGCAATCTCGGCCTGGGACACTGCTGTACCCGTGGTGGACCCCGACCAGGCCAATGCTGCACCCGTGGCGACTCCCGGCTGGAGCTCTGCTTCACCCACGACAGCTCCCGGCTGGAGCTCTGCTGCACCCACGGAGGCTCCTGGCTGGAGCTCTGCTGCACCCACGGAGGCTTCCGGCTGGAGCTCTGCTGCACCCTCGGTGGACTCCAGCTGAGCCAACGCTGCACCCTTGGTGGACCCAGACCGGGCCAACGCCGCACCCTCGGTGGACCCCGCACTGAGGCGGGGTGCCCATGACGGGTCCAGGCAGGAGCACAGCACCCATGTTGGGCTAACCTTGGGGCACAGCCCCCACAACGGGCCCAGCCCCTGATGCTGCACCCATGTCGGGACAGCCTGCGGAGGGAACCACACAACGGCCTCAGGCAGAAGAGGAGCTGGACCCATGATGTCGTCGGGTGGCGAGACTGGTCCCGTGGAGACCCTTGGAGATGGTTGTTCCTCTCCAGCGACCCTAGAAGGACTCTCAGGAAGGGGAGAAGAAACAGAGTGGGTAGGGTTGCTGGCAGCGGCGGAGCCCGGCAAAGGGAGTCCAGACGCAGCTGCGTGCTGCGCCTGACTCTCCCCACCTAGAACCAGACAAGCTCTCTCTAAAATTGACATTAGAAACACTAGAGAGAGCACTTGCCTGAGCTCGAGCTCCACTGCCGTCCAGGACTTCGTCAATCCTGGCGATGTGGTCCCGGGCCCGGCCTCCAGAAGGTCCAGTTCTGGCTCCCACTCCGCTGCCATTGCCTCCGCAGCTGGCGAGATGGTCATAGCAGTCTCTTTAAGCTCCTGCAGTGCCTCCAACGCTGGGGATTCCACTGGCGTGGCTGCAGGAAAACACCTCCGTGTGGGCCCCTAGGCAGGATCATCCAGGGCCCCAAACTCCTCCACCGTCTGGCGGCTCGGTTCTAGGACCGACAGGCATTCAGGAATAATGGGAGGAGACATGGAGAGGGGAAGAAAAGAATTATGATTTGCAGCTGGAGGAGAGGACCCAGTGGACTGCTGAAACTGGGCTTCTCTCTCGGGAGACAGGCAAGATTCAATGTTAATGAAAGGTTTAGAATGAAAAAATACTTGCTTGACATCCCGGTCGTTGATATTCTCAGCTTCAGGCGGCAGACAATCATCCCTCTCCGTGCTAGCGGTGACGTGTATCCTCACGAGGGCTGGTGGAGGAGCCGAGGCTCCTCCACGACAATGGACGTGGGCGTTCCTGGGGTGACCTCAGCGAACCTCACAGCATCTGGAGGGGTGATGGCAGCTGACGGAGGAGAGGGCTTTTCCTGGCACTTCCACGCAGGATGACGCTGTCCCTTGCTTGCTGGGGTCGGCTTGGTGAGAGTGGGAGCGGAGACCTGGCGGGGAACAGTTTCAGTGCCGTCAGTTTCAGCGCCTCCCCTTGGCGCGAGCCCGGTCTTCTTCGCTGGCTTCCTCTCCCTCTCACTGTACTCGCGCCGGAGCACTACCAGCTGGGATATCCGCTCAACTCCCTTGAGATGTTCGGAGAGCTGAGGGCATCGCCGAACCTCTGCCTCTGCCAGCTTGACGTACCACATGACGTCCGCCGGGGTGGAATAACCACTTGCTGAAAATATCAGGCCGTCAATGTCCATGAGAGCTCGGCAGCGTTCCCAGCCGAGACTCATCGGATAATGCCGGCCCAAAGACATCTCCAAACCAGGTTTGTTCCAAAAATTGACACACAAAAAAGGAAAAAGGAATGTGTGGGTGAACTCGCTAAATCCTCATGTTGGGCTGGGTCTTTCTGTCATAAACCGTCCCATGCACTTCTCCATTGTGCACGGCGAGGCGTGAAAGGACGAGGATTTACACGCAGGGTTAACACTGCACACATTTATTAAAGAACACACAAACAGTCCCAGAAGGTGAAAACATACAAAAAGACAACACATTTACATTGGGTGTTCCTGGGCTGGCATCGCCCAGTGAACACATGAGGGGAAGTGATTAACCACTGAAGCGCCCCAGAGCCGACATCGCTCGAAGGGCGCAGAGAACCATGGCTACGGTGGAGGTGGCTAATCCTCCATGGTACACAGATTACTCACGACTACGAACTTCAGTCGGCAATCCAGTCAATGACCCTGCAGTGCGTGACTGGCGAAAGGCGCTTAAGTACACGCACTGCTGGTAATGATGTAATTAGGAGCACCTGGGCGAGGACTGGGAAAGATGATTAACGGGGCTGGGAACAGCTGATGGTGAAGAGTGAGGGGGCGTAGTCGGACCAGCAGGCTGTCAGCCAGTAATCACACAGGGGTGAGCCAAAGAGAGCTGACTCACAGCTGCCCGCCAGAGAGCAGTAGCTGTGGGTACGGTAACACACTGGAAATACATACTATACATGCATATACAACGGCACCAAGACCCACAGAGAGATCAGGACCGAGCCGGGGGAAACCAAGCCAGCTCAGCTCCTGACAGTCGCAGCACCTTTGGCTTTTATTACAGCACTCAGTCTTTTTTGGTAGGAGTCTATCAGCGAGGCACATCTTGATGTGGCAATATTTGCCCACTCTTCTTTGCAAAAACACTCCAAATCTGTCAGATTGTGAGGGCATCTCCTGTGCACAGCCCTCTTCAGATCACCCCACAGATGTTCGATCAGATTCAGGTCTGGACTCTGGCTGAGCCATTCCAAAACTTTAATCTTCTTCTGGTGAAACCATTCTTTTGTTGATTTGGATGTGTGCTTTGGGTCGTTGTTGTGCTGAAAGATGAAGTTCCTCTTCATCTTCAGCTTTCTAGCAGAAGCCTGAAGGTTTTGTGCCAACACTGACTGGTATTTGGGACTGTTCATAATTCCTTCCATCTTGACTAAGGCCCCAGTTCCAGCTGAAGTGAAACATCCCCAAAGCATGATGCTGCCAACACCATGCTTCACTGTAGGTATAGTGTTCTTTTGGTGATGAGCAGTGTTGTGTTTGCACTAGGGATGGGCGTAATTTACCGATTAACCGATAATTGATCATTAAGAATTTCACCGAGGAAGTTCATTTTCGTCGACAAACCGTTTGTTTTTTTTTAAACAATCCGAATGTAGGTTATTAGGCCTAGTGCACGGCCGTCCTCAAACAATGCAATGCATTTAACTGTGCCACTGGCAAAATTTGGGCACCAGGGGGCAACATTACACCATCGCCGTACCCTGGCGTGCCTCAGTTGATACATGCGAGCTTCCGTAGGGCAATCGCCAAATTATGAAGCGGTTACGGCGAAGTGTTGCGTGGGACCATTTCAATTTAAAAAATGACCAGGTGTACTGCAATCACTGCAATACAGCATACAAATATACCTCATCGACAACACAAATGATGTATCATTTGAACACCACTCATCCAAGCCTGATAAAAGACGGTGGCGGCGGTTCATCTCTAACCCAGGCTAGCCTGGACGTAGATGTAAATAAAGTGTACATAAATATGTTTTTAGAACTCTTTTATTCTTATAACAAGATACGTAACTCAAGATGAAAATGATTTACTGCACAGGTTAATGAGAGCTTTACTGCTCCTCAGGTGCTAGAGGTGCAGGATCGTTGAGGGAAGCTGCAGGAGGCGGCGTAGTGGCTCGACGGGAAGACTATTTCGCACAAAATGGCACAAGAGAACAGCAAAAAGTTCCACGCGGCTAGACTAAGCAACACAAGCGATAGAGCAATGAATGCGGTCTTCGTTTGTTGGGTGGCCGCTCGGCAGGGAGAGAAGCTGGGTAAAACGTCTCGGCCAATCAGCTTGTGGGGTGAAACGTCTCGGCCAATCAGCTTGCGAGATTCCCGAGCCGAGCCAACACGAGAACAGCGAACAGAGAGAGGTGGATTTGAGTTGTGCGGCTCTCTGTGTTGATACCTGATGTTCTAATGTAGTCTACCTGCCTTGTTACCTACCTAAAAATGTTAATGATTAACCGATTATTAATCATTAATTCTCCCGACGATCGGTGAAGAAAATTTCACCGAATGCCCATCCCTAGTTTGCACCAAATATACCTTTTGGAATTATGACCAAAAAGTTCAACCTTGGTTTCACTGGACCATAACATATTTTCCCACATGCGTTTGGGAGATTTCAAATGTGTTTTTGCAAAGTGTAGCCAGGCTTGGATGTTTTTCTTTGTAAGATAAGGCTTCCGTCTTTCCACCCTAGATGGGAGATTGTTGTCACATCTACTAAATAGCCAGTACTTGCCAGAAATTCCTGCAGCTCCTTCAGTGTTGCTGCTGGCCTCTTGGCAGCTTCCCTGACCAGTTTTCTTCATGTCTTTTCATCAGTTTTGTAGGGGCGTCCAGTTCTTGATAATGTCACTGTTGTGCCACATTTTCTCCACTTGATGATGCCTGTCTTCACTATGTTCCATGGTATCTTTAATGTCTTGGAAATTCTTTTGTACCCTTCTCTTGACTGATACCTTTGAACAGTGAGATCCCTCTGATACTTTGGAAGCTCTCTGCGGACAATGGTTTGTGCTGTAAGATGTGACTACAAAATTGTCGGGAAAAGCCTACTAGAACATCTGAACTTTATTTGGGGTTAATCAGAGGCACTTTAAATGGTGGCAGGTGTGAGCTGACTCCCATTTAACATGAGTTTGAATGTGATTGGTTAATTCTGAACACAACCACATCCCCAGTTATAACAGGGTGTGCATATTTATGCAAACAAGTTATTGTAAGTTTTTCCTTTTTTATTTTTCCCCTTAAAATATTTCATTTTGTTTTTCAATTGGGTTGTACAGGTTATAGGTCACATTAATGGTGGAAAAAGTTTTGTAATGATTTATCTTGGTCTCATTTTTTACATCACAAAAACCTGGCATTTCAACAGGGGTGTGTAGACTTTTTATATCCACTATACAAGTTTGGTAGACTGACCTAATGGCAGGAGGCAAGCAGGAGTCTGGAGACTGAGCTGACTTATAGACCACTTATTTGGACAAGTAATTAAAAATGGTAACAGCAACTTTAAAAAAGACTCTCCCTCTCTAACAGCAACATGTTCCAGCAGCAAGCTTCAGATGTTAAATGGCGCCTCTTAAAGCCTGCCACTGATTGCCTTCCTAAAGGGAAGCTATCTAACAAACTTTGCTTTTGACATTTGACTGCATATCTGACTCTGCATGTCGACCCTCCATCCAGGTTCACAGTAACAACATGTTCTCCCGCGGCGTGAAGGTCTTCTCCTCTGTGTCCTGTTGGTTCAAACGCCGCCTCATTGCCGGCTGGGAGCTGGAGCCTGTGGAGTTCAGGACGGTGCTGGACGACAGGAACCCAAGTGCCCGCTACGTGACTGTGCCTCTGAATCACCGTGCTGCCAAGTCCCTGCGCTGCCGCTTCCACTTCGCTGATGTCTGGATGATGTTCAGCGAGATCTCTTTTCAGTCAGGTAACACACACACACACACAGATATTTCACATTCACAAAGCACTAAAACAAGCTAACTTCTTGCTTTGAATCATCAGACGACACCATACTCCCGACCCAGGTGACCTCGTCTCTGTACAACGAGGACGGCACCACAACACCTGTGACAGGTGTGACCATTCACTATGTCGGTTTTAATGGTAATGAAATCTTTGGTGTTACCTTAACAGCTCTATCTTTGATGTTAACACAGGGGGTCCTTAAACACTCTTAAATAATACATTTACTGATAACAGGCATTTAAAAAGGTTTTAAATGGTCTTAGTCACATCAGTTTCACAAGACCATAACTATGTCTGCTCCTACAAAATTGTATAGAAAATTACGCAACTGTCACTCTGAACTATGAACTGTAAATAATGATGGACATTGCAGTGCCAGTAAAATTCCATAAAGATGGGGACACTGTCTAAACTGAAAACAGAATGCAGTAATTTTTCAAGTCTGATAAACCAATATATTATTTGCAATAGAATATAGAAAACACATCAAATGTTTCATCAAAAGGGCGGCACGGTGGCGGAGTGGTCAGCACTGCGGCAGCACAGCAACTCACCCTTGGCTGGGGATCCTGGGTTCGATTCCAGCCCCCAACCAACAGTGATCTGTGTGGAGTTTGCATGTTCTCCCCGTGTCTGCGTGGGTTTACTCCGGGATTTCTCCGGTTTCCTCCCACATACCAAAAACATGCAAGTTAGGTTAATTGGCATCAAACTGGGGATTCTAAATTGTCCTTAGGTGTGACTGTGAGAGTGAATGGTTGTCTGTCTCTCTATGTTGGCCCTGCGATGGACTGGCGATCTGTCCAGGGTGTGCCCTGCCTCTCGCCCAAAGATGCTGGGATAGGCTCCAGCCCCCCCGTGACCCGAAAAGGATTAAGTGGAAGAAGATGGATGGATGGACATCAGTTGTTGAAAGTGAGACTTTTTTACGATTTCAAAGGCTTTTATTCTTATTTATTTATTTAATAATCCTTTTAGTCCCACAGTGGGGAAATTACAGGGCATCCATCTGGATGGATGAGGCAGAGGAGGTGCGGCGCCAGGCTCTTCACCATTGACACACATTCACACCCAGGGCCACTTTAGAGTCTCCAATTAACCTAACTTGCATGTTTTTGGCCTGTGGGAGGAAACCGGAGTACCTGGAGTAAACCCACGCAGACACGAGGAGAACATGCAAACGCCACACAGCAGGGTCACCGATGGTGGGATCAAACTCAAGATGGTCAGGGGTGGAATCGATCCCATGACTGTGCTGCCACAGTGCAAACCACTGCACCACCGAGCTGCCCATTATTGTGATGTGCATAAAAAAAAGAAATGTCAGTGCAATGAAATCTTTAGCTCACTGTGGCATGGTAAACATTTAAAAGAAAATATAACATTATACAAACTATAAATAGGTCTCTATACATGCACTCATACAGAGTTAAGTCCATATATATTTGGACACTGTGTCATGGCTGTAATCAATAATCAGCCCACGTGTGCGATGCAGCAACAAGAAGGGACAATAACACAATAATACACATTTGAGAGTTTTTATTAAATAGCAAATCCTCGCACAGCTACAGAAACAGTCACTCACCAGAGGAAGGAGCCTATGGAGAGAAAACGAGAGCTGAGTGAGGAGGAATGGAGTAAGGGAAAATGGGCTAACCAAATTGCCACTTACGAGAGCTCTGAGGGAGAACCGGCAGGGCCCCAGCGGTGAATAGACAAACCAGCAGGGTGAGGGAATGAGCTGGTGGTGCCTGACCGGGTGGAGGTTTTTGCCAAGATGAGTGGTGATGTGGCAGGAGAGCATGCAGTCCCAGTGACACACCCGCACAATGGCAGCAACCTGAACAAGGGAAAAAAGCACACAGGTTAATAAACTTATTCACCAGTGTGAACACAGCTCGCTGTCTTTTAGGCAGTCTACCCAGATGAGCCAGCGTTGAATCACTGAAGGATGCCTCCTTATGAACGCTGGCTGATGAGAGAGCGTAGGTGTGTCCTGTCACTCAGGTGTGCTGATAAGCTAAGGAGAGATGAATGGGAAGGAGGGGGCGTGCGCTCGCTGCCCATGACAGGGCCCCCCCTTCTAGGAGCGCCTCCTGGCAGTCCTTCAGGTTTGTTGGGATGGGCATGGTGGTAGGACCGGAGCATCAAAGACCCCCTGCCTAGACTTGTAGTCCGTCAACGCCCATACTCCCTGCCACATCCGTTTGGTGTTCCCTGTGTCACAGAAATGTCCCTGGATTTTCTCCGCGTAGGCGCGTTTCGCCGTCTTAATTCCCTTTGCGAGCGCAGACCTGGCTGAGCGGAGAGCAGTCCTGTCCTTCGCTCTAAAGGCTGCATCTCTGGCTGTGAGCAGCGAGCAGACCTCTGCAGTCATCCAGGGTTTATAGTTGCATGCCTAGAGGCGCCGCAGCGTCCATGCGCGCTGCCATCATGATTCTGCTTTATTCAGCAGAACAAAGACAGTTAACCAAACAAAATGGGCTCCAGGAGGAGATGGAATTACGCCCCCAGTTAATAATGGGGCTGTGCTTCTGGAGCCACGGATAACCTAGAATCATCGGGGAAGATGAAACTGGAAGAACTAGGAACGTGAGTTCCTCCCGATGATTCCCGGACAGGAGGATGGCGACCGGCACCATGCATTCGGCGACTACCACAACCTCACGGCCAGATATGGTGATGGTTCGTTGGTGATGGGGCAATTTAAGTGTGGGAATACCCAGGTCCCGATGAACCGGGCCAACACAAAATTGCCCTCTGCCCCTGAATCCACTAATGCCATGACCCTCCTCTCAACTCCCGGCAATTGCACGAGGGCCGGAATAGAGAAATTGCTGGGGGGAGTCAATTTGGTCCCACCCACCAGACCCCCCACGGTTACTGACAGGCCGCGTATTGTGGCTGCTGGGAGCACTCGTCCCGACTGTGCTTCAGAGAACCACAGTGCATGCACGCAGCAGTCCTCCTTCTTCGCCGATGCTCATCGTCAGTTAATTGAAACCAACTGAGGTCCATCGGCTCAGGAGGGGGACCGGCCCCCCCAGTGTCAGTTTCTGCAGCGGGCATCCGCTCGGTGGGCAAATGAGAGGAGGCCTGTCGCTCCTTCCCGCGCTCACGGTAGCGGTTGTCCAACTCCACAGCCTGATCAATAAGACCATCGATAGTGTTGGGAACCGCATAAACCACCAGGTCGTCACGGAGGTGGGCGTTTAACCTGTGGAGGAACGCGCTGCGTAACACAACCTCGTTCCACCCCAAGTCCGCCGCTTCAACCCAAAACTCCACCGAGTACTCGGCCATGGACCAAGCCCTGGCGGAGTCATAAGACGGCTCATAATGTTCCCTTGACGCTTGGTGTGGTCAAATGCGCATGAAAAAGCGACCACAAATTGTTCAAAGGTGTAGTTTCGCCCCTTCGGGCTGTCTGCCGTGGCCCGAGCCCAACTAAGGGCTCGGTCCCGCAGCAGTAGGGTGAAGAATTCAATCTTAACAACATCTCCTGGGTACTCCCCCCCCCCCCCGACCTGCTCCAAATACATCCGTACCTAGTGGAGAAATTCCTAACACTTCCCCACCTCCCCCGCATACGGGGCAGGTGTGGGAATGGAGGTGGTACGGCGCACCAGTGGTTGCACAATGGGAGCAGGATGAAGAGGAGGAACCGGGGGAGCCACACTGGCCAAATGCTGTGTGATGGTACCCAATTGCCGCATCATGGTTTGCAGCTGCTGACCCATCACGGTTATCTGTTGCTCGGTCACCTCGAGGCGATCCAGAGCTGATTGTCCCGCTGCTGCATCTGCTTAGCCAAGGTTCAGGCTGGCTCGTTCTGTCATGGCTGTAATCAATAATCAGCCCACGTGCGCGATGCAGCAACAAGAAGGGACAATCACACAATAATACATGTTTGAGAGTTTTTATTAAATAGCAAATCCTCGCACAGCTACAGAAACAGTCACTCGCCAGAGGAAGGAGCCTATGGAGAGAAGACGAGAGCTGAGTGAGGAGGAATGGAGTAAGGGAAACTGGGCTAGCCAAATTGCCACTTACGAGAGCTCCGAGGGAAAACCGGCAGGGCCCCAGCGGTGAATAGACAAACCAGCAGGGTGAGGGAATGAGCTGGTGGTGCCTGACCAGATGAAGATTTTTGCCGAGATGAGTGGTGATGTGGCAGGAGAGTGCGCAGTCCCAGTGACACACCTGCACAATGGCAGCAACCTGAACAAGGGAAAAAAGCACACAGGTTAATAAACTTTCTCACCAGTGTGAACACAATTCGCTGTCTTTTAGGCAGTATACCCAGACGAGCCAGCGTTGAATCACTGAAGGATGCCTCCTTATGAACGCTGGCTGATGAGAGGGCGCAGGTGTGTCCTTTCACTCAGGTGTGCTGATCAGCTGAGGAGAGAAGGAGGGGGCGCACTGTTGCTGCCATTGACATACTGACTCGTTTAACAGTTTATTCACACACACACACGAATGGATTATAATATGAATTATCAACAGCATGAGTAGCAGTATACAATAGGCTTTTTTTCACATTGATTTGGAGTGTGAACAGGTCACCCCAAATAAACTATTTAAAGCTTTTAACTCAAGTTTTATTTTAGCTGTTTACCAAAACATGTTCAAGATACAGTTATATGATCAATATGGGCTTAAAGTGCTGGCTCTGAGCCTTAATTTGTTGGTATTCACATCCAAAACGGAGTTACAGTTTAGGAATTACAACAATTTTTAGACAAAAACTCCTCATTTCAGAGGCTCAGAAGTAACTGGACAAGTGACTCAAAAGCTCTTTCATGGCCTGCATGGGCTATTCAAGCAGGTAAAAGGTCTGGAGTTAATTCTAGGTGTTGCATTTGTATTTGAAAGCTGTTGTGATCCTACAACATGCAGTGAAAGGAGCGCTCAATGGAAGTGAAACAGACCATCCTTAGGCTGAAAAAAGAAGATAGTGGAAAGAGTCCTAAGAAGGCACGTGGTCGAAAGCCCTCAATTGACTACAAAAGACCTGCAGCAAGACATGGTGGCAGCAGGCACTGAGGTTCATTTTCCACAGTAAAGCGCATACTAAACGCTGAAGGGCTCCATGACCGAACTCCAAGACATACACCACTACTGATTCAAAAGCTCGAATTTGCTTGAAGCTATATAAATAAGCCAAAGAGGTTGGGGGATTCTGTTCTGTGGAGCGATAAACTCAACTGGAACTTTTCAGGCCTATGGATCAGCGGTGTGTCTGGAGGAGAAAGAATGAAGTATACGCTAAAAAAACCCCACCCTACTGACACTGAAGCATGGTGGTGGCTCAGTGATGTTCTGGGCTGCGTCACTTCCTCTGGCACTGGAAACCTGCATCGTGTGGAGGGCAATATGAATTCAATCAAGTATCAAGAAATCGTGGGAGAAAATGTCATGCCGTCTGTGAGGAAGCTAAGGTTTGGGTGTCATTGGACCTTCCAACAAGACAATGATCCCAAGCGTACCTCAAAGTCCACCAGGGCTTGGTTTCAGAAGAAGTCCTTGATTCCCTGTACATGGATTTTTATCATTGTATCACTATATCCTAGGCATAAAATGGTCTTCATGATGCCAACAAAAATATAATTTCTTGTGATAATTTCTGGAAAAACTTATCGTCCACCAAAATTTGTTATCATTACAGGACCAATTTCAGGAGTGTGAAAAGGTGGTGCTGTGGATGAGAAGGGTGCTTGGTGATGCTGTGGGCCCTTCTAAGGACCCTCTGATGGTAGATGTCCTGCAGAGATGGGAGAGCAGTCCCTGTGATGTGTTAGGGTTGTCAGTTTGTTTGCTGTCTCCAAACCATGCTGTGATGCTGCTGCTGAGAATGGACTCAATCAGAATCAGAATCAGATTTATTGCCATTGTTCATGTAGTACACAAACTAAGAATTTGTCTCGGTGCAATGCTGCAACATTAAACATGATAAGATAAAAGAAATAAAAAACTATACATGCAATAAGTGTAGAATAAGAATGAGTAATACTAGTCAAAGTTTTTAGATATATTAGCGAGCAGCAGATATTGTGGAGTACCACATAGTGCAGACGGTAATGCAACAGAAACAGTGATGATTGACATGAGTCTGGTTGAGCTGCTGTACTTAGTGCACGAGAGTCAATAAGTCACTTAGTGTTCAGCAGTCTGATGGCAGAGGGGAAGAAGCTGTTCATGTGCCGGGAGGTTTTAGTCTGAATGGACCGAAGTCTTCTACCTGAGGGGAGGGGGGCAAACAGTACGTGACCAGGGTGTGAAGGATCGGCTATGATCCGGCCTGCACGCCTCCGGGTCCTGGAGATGTACAGGTCCTGGAGAGATGGGAGCTTGCAGCCGATCACCTTCTCAGCAGTGCGCACGACGCGCTGCTGAGAAGATGCATTGGTAGAATTTACAGAGGAGTGGTGATGGAAGCCTCTACTATGCCTTCTTGATCAGTTTAGTGATGTGGTGGCTCCAGGTGAGGTTCTCAATGATTTGAACCCAGAGGAGCTTGAAACTCCTCCTGATGCCGGAAGCACGTGTCAGAAAAGTTGTTACAAGCCATTGTTTCTTTCTTCTTTTAACAACAGCCTGTAAACATCTGGGAACTGAGACCAGCTGCTGGACCTTTGTCAGAGAAATTTTATCCTATTCTGGTCTGATATATGATTCTAGCTGCTGTACAGTCCTGGGTCATTTTGGTTGTACTCTGTGTTTTATGATGAGCCACATTTTTTCAGCTCGTTTAAGGTTTGGACTGCTGGCAGGCCAGTCCAGAACCCAGTTTAGCATTGTCTTGCTGAAATATGCAAGGCCTTCTGCTTTAGTGTACACCTTTCACCATTGATGATGCCTGTCCAGTAGGGCTTTAATTGATGTTTAATTTTGTTACTGATTAATGTCCATCCATCCATCCATCCATCCATACTCTACCGCTTTTCTGGAGGTCCGGGTTGTGGAGGCAGCAGTTCAAGCAGAGAAGCCCAGACTTCCCTTTCCCCGCCACCTGTTCCAGCTCTTTAGAAGGGATACCAAGGCGTTCCCAGGCCAGCTAGAAGACATAGTCTCTCCAGCACATTCTGGGTCTTTCCCAGGGTCTCGTTCCAGGGAGACGTTCCCAAAACACCTCAAGTGGGAGACATCCTGATCAGATGCCCAGACCATCTCAGCTGGCTCCTTTCGATGTGGAGGAGCAGTGGTTCTACTCTGAGCCTTTCCCAAATGACTGAGCTCCTCATCCTATTTCTAAGGGTGAGTCCAGCAATCCTACGGAGAAATCTCATTTCAGCTGCTTGTATACATGATCTCATTTTTTTGGTCATTACCTAAAGCTCATGATCATAGGTGAGTGTAGGAACATAGACTGCCTCCCAACCTTCACGTAATGTTGTAGAGGCATGTCAGTCATGACAGCCCTACAACATCCAGAGCCTTGAAGTACTCAGGGTGAATCTCATCCACCCCCGGAGCCCAGCCACCGAAAAGTTTTTTTAACCACTCGGCATCCTCAGCCCGTGTGATGGACGAGTCATCCTCCTCATCCTCAAGTTCTGCTTCTTCTGTGGAAGCCATATCGGTGGGATTGAGGAGATCCTCATAGCATTTCTTCCACTGTCCAACAACATGCCCAGTCGAAGTCAGCAGCGCCCCATCCGCACCATACACCATCTGGATGGGTAGCTGTCTTCCCCTTCTGAGTTGCTGGACAGTTTGCCAGAATCTCTTCGAGAGCAGCTGAAAGGCTTGTTCCATGGCCTCCCACACCCGAGTGTTAGCCTCAGCAGCTACTCGAGCTGCACTCCGTTTGGCCTGCCAGTACAAGTCAGCTGCTTCGGGAGGCCCGCAAGCCAAGCAAGTTTGATAGGACTCCTTCTTCAGCTTGATGCCCTCCCTCACCACTTGTGTCCACCACTTGGTTCGGGGGTTGCCACCACGAGATGCACCAGCAACCTTGTGGCACCAGCTCTGTGCAGCTGCTTCAACAATGGAGGTGGAGAACATGACCCAAGGAATGTGGTTGAAGTTCTTCTGGAGATGTAAGTTGAAGATAGAATAGAATAGGCTTTCTTGTCATTGTACAGTTGTAAAGTACAACGAAATTGGGGGTGCTCCAGGCTACTGCGCAGTAAAGTATGAAGATGTCTCAGACAGGGGCCTCAGCCAGATATTCCCAGCACACCCTCACTATATGTTTGGGTCTACCAGTTCTGAATGGCATCCTCCCCCACCATTGGATCCAACTCACCACCAGGTGATGATCAGTTGACAGCTCCGCACCTTTCTCTACCTGAATGTCCAAGACATACAGGTCTGATAACACGATAACAAAATTGATCATCAACCTGGAACCTAGGGTGTCCTGGTGCCAAGTGCACATATGGACTTTGTTTTTCCTTTCTTTCAGATATATTTGTGATAAGTCTGCTAACTGTCAAAAATGTCCATCACAATATCCCGGAGCTCAAGGTGACCATACCAGAAGGTTTAGTTTGTCAAATAGGACCATGCAGAAAATTATTCAATTTGGAATGCAAAAACAAGAAAATTGGCAAATTTTCACAATTTTCAACATTAAACAATCACTGGAAAGAGGGTCTATTGATGATTAGTTGATTATCAAATTAGTTGTCAGTTAATTTTTTTTGATTAATCAAATAACCTTTGCAGCAGTACTTTGCAGAAATGCAAGTAGTATAGGCATTAATGCACCCCATTGTCAGAAACTGCTTTGGAAGGTGCTTGTGTTTTTTTTTTTTTTAAGTGGGACCCAAGAGCGCAGGAAGAACTCAGTACAATAATGATTTATTCACAAAACAAAAATGAACAAACGAAAAGCAGCACAGGGTCTGTCAAACACAAAACATACTGATTAAACTTACAGACGATGAAGACTATAACCAGAAGATGAGAAGGGTAAATGACAATGACGCCACAATAACACAAACTCAGGCTGACAGATGCAGTGGGGAAAAAAAGTATTTAGTCAGCCACCAATTGTGCAAGTTCTCCCACTTAAAAGATGAGAGGTCTCCAATTTTCATCATAGGTATACCTCAACTATGAGAGACAAAATGAGAAAAAAAAATCCAGAAAATCACATTGAAGGACTTTAATGAATTAATTGGTAAATTCCTCGGTAAAATAAGTATTTGGTCAATAACAAACGTTCATCTCAATACTTTGTTATATACCCTTTGTTGGCAATGACAGAGGTCAAACGTTTTCTGTAAGCCTTCACAAGGTTTTCACACACTGTTGCTGGTATTTTGGCCCATTCCTCCATGCAGATCTCCTCTAGAGCAGTGATGTTTTGTGGCTGTCGTTGGGCAACACAGACTTTCAACTCCCTCCAAAGATTTTCTATGGGGTTGAGATCTGGAGACTGGCTAGGCCACTCCAGGACCTTGAAATGCTTCTTACGAAGCCACTCCTTTGTTGCCCGGGCGGTGTGTTTGGGATCATTGTCATGCTGAAAGACCCAGCCACGTTTCATCTTCAATGCCCTTGCTGATGGAAGGAGGTTTTCACTCAAAATCTCACGATACATGGCCCCATTCATTCTTTCCTTTACACGGATCAGTCGTCCTGGTCCCTTTGCAGAAAAACAGCCCCAAAGCATGATGTTTCCACCCCCATGCTTCTTAGTAGGTAAGGAGTTCTTTCTCCTCCAAACACGACAAGTTAAGTTTTTACCAAAAAGTTCTATTTTGGTTTCATCTGACCATATGACATTCTCCCAATCCTCTTCTGGATCATCCAAATGCTCTCTAGCAAACTTCAGACGGGCCTGGACATGTACTGGCTTAAGCAAGGGGACACGTCTGGCACTGCAGGATTTGAGTCCCTGGCGGCGTAGTGTGTTACTGATGGTAGCCTTTGTTACTTTGGTCCCAGCTCTCTGCAGGTCATTCACTAGGTCCCCCCGTGTGGTTCTGGGATTTTTGCTCACCGTTCTCATGATCATTTTGACCCCACGGGGTGAGATCTTGCGTGGAGCCCCAGATGGAGGGACATTATCAGTGGTCTTGTATGTCTTCCATTTTCTAATAATTGCTCCCACAGTTGATTTCTTCACACCAAGCTGCTTACCTATTGCAGATTCAGTCTTCCCAGCCTGGTGCAGGTCTACAGTTTTGTTTCTGGTGTCCTTTGACAGCTCTTTGGTCTTGGCCATAGTGGAGTTTGGAGTCTGACTGTTTGAGGTTGTGGACAGGTGTCTTTTATACTGATAAAGAGTTCAAACAGGTGCCATTAATACAGGTAACGAGTGGAGGACAGAGGAGCCTCTTAAAGAAGAAGTTACAGGTCTGTGAGAGCCAGAAATCTTGTTTGTAGGTGACCAAATACTTATTTTACCGAGGAGTTTACCAATTAATTCATTAAAAATCCTTCAATATGATTTTCTGGATTTTTTTTTGTCATTGTGTCTCTCATAGTTGAGGTATACCTATGATGAAAATTGGAGACCTCTCTCATTTTTTAAGTGGGAGAACTTGCACAATTGGTGGCTGGCTAAATACTTTTTTTCCCCACTGTATATAGGGAGCAGGATAATTAAACTAATATGAGACAGCTTGGGCTAATCACGAAGTAACTGGAGCAGCTACAAACAGGATGGGTGGGGCTGTGCAGAGAGAGGACACTGGAGAACACAGAGGGCAAATAATGCAGACAATAAATAAACCAAATCAGGGAGAAAAAAACATAACTTGCACTAAGTATTGAGGATAACCCAACAAACTATTGATAACAGAATTGTGCAAGCTTTTCAAAAATAACAGAAGGCGAGGACAGGCTGTCTGGATCATTACTGTGCCCCCCTTTAAGGGAGGATTCCAGAGGCCCAAAAACAAAACAAAGAACACCCCAGTCAGGTGGGAGGAGGGGGAAAATGGTATGGCGGGGCAAAAACAAGGATTTAAACAACAGAAGAATGTTCATAAGGTGGTCAGCCAAAGTCCCAAGACCACCACCAGACGGAATATGGTGCATCTGGTGGCCTACCCAAGTCCATGGACCACCAGACAGAAAAGCATGGTGCGTCGGGTGGCCTACCAAAGTCCAAAAGCCACCAGATGGATGGACCCAGTGGATCAGGGAGCCTACCCGAGTCCAAAAGCCACCTGACGGATGAACACGATGCATTAGGTGGCCTACCAAAGTCCATGGGCCACCAGACAGGAGAAAACACAGGAGCACTTTACACAGAGAACAGCATCATGGGAGCATTTTGCTCTGAAAATAACATCATGGGAGCATTTTGCTCTGAAAATACCACAGGAGCCCTTTGCTCTGAAAATGACAGAGAAACCTTTCACACCAAGAACAACACAGGGGTTTTAAATTCAGGAGATAATGGCATGAAAACCTAACCCTCTGAAAGTTTAACCTCATGAGAAGGCAACATGGAAATCTTGCATTCAGGAGAAGACATATAACCCCAACACTCAGAGAATGACAACATGGAATTTTTAACCTTGGGGGGGAAAATATGCAATCTGTAACCTCAGGAAGTGATGATATGGACGCTCTGAATTTGGGAGATAACATGGAAACTTGGAAACTTTACATTCCCGAGATAGCAACATAGAAACTATAAAGTCATGAGGTGACCGAATAGGCACTTTAAACTCAGGAGGTTATGACAATGCAGGAATTTCAATCTCAGGAGAGAGTGACAACATGAGATTTCCTTGCGCTAGAGATAACATAGAAGTTTTAAACATACTGTAGGTACCTCTAGTTCAAAAGAAAATAACATGGAAGATTTAACCTCAGGAGATGACATTGGGCCTCTTTGCTCTGGATAACACAAAGGGGCCTTTTGACCTGGAGATCACAAAGGAACTGTCTGCTCTGAAAATAACCACAAAGGAACTGTCTGCTCTGAACATAACCACGTAGGAGCTGTCTGCTCTGAAAATAACCACGTAGGAGCTTTTTGATCTGACAGTAACCACGTAGGAACTGATTGTTCTTAAAACAACAACATAGGAGGCTTTTGCTTCGAAGGTATGGGAGCCTTTTGCTCTGAAGATAACAATATGGGAGCCTTTTGCTGTGAACATAACAATATACTGTAGGAGCTCTTTGCTCTGAACATGACAACACAGGAGCCTTTTGCACTGAACATAACAACACGGGAGGTTTCTGCCTTGAAGATAACAACATGAGAGCTTTCCGCTCTGAAGATGAAGATAGTGTGGGAGCCTTCTGCTCCGAAGATAACAAAGGAGCTTTTGGCTCTGAAGATAACAATATAGGAACTCTTAACTAAAGGGACCCTAACATAGGAATTTTTAGCACTGGAGGCACCGATTTAGGCGATTCTATCTCAAGAGGTACTAATATAGGAGCTTTCCGCTCAGGGGTCCACAGCACAGGAGTTTTTAGCTCAGACGATAGTGCCTGAGGGGCCTTGGGCACAGAGGCCAACAGCAGCTGAGGAGTGGCGACCCCAGGTGGCGAAGGTGGAGCGGACTACACTGGCAACGAAGGTGGAGCAGACTGCTCTGACGGCCCAGGTGGAGCGGACTGCTCAGCACCTTGGGTAATTGGTGGAGGTCTCCTGACCTGTTGGACAGCTGGTGGAGGTCTCCTGTCCTCTTGGACGAAGGGTGAAGCAGATTGCTCAACCCCCTGGATGATGGGACAACAGACCGCTCTGATGACGGTGATGATGGAGCGGCATGCTCCGATGATAAAGATTCTCTCACCCATTGTGTCTTTTTCCCTCCCCTTATCTTCCCTTCTATTCCCCTCCTGTTGACAGGCGCCTCCATGGCTCACCGCGTCATTGGGAAGCGCCTATCAGGCGCGCCCAATGTCAAGTCAAATTCCTCGTATGTTTACTTGTTTACTTGTAAATGTGCTTGGCAATAAACTTTATTCTGATTCTGATGATGGAGCATGGTCCTCCTGCGGCTTCATCCTCGACATGGCCACCTCAGACGATGGAGGAAAACAGGAGGTCAGCGAGGCTACACCACAGTCATAAGCAGCAGAGACTGGTGGGGAGTGCACTTGGTTTGCCCCAGCAGGAACAAGACAAGTCTTTTCAGAAATAATGGTGGAACATAAATGAAAAGGTGCTTGCCTTAACTCCTGGTCTTCTGCTGCTGGGGTGATGACCTCAGGATAAACTGTGGGAGAGATGGCTGGTGGAGCTAGTACTGGAGCTGAGAAGCAACGAGGAGCCGGCACTGGAGCTGATGGAGCAACAGACGTGGTCACCCGCGCAGCAGATTTGGGAGCCGGCACTGCAGGTGGAAAATGACGTGGAGCCGGCGTTACTGGTGACACAGGAGCTGCTGCTGGGGAGCTCTCCTCCAGCCCGTGAGGTAGTTGCAGAGCTGGGAAGAGGCAGACTGGAACTGGTGAGTGAGGAGAGGCTGGAGACATCGGCACAGGCTCTGGGCTTTTCACCAGTCCATGGAGTGAATTCAACGAGTTGTACAGCAAGTTGAACAGTTCAGTCAGACCCAGGTAGTCCCACAGACTGGGGTGATCCATAACCACCCTGACCGCTGCATCTAGGAACATCATGGCCTGCTCCCGAATGTGGCATGACCAGGCTTCAGCAACGTACGCTTCGATCAGCTGAACCGCTCCACATTCATTCAACCCAAACCTGCTGTAGTCCGTGCCTGCTGGGTCCCATGTTGGTGACGTTATTCTGTCAGAAAACTACTTTGGAAGGCAGTTGTGTTTTTTAAGTGGAACCCAAGAGCGCAGGCAGAACTCGGTGCAATAATTTATTCACAAAACAAAAATGAACAAACGAAAAGCAGCACAGGGGCTGTCAAACACAAAACATGCTGATTAAACTTACAGACGATGAAGACTATGACCAGAAGATGAGGAAGGCAGCTAACAATGGCACCACAATAACACAAACTCAGGCTGACAAATATATAGGGAGCAGGATAATTAAACTAATATGAGACCCCCGGGCCAGGGTCGGGTGTGCGCCAGTGGTGCGGGTTGGCCCCGGTGCATCCTTGCGCGGCAGGGTCGTGTTTTCCCTGGGGCCCTGGTGGCACCCTCGGGTTGGTGCCTGCATCCTGGGTCACCCTCCCCGTCCACTGGGGTCTGCGGGTGTGGGTGTGCGTGTGTGTGTATGTGTGTGAGAGTGGGTGGGAGTGGGAGCTTGTGTATCAGCGGATGCGGAAGTGGGTGTGTATGTTGAGTGGGCAGGTGGGGCTGTGTGTGGGTGTAGGTGGGCATGTGTGATGGTGGGTGGGGGTACGTGTGTGTATGGAAGCGGTTACTTGTGGGTGGATGTCTGGGGTGTGGAGGATGTGTGTATGGGTAGGAGACCTTTGCTGGGTGGCAGGGTTGGGCAGTCCATCTAGTGGCATGTGGGCTGGCGTTTCGGGGCCTGCTTGTCCTGGCCGCCCTGCTGTTGTGTTGCGGGGTGAGGCGCTTTGTTGCATCGCCCCTGGTGTCATTAGCAGCGGGTGTGTGTTGGTGGTTGGGGGGCCATTGGCGCGGGTTGATGGCCGTGTTTCCATCGGGTTGCTCTGGGGTGGCTGTGGTTGCAGGGCGGCCTGCGGCTGTCAGTGTGCATCTGGGGTGGGTGGTCATGGGCCTGCGTGGGTGCTCGGGGTTGTCGCCTGGCATGTTGGGCACCGTGTGGGTCCAGCCCATTGTTCACTGTTGTGACTGTTGTTGTCCATGTTTGTGTGTGTAAGATGAGTGGAAAAATGTATGGCTGCCCCATCATGTTAGTGGTGCTGGGAGCACCGGGGCGTAATGCTGGTGGGTTCTGGGCTGCTTCCACTGGCAGCCCTCGCCCTGGGTTGGGATTTGGGGGCAGTGGGTGGCTTTATGAACCAGTCTGCAAGCTGGCTTCTGGGGGGGGGGGGGACGGCTTCACTTTTAGACCGCCTACCTCCCAGTCTTATTTCCTGCCCTCCCCCTCCCCCTGGCTCTGGGTGGAATATACTTTTTTTTTGTTACATTTAGGGCTTTGGGGTGGGGGTGTGCCGCACTGTGTCGGTGAAGGGGATACCTTTGCTGTGTGATGGGGCTGCACTCATCTCAATTTTAATTACATTTTAGACACTGAGGGCTTGGGGGGATGGGGGCCCTGCTGCCCATCGCAGTGGCTAGTGGTGCTCCAATCACTATCCCCCCAATTTTAATTGCACTTTGGTAGTCCACACATTTACACACAATTATATCATATAACCGACACACACCCACCGTGTTCTGGGAGGGGGGTGGGGGTCTTCCCTCACCCCTGTTGCCCTGCTCTTGCTGGGGGCGTGGGGGCCTGGTGGGGAGCCTGGGACCTATCATGTTGTCAAAATCCCTGCGTGCTACTGAATATATAGATACAGCCAAGGAAGTGAGAGGGGGCTGAGTATGAGTCGAAGTGAGAGTGAGGGGGTGATGAATGCAGATGGTAATGGTGGGTCGGTTTTGTGCGGCGCTTTGCGTGCCGGGTGGCATCTTGGGGCGCCTGCGGTGGTCTGCTGATTGTTTGCTCAGATGGGCGCCAGGGGTGGGGGTCTGCTTCTGTGGCCTGCACCGGTGGTCTCCCTGGCCACTGCCGGGCACTGGTGCGTGTTCAGGCTTGCTGCATCTGCTTCGCAGCTGCCTTATGAAACAAAGGTGAATCAGGGGTGAGTTTGAATGGGTACAGGAGTGAGAGAGAATGGGTCGGTCTGGGTGAGTGAGAGGGGTGCGCATGGGAGCATGTGGGTGTTAAGGTGTGGCGAGGGGTGTGTCTGTGAATCGGGAGGTGCTGGATTAAGGGGGGTAGTGCCTCTCGGCAACGTGGGCTCCCCTGGGCAGGGGGACTTCTTTGGACATGGGGGTCCCCGGGGTGTGTGACAGAGGCGCTGGGGCGGGCCTGCTGTGGGGGCTTGCAACGGCGGGCGCGGGCCGGTCTCTGCTCCGGGGGGTGGGGTCGCTGGCCTCCTGGTGCCGCTGGGGCCAACGTCCGCCGGCCGCCGAGCAGCATGGCCTCCCTTGATCGTCCCTCTGGGGGCGGATGCCTGGCTTTCCTGGGGCTTGCTGGCCTCGGACGTTTGTGCCCTGTGGGGGTTGGTGGCGCTGCCTTGCCTGCTCGGAGTTCCCGGGGGGAGAGCTGCTGCGACCGGCCCTCCGCTTCGTATGTTTCCTGACAAACCACTCACATGCACACACTTATTTTGCGCGCGTTCTCATATACGTATATGCACACAGACATACACGCACAAGTGTTTCTCCTTTAACAGGTGCGGAAACCAGACTCGTGTTGAGACATCTTCGGTGGAAGAGGCAGTTTGTCTTTTGTTTGTTTTAGTTGTTGGTTTGTTTGCTTGTTTGTTTTGTCTGTTCCCCTCCCTTTTCTTTTCCTCCTCCATACACTTTCTTTCCCTCTTCCCCATCCTGTTGGGTCTTCCACAGGTAAAATAATTAAAATGAAGTATAAAAAGTTATTACAGGAAGAGTTTACAACAATATACAATACACAGTTAGGTACTGTATAAGCTCCTCTTGGCAAAGTAAATCTGTTTTGGCCCAATAAGGGTGATAGATCCCTGTTCTGTTTGCCTAGCTGCCTGACAGGACAAGGGGGGGAAAAAAACTAATATGAGACAGCTGGGGCTAATTAGGGAGTAAGAAGCAGCTACAAACAGGATTGGCAAGGCTGTGCAGAGAGAGGACACTGGAGAACACAGAGGGCAAATAATGCAGACAATAATCATAAATAAACCAAATCAGGAAAAAAAAAACATAACTGCACTAAGAACTGAGGATAACCCAACAAACTAGTGATAGCAGAATTGTGCAGACTTTTAAAAAATAACAGAAGGTGAGGACAGAATATCCGGATCATAACACCCATATCATCACAGATGCAGGATTGTGACCCAAGTGCTGATAACGAGCCGAGTGATCCTCTGATGTGTATTTCAAAGTCAAGATGAGCTTATATTTTTCATTAAATTGTAAAATGTCTCACTTTCAACATTTGCTATGTTTACTATTGTGAATAAAGTAGTGGTTTATGAGATTTGCAGTGTTTTTATTTAGGATTTAGACAGTGTCCCAACATTTTTTTTTAGAATTTGGGTTTTACAGATGTGATTTTTGGTGGTGCTACTTTAAGCTGCTAATGTCCTTTGCAGCCTGAGTCTGCACAGTAGTGATGGTGGAGCAGAGGCACTGACAAGTTTCTGTCCACACAGTCGCAATTACAGTCTATGTGGCAGCCCCATTCAGCTGTGGCCACATCTCTATTATGTAGCATTAAACAACTACAATAAAAACTCATCCAGAAAGACTTGAACATGCATTGGCATGATAAGAATCACCTATGAGGACATTATTGTGTGCCAGATATTCTGTTTTTGTTTTTTCTGCGTAAAGGCTGACATACTTGCACTTTTCTGTCTAGAAAATCAGTTATTATAAAAATAATTATTTCCATCAAAAACTGGACAACTGTTACAGAACATAATCAAAAGCAAAGTTTATAATCATCCAATCTGAATACGGAATTTATTATAATGCAGTTTGTGTAAAATATGTTTTAAATACCCTATAGGGAATTTTTCATTATGATGGAATAGGGAAAAATTGTCTGGTTTGCATTTAAAAGGTCTGAAAATATAAACAATTCATGCAATTCATGTACCATAAAAAATAAATGTACTGTATATGTCAGGTTTTCTGTCACCTCTGTGTTTTTGTGTGTTTTATTTCTTTGTGCTCCTTCCAAACTCACATCAACAGACACATTAATTTGTCAAATATCATTAAATCCTGGGTCTCCACACCTGTGACACCTTCACCGTTCTCCACAGCAACTAACTCGTCAGCCAGCGACCCAGCAGATGACGGGAACACGCCCATCCTGATTGGCTGCCTGGTGACCATCATCCTGCTGTTGGTCATCATCATCTTCCTCATCCTCTGGTGCCAGTACGTTTACAAGGTGCTGGAGAAAGTGAGAAAACATTGTTACTAGGGTACTTTTATTTTGAAAACTTCCTGTCCCAAATACATTTAAAAAAGACCACCACAATAATTCCCATTAAAAAGGCTTTTTTCCATTCCTTTGAACATTTATTGGTTTTGAAAAATGCAGTCATCCTATAAGGCCTATAACGACAGCCAATTTAGTTGAAAAACTATGATAAATTACATTCTTGACATCATTTAAAGGCCATTTTATGCCACCAATACAAGCGCTGTTCATTAAAGACCTGACCCACTTCCTGTTATTGTATGCGGCTGAAATGCCACATGTATAATAATCCATTTTCAGCAATAGACCCACTTGCAGAGACACACACAAGAGACCAAGCAGCAGTTTAAGAATGTTTATAATGTGAGTAGCTATATAAAGCAACCCAGTGTGGCAGGAACCTGGCATCCCTGTGGAGAGGAGAATTAAGGTAAGTGCTACAATGTACACTGGGGAGTCTTGTGAATGAATTTGTTCTTATTCTTACAGACTGTGGGAGAGATAGTTCTCACAGCTCTTGTTGCTGGGGTTGTAGGTCTTGCCAGGTGGGTGTGTGGATAAAGACCCCCCTATGGGGAGTAAGGGCAGAGTGGATTCAGCTGGTGGAGATGAGAGGAGAGCACACTGCTCCGAAGGTTGTTTTAATCAGGAAGAGTTGCTGCCTTACGGCCAAGATGGACAGAAAGTAATCCTCATCTGCCAGGGGAAGATCCAGTCCGCCTGTGTACAGGTAAGAATCCTGGAAGCAGATGAGGTAGAGGTTTGCAGCATATCAATTGAGAGATAGGCTTACGAAAGCCCACGTAGCAGTGAAGCGTATTCTGGCAGCACTGAGGAATCCTGGAGGAGCACTCAGGGGCGGTAGTCTAACGTCTCTGTGACGAGCTGAGGAATGAGTCTTCCTTGATTGGGAGCTTGAGGCTGATTATTGCAGGTGAAGGTAATGATACAGCTGAACCTGATGAGCTGAATAGCAGGAGAGAGAGACAGCATGGTGCAAACCAGAAGACTACAATACCTCTATAGGTCACAGTAATTTGCATCTCTGAACTCACTAAGAGTTCCTCTTTTACATGTGCTAAGGTGGAGTAAGGTGTGATAATGGAGAGCAGTCATTGGGTTCCTGGATGGACTTGAGAGGCCGCACACCACAAGAGATGTTCCATGAGATGAAAGAGATTTATGGGGAGGGTGTCCCATCGTATGACCTAGTCGAACACTGACATAGTTCAAGTGTGGTCAGACATCACTAGAAATGGCATCCATTCCCAAGAGACCACAGTGCACTCTTGATGAAGACACCATCTGGCAAGTGGAGGCCACCATTTTGGAGGATCGACATATAATCCTTCGCCAACTAGCCCAACACCTCAAGATCAGTGTGGGGTCTGTGTAAAAAAAAAAATCATCCATAACCATTTGCACATGTGGAAGTTGTCTGCATGATGGATTCCCTAGTTGCTCACATCTGGTCTTTTGGGATCAGCATGGTGTAATGATGATGGATTTCTTGGCAAAGGGTACCACAGTTACCGGGACTTACTACGCTTCACTGCTGCAGAAATTGCAGAAGGCCATCAAAACCGAGAGGCGTGGCATGCTGACCAAAGGTGTCTGCCTCCTGAAAGACAACGCTCCGGGTCACAACTCGCATGATGCCCAGACAGAAGCACGGTCCTGTAGCTATGAAATCCTCAACCCCGTTACTCTCCTGACCTCACACCATCTGACTTCCACCTCTTTCCAACCGTGAAGTCATTTTTGAAGGGCAAGAACTTCCAAGACGATGAAATGATGATTTCTGAGGCAACCTGCAGACTTCTACAGTTAAGGTCTCCATAGCTGCATAAAGCAATGGGAGAAGTGTCTGACCCTTGGTGGTACCTATGCGGAGAAAGACTAATAGCTTTGCCAAATTTGGGCCCTCTCAGTCCATGGCAAATAAGTCAGGGGACATCTTTAATGAACAGCCCTCATAATTGACTTCAGTGTGACTTGAGTCCAGGTTACAGACTCAATTCCTTATCTGTGGTACCTGCCTAGTCTCTATGAGCTCTTGGCGAAGAGCCTACAAAGAATTTATAGAGCAAATTCTGGGACTGAAATAATTTCAGAAAACAGATATTTTCTTAATGGGATTAACATGCAACACACTTTGGATCCACACAGATCTCTGAACTTTTTTTTAGGCTCCACGTCGGATCCTCGATGAAGCGGTGACGGTCCGCCTGTCGTCTTGCAGTGACACCATCATCCTCCAGAAGCCACCTGTGCCACCCCGCTCTGGACACGCCCCCACAGGTGCAGTGGCATATCATTCACTGGAGTTCTTTATACAGAAATTGTTATAAATATGTTGTAAGGCTTCTTCCTGGCCTTTGTTCAATAATTCCCTCAGGTCCTGCTAACTCTGACCCTCACTACGAAAGAGTCTTCCTGTTGGATCCGCAGTACCAGAACCCTGCCGTGCTGAGAAACAAGCTGCCAGAGCTGTCGCAGAGCGCCGAGGCCTCTGGTAAACTTGGAGAATAAGAATGAGATGCAGAACCATGCCTCTTCTCTGCATTCTCTAACATTTTTCAGAAGACATGAGCAGACATAAATAGTGACACTGCTCAGAGCTGTCACTAGGTAATGTAGAAGAGAGGCTTAGTTCTGAATCTCTGTGGGCTGCAACTCTATTTTCCTTTGACGTTATATTCTTGAACATGCTGGATGATGCAGTGATCTTTTTTCCCTTCCTTGTGTCTCTTTACATTCCTCTTATTGTGACTAATATGCATGCTCACTCATTCTGCTCTGTTTTCCTCCTATCAGTCTTTCCTCTTCCTCCAGCACTCCTCTTCGACCTCCTGTCACATGACATCTGCTGACATCACATGGTAAGAGCTGAAAGGCGTGACATCAGATAATCAAAGCTGAACAAATTTGTACGTTTAAAACGCAGTTGAGAAAAATTGTACTGGAATAGTACACCGTTTGGCCTTTTGGGCTTTATTTAGGCAGGAGCAGTGAAAAGAGACAGGAAATGGGCTGAAGAATGGGGTGAGTCGCACAGGAAAGTTCGCTCTGGTGGCGACCCAAACCAGGATACACTGTAGATAAGTGACATGCTCTTTGTGGCATGCTTCTCTGACTGCTGTATCACTAAGCTCCTCTTGTTCTTTGTGTTTCCTTGGTGTTTTTCACATGATTTACTAAGAAATCAGGCGTACTTGATGAAAGGTGCAAACAAGTGGAAGCAGCCATATTTAAATGGGGTTTCACCATAGTTCATGGCATCCCAGAGACAGAATGAAAGAGGAAGTGCCGTGATAAAGACAAGGATGGCAAGACAAGTTGGAGAGCGAGGAAAAGGTGGATTTTATTAACATCAGCAAATGAAACGGCTGCAGAGGTGGATAAGTTCCCTCTAATATCGAGGACTGAGTTGCTCACACAGTGGGTTATAACAAATTGACTCAGTAATTGCAGAACAACAAGCGTACGCTTAATGTAATGTAATTTATTTACCAGCTAAAATCAATGTAACCAAAACAAAGAAATCAGTCGGCTTCTGGCTTCACTTCTTGGTGGAGTTTGGGGACTGCTGTGACGGTGGGGTGGCGGCAGGACTAGGCCACATGCCTGTACTCCAGCATTTTACTCATTTGGCAGGGGCCTTTTTTTGTGGCGCTACAGTATATGAACGCAGGTCTTTGCACAGGGGGTGTATGATGAACTGTGTTGTCTTCTTTGGAGTTTGGAGGTGGCTTTGTTGTTTGGAGTTGGTTGATTTTTTTTTTCCTGGTGTTTTTGTTTTGCTCCCTGAGTGTTTTTGTTTTGTGTGGTGCTCCTTGTGGGATGAGGGTGTCATGTCAAGGTCTTTTGTTCCGTCGTCGTTCTAAAATCCCCCAAAAGTCCAGACATTTAATTTAAACTTTCTTCTTCGCTCTTTCTCCCATGTAGCTTCTCCAGCCTCCATCCTAATTTGTCCAATCTTGCAGGACTATTTTTATGTATACACATACACTCTCCTCTAAAAGTACTGGAACAGTGACACAAGTTTTGTGATTTTAGCTGTTTACCAAAACATATTCAAGATACAGTTACAGTGGGGGAAAAAAGTATTTAGTCAGCCACCAATTGTGCAAGTTCTCCCACTTAAAAGATGAGAGAGGTCTCCAATTTTCATCATAGGTATACCTCAACTATGAGAGACAAAATGAGAAAAAAAAAATCCAGAAAATCACATTGAAGGATTTTTAATGAATTAATTGGTAAATTCCTCGGTAAAATAAGTATTTGGTCAACAAAAGTTCATCTCAATACTTTGTTATATACCCTTTGTTGGCAATGACAGAGGTCAAACGTTTTCTGTAAGTCTTCATAAGGTTTTCACACACTGTTGCTGGTATTTTGGCCCATTCCTCCATGCAGATCTCCTCTAGAGCAGTGATGTTTTGGGGCTGTCGCTGGGCAACACGCACTTTCAACTCCCTCCAAAGATTTTCTATGGGGTTGAGATCTGCAGACTGGCTAGGCTACTCCGGGACCTTGAAATGCTTCTTACGAAGCCACTCCTTTGTTGCCCGGGCAATGTGTTTGGGATCATTGTCATGCTTTAAGACCCAGCCACGTTTCATCTTCATTGCCCTTGCTGATGGAAGGAGGTTTTCACTCAAAATCTCACGATACATGGCCCCATTCATTCTTTCCTTTACATGGATCAGTCGTCCTGGTCCCTTTGCAGAAAAACAGCCCCAAAGTATAATGTTTTCACCCCCATGCTTCACAGTAGGTATGGTGTTCTTTCTCCTCCAAACACGACAAGTTGAGTTTTTATCAAAAAGTTCTATTTTGGTTTCATCTGACCATATGACATTCTCCCAATCCTCTTCTGGATCATCCAAATGCTCTCTAGCAAACTTCAGACGGGCCTGGACATGTACTGGCCTAAGCAGTGGGACACGTCTGGCACTGCAGGATTTGAGTCCCTGGCGACGTAGTGTGTTTCTGATGTAGACTTTGTTACTTTGGTCCCAGCTTTCTGCAGGTCATTCACTAGGTCCCCCCGTGTGGTTCTGGGATTTTTGCTCACCGTTCTCGTGATCATTTTGACCTCACGGGGTGAGATCTTGCGTGGAGCCCCAGATGGAGGGAGATTATCAGTGGTCTTGTATGTCTTCCATTTTCTAATAATTGCTCCCACAGTTGATTTCTTCACACCAAGCTGCTTACCTATTGCAGATTCAGTCTTCCCAGCCTGGTGCAGGTCTACAATTTTGTTTCTGGTGTCCTGACAGCTCTTTGGTCTTGGCCATAGTGGAGTTTAGAGTCTGACTGTTTGAGGTTGTGGACAGGTGTCTTTTATACTGATAAAGAGTTCAAACAGGTGCAATTAATACAGGTAACAAGTGGAGGACAGAGGAGCCTCTTAAAGAAGAAGTTACAGGTCTGTGAGAGCCAGAAATCTTGCTTGTTTGTAGGTGACCAAATACTTATTTTACCAAGGAATTTACCAATTAATTCATTAAAAATCCTTCAATGTGATTTTCTGGATTTTTTTTTCTCATTTTGTCTCTCATAGTTGAGGTATACCTATGATGAAAATTGGAGACCTCTCTCATCTTTTAAGTGGGAGAACTTGCACAATTGGTGGCTGACTAAATACTTTTTTTCCCCCACTGTATATAATCAACATGGGCTTAAAGTCCAGACTCTCAGCTTTAATTTGAGGGTATTCACATCCAAATTGGAGGAACTGTCATGGATCGCCCCTCGGGGCAGAAAGAAACAGACCCACGCACCATCTGCAGTTTGTGTTTTTTATTAATAAAGCACACAAAGTGCCAGAGTTCAGCAAGGCAAAAATCCAAATACAGAAAATGAGGTAAACTTACAGATTAATACCAGAACAGGAATGGGATTCTGGTGGCGAAGAGAGAGGATTCTCATTGAGACTGCCGCAGTGAAAGAACAATCAGACAGTCTTTAAATAGTTGGGGAACAGGATGAAACAATGGGCGGCAGGTGCGGGCTGCATGAGCAGGCAGGTGACCTAATTAAACAACAACTCACAGCTGAGACGACTAGGGAACAGACAGTGAGACAAAGACAGGGTGGGAGTGTCTGGAAGAGGAGGTAAAGCAGTCATGTCACATAGAAACAAAATATATATATATTTTTTTTTTTTTTGTTACTTATTTGTACCCGTAGGTAGACTTGGTTTGCAGTCTGGTGACAAGCCACCGGCTGCTGGTCGCTGCGTGTGCGAGCGCCCTAAACCTACATGTTTTTGGTATGCGGGAGGAAACCGGAGAAATCCCGGAGTAAACCCGCGCAACACGGGGAGAACATGCAAACTCCACACAGCTCACCGTTGGTCGGGGGCTGGGATCGAACCCACGATCTCATGATCCCCGCGATCCCCCGGCCGAGGGTAAAACTGTGCTGCCACAGTGCTAAACCACTGCTCCACCATGCAGATATAAATCCTAAACTACAGGAACTGACAAAATAATACAAATACTAAAGACGTAAATAACTAACAGAGCAATAAACCACCAAGGAGACATCATAACTCAATACACAGCAAAACAACACAAAGCTGGAAAAATAGAGAAAATATTCAGAAATAAATTAAGAGCCTGAGCCCGGTGAAACATTGCACTCAGCCTCATGACAAGAACGGTTTAGGAATTGCAACCATTTTGATACAAAATGTCCTCGTATCAAGCACTCAAAAGTAAAGGAACAATTGACTCTAACAATCTAACAATGTTAGATGTTGTTTATATATTGTTAGAAATTATAAATAGCACAAATACTTTTTCCAACAGCATGTGGGGGAGGCTACGCTGAGCCAGACATCACCCAGTGCACGCCGCACCAGTGTTTCCACAGCAACGCGCCGCACTACGCAGAGACAGACATCGTGCGGCTACAGGGTGTCACTGGCAGCAACATGTACGCTGTGCCCGCCCTCACAGTGGATTCGCTCACCCGAAAGGACATCTCCGCCGCAGAGTTCCCACGGCAACAGCTGATCTTCAGGGAAAAGCTGGGGGAGGGGCAGTTTGGAGAGGTAAACAGAGGTTGTAACATCCCTCTCTCCATCTTGAGGTATTTGGATAGAACCACCAATGTTGGGGCATCTGACTGAAAAATGAGGAAATTACATCTGCAATGAACTGAACAGACCATATTTCTAAATTAAGACCATGTTTAATTCAGTACAGCTGTAAACTAGCAATTTATACCATAAATTTCTCATAAAAAATGTTTAAAACAGTCACCCTCTGCTGGCCATTGGATAAAATGCATCTTTGAGGCACTTCAGTTTTGCTTTGTTATGTACAGTTTGGGCTGCAGCTATTGATTATTTTAGTAATCGAGTCATTTGTCACTGTAATGAACTTATTACTCGAGTAATCGGATACTTTTTTTTGTATTTAAGAAACTTGCACTGACCAGCATGTGTAGAACTTTCTTTCCTAAAGAACAGCAGTAATTGTACCAAACACTCAATAACAAAGGTACACATTTATTTCAATGCTTATTGCAAT
Source organism: Pholidichthys leucotaenia (assembly GCA_020510985.1). Lineage (NCBI taxonomy): Eukaryota > Metazoa > Chordata > Actinopteri > Cichliformes > Pholidichthyidae > Pholidichthys > Pholidichthys leucotaenia. The sequence goes on from CM035838.1 coordinate 453,702,923, forward strand.
GTTTATTGCATATAATGTAACTTTAAATGTCACATTACAACATAAAGTTCTGTTTTGTAGCGTTAGCGTCAACTTGCAGCATAGCTAACATATAGCAGCTACTGCTATTAGCAGCAGCTGCTTTATGTTCTTTGACCATATGAGCATAATTAGTGTAGCTGACTACATTCTATTCATCTTAATTTAAAATCTCACTCATGCGCCTTGTCTCAGTTCGCTGGTCATGCGTAATGTGGCTGGATGCCGTCTGCCAAGACAGTATAACATCGACGTTGTGGTATCTTAGCTTGCTGCTCTGCTTAACAGTGTACACATTGCACAATGTTTTCCTTTAGTTTGAGCTTCAAATGATCCCAGACAGACTTGAGATACATCTTGTCATTTTCTCCGACTTTATTCCTTTTTGCTGTCACTCTGACATCGCGCCATTAAACAAAGTTGCATCTTGTTTACAAAGCAAGACCGGAAGTAGGTCATATATACCGGAAGGGATACGTTAAATGAAGCTTTGAATCATTGATTTTTGAATTGAGGAATTTGTGTAATCAAATTATTCGAGTAATCATTGCAGCCATATGTACAGTCCCCCCTGATGCCCTCTTTTCCCTGGCAGGTCCACCTGTGTGAGGCTGAAGGACTCCCAGAATTCCTCGGGGAAGGGTCGCCACTCCCCGACAGAGATGGACGCTCATTGCTAGTGGCTGTTAAACAGCTGAGAGCTGACGCTACCAGTCAAGCCAGGTACACTATCTATTGTACTGGGGGAAGGGAGGGAGGACTGAAAAGTTCATAGGCTGACCATGATGCAGTGGTCAAATTTGACCAAATGTGGTTTATTGTACCCATACTCTTGACGTTCTCTCTGTCTCAGGTCTGCTCTGCCCTCTTGTTCCTCAGCCACTGAAGCACAAATATTATGGGCTCAGCACCTACGAGCATACAGTGGTGTGAAAAAGTGTTTGCTCCCTTCCTGATTTTTCATTTTTTTATGTTTGTCACCAGGGGGCCATTAAGCTGAAGAAGGAGTCCTATCAAGCTTGGTTGGCTTGTGGGACTCCCGAAACAGCTGAGGTGTACCGGCAGGCCAAGCGGAGTGCAGCTTGGGTGGTTGCTGAAGCAAAAACTTGGGTATGGGAGGAGTTTGGTGAGGCCATGGAACAAGGCTTTCGGTTGGCCTCAAAGAGATTCTGGCAAACTGTCCGGCGGCTCAGGAGGGGGAAGCAGCTCCCTGTCCACACTGTGTATGGTGTGGATGGGGTGCTGCTGGCTTCAACTGGGGATATCGTCCGGTGGTGGAAGGAATACTTCAAGGATCTCCTCAATCCCACTGACACGCCTTCCACAGAGGAAGCAAGGCTTGTGGACGAGGGGGATGACTCGCCCATCACAGGGGCACAAGGTGGTTAAAAATCTCTTTGGTGGCCGGGCCCCGGAGGTGAACGAGATTCACCCTGAGTACCTCAAGGCCCTGGATGTTGTAGTGCTGTCATGGTCGACACACCTCTGCAACATTGCAAGGAGGTCAGGGGCAGTGCCTTTGGCATGGCAAACCAGGGTTGTGGTTCCTCTCTTCAAAAAAGTGGACTGGAGGGTGTGCTCCAACTTTAGAGAGATCACAGTCCTCAGCCTCCCTGGGAAGGTCTATGCCAAGGTACTGGAGAGGAGAGTATGGTTACATGTGTTTTGTGGACTGGGCGAAGGCATTCGACCGTGTCCCTCATGGTTTTTTGTTGGGGGTGCTTCGAGAGTATGGGGTATTGGGCTTGTTGTTACGAGCTATCTGGTCTCTGTACGACCATTGTGAGAGTTTGGTTTGTATTGCCAACACTCGATCAGACTCATTCCCAGTGAGAGCTGGACTCCACCAGGGCTGCCCTTTGTCACTGATCCTGTTCATAATTTTTATGGACAGGATTTCTAGGACCAGCCAGGGAGTGGAAGATGTCATGCTTGGTGACCACAGGATCTCATCTCTGTTGCTTGCAGATGATGTTGTCCTGCTGGCTTCATCCAGCAATGACCTACAGGTCTTACTGGGACAGTTTGCCGCCAGGTGTGAAGCGGCTGGGATGAGAATCAGCACCTCCAAGTCCGAGTCCATGGTCCTCAGCTGGAAAAAGGTGGATTGTCCTCTCTGGGTTGGGGACAAGCTCCTGCTCCAAGTAGAGGAGTTTAAGTATCTTGGGGTCTTATTCACGAGTGAGGGGAGAATGGAGCGAGAGATTGAGAGACGGATCGGAGCAGCATCTGCAGTGATGCGGACTTTGTACTGGTCTGTTGTGGTGAAGAGGGAGCTAAGCTCTAAGGCAAAGCTGTTGATCCTACCCACCTATGGTCATGAGCTTTGGGTAATGACCGAAAGAATGAGATTGCAGATACAAGCAGCTGAAATGAGCTTTCTTTTCTTGTCTCCCAGTTGGTCTGGGAACGCCTTGGTATCCTCTCTGAAGAGCTGGAGCAGGTGGCTGGGGAGAGGGAAGTCTGGGCTTCTCTTCTTGAACTGCTGCCTCCGCGACCCAGACTTCCAGAAAAGCGGTAGAAGATGGATGGATTGTATGTTTGTCACATTTAAATGTTTCAGATCATCAAATAAATTTAAATATTAGACAAAAATAACACAAGTAAACACAAAATGCAGTTTTTAAATGAAGGTGTTTATTATTAATGGAAAAAATAATCCAAACCTACATGGCCCTGTGTGAAAAAGTGATTGCCCCCTAAACCTAATAACTGGTTGGGCCACCCTTAGCAGCAACAACTGCAATCAAGCATTTGTGATAACTGGCAATGAGTCTTTTACAGCGCTGTGGAGGAATTGTGGCCCACTCATCTTTGCAGAATTGTTGTAGTTCAGCCACATTGGAGGGTTTTCGACCATGAACCGCCTTTTTAAGGTCATGCCACATTTCAATCAGATTCACATCAGGGCTTTGATTCGGCCACTCCAAAGTCTTCATCTTGTTTTTCTTAAGCCATTCAGAGGTGGATTTGCTGGTGTGTTTTGGATCATTGTCCTGCTGCAGAACCCAAGTACGCTTCAGCTTGTGGTCACGAACAGATGGCCGGACATTCTCCTTGAGGATTTTTTTGGGTAGACAGCAGAATTCATGGTTCCATTTACCACAGCAAGTCTCCCAGGTCCTGAAGCAGCAAAACAGCCCCAGACCATCACACTACCACCACCATATTTTACTATTGGTATGATGTTACTTTTCTGAAATGCTGTTACTTTTACTCCGGATGTAATGGGACACACACCTTCCAAAATGTTCAACTTTTGTCTCGTCATTCCACAGAGTATTTTCCCAAAAGTGTTGGGGATCATCAAGATCTTTTCTGGCAAAACTGAGATGAGCCTTTATGTTCTTTTTGCTCAGCAGTGGTTTTTGTCTTGGAACTCTGCCATGCAGGCCGTTTTTGCCCAGTTTTTTTATGGTGGAGTCATGAACACTGAGCTTAACTGAGGCAAGTGAGGCCTGCAGTTCTTTGGATTTTGTTGTGGGGTCTTTTGTGACCTCTTGGATGAGTCGTCGCTCCGCTCTTGGGGTAATTTTGGTCAGTCGCCCACTCCTGGGAAGGTTCACCGCTATTCCATGTTTTTGCCATTTGTGGATAATGGCTCTCACTGTGGTTCGCTGGAGTGCCAAAGCTTTAGAAATGGCTAGAAAATTGAACTCAGCTTTCCAAAGATGTGATAAACCACAGTTAATTTATGTTTTAACAGGGGGCAAACACTTTTTCACACAGGGCCATGTACTGTAGGTTTGGATTTTTTTTTTTACCCTTAATAATAAACATCTTCAATTAAAAACTGCATTTTATGTTTACTTGTGTTATCTTTGTCTAATATTTAAATTTGTTTGATGATGTGAAACATTTAAGTGTGACAAACATACAAAAAATGAGAAATCAGGAAGGGGGCAAACACTTTTCCACACCACTGTAACTCCTTCTTAGTCAGCCTATGAATTTTTCACCCCCTCACCCCCCCCCCCCCCGTATGTGTTTCTGTGTGTTAGAATTACAGGGTTTAAGGGTGATGTCTCTAACTCTGGGAAGTCTCTGTGACACCTGTGATGAATTTCAGCCTTTCTCTGAATTAGTTTCGGGTTGAATTCCTCACCAAAGCAGCTGAGGCAGAGAATGAATGGAGGTAATGGGAAGCAGTTCACGTGTTGGCCACAGGTGTCTCTAAAAACAAGGGCACAGTTAATCACAGGGAATTACACTGCACAAAGATGAAATCTTAGTCAGAAAAAATATCTTAATTCAAGGAAATATTTCTTGTTTTTTCTCTTTGTCGTACAGTTTTCTGTAAGGAAATGTTACTTGTTATAAGATTTTTAACTTGTTTTAACCAATTTAAATATACTTGCTTGACAATTTGATAAGAATTTTTTTTTCGCTTCATTGGCAATTTTTTTAAACTTAAAACCAGATTAAATTGCCTAAAACAAGTAAAAAATGTCTTATAACAAGTAATATTTTCTTACAGAAAATGGCACAAGAAAAAATATCTTCCATCCCTCCATCCATCCATCTTCTACCGCTTTTGCGGAGGTCCGGGTCGTGGAGGCAGGAGATCAAGAAGAGAAGCTCAGACTTCCCTTCCCCCAGCTGCTCCAGCTCTTCAGAGAGGATACCAAGGCGTTTCCAGACCAGCTGAGAGACGTAGTCTCTCCAGCAAGTCCTGGGTCTGCCCTGGGGTCTCCTCCCAGTGGGACGTGCCCAAAACACCTCAAGTGGGAGGTGTCCAGAAGGCATCCTGATCAGATGCCCATACCACCTCAACTGGCTTCTTTCAATGTGGAGGAGCAGCGGTTCTACTCTGAGCCTCTCCTAGATGACTGAGCTCCTCATCCTATCTCTGAGGGTGAGTCCAGCAATCCTACGAAGAAAGTTCATTTCAGCCACTTGTACCCACAATCTCATTATTTCGGTCATTACCCAAAGCTCATGACCATAGGTGGGTAGGAACGTAGATTGACCAGTAAATCGACAGCTTTGCCTTAGAACTTAGCTCCCTCTTCACCACAACAGACCGGTACAACGTCCACATCACTGCAGATGCTGCTCCAATCCATCTGTCAGTCTTCTTGTTCCATACTCCTCTCACTCGTGAATAAGACCCCGAGATTAAACTCCTCCACTTGGGGCAGGAGCTTGTCCCCAACCCGGAGAGGACAATCCACCTTTTTCCGGCTGAGGACCATGGACTCAGATTTGGAGGTGCTGATGCTCATCCCAGCCGCTTCCGACTCAGCAGCAAACCATCCCAGTAAGACCTGTAGGTCATTGTTGGATGAAGCCAACAGGACAAGATCATCTGCAAACAACTGAGATGAGATCCTGTGGTCACCAAGCATGACACCCTTCGTTCCCTGGCTGCGCCTGGAAATCCTGTTCATAAAAATTATGAACGGGATCGGTGATAAAGGGCAGCCCTGGCGGAATCCAACTCTCACTCAAAATGAGTCCGACCAAGTGTTGGCAATACGAACCAAACTCTCACAACGGTCATATAGAGACCAAATAGCTCATAATAACAAGCTCAATACCCCATACTCCCGAGTCACCCCCCAAAAAAACCACAAGGGATGCAGTCGAATGCCTTCTCCACGTCCACAAAACACATGTAAACTGGGCAAACTCCCACGAACCCTCAAGGATTCTCAAGAGGGTAAAGAGCTGGTCCGATGTGCCACGGCCAGGACAAAAACCACATTGCTCCTCCTGAATCCGAGGTTCGACCAACGGCCAGACTGTCCTCTCCGGTATCTTGGCATAGACCTTCCCAGGGAGCCTGAGGAGTGTGATCCCTCTAAAGTTGGAGCACACCCTCCAGTCCCCTTTTTTGAAGAGAGGAACCACCACCCCGGTTTGCCATGCCAAAGGCACTGTCTCCAACCTCCACACAATGTTGCAGAGGCGTGTCAACCATGACAGCTCTACAACATCCAGAGCCTTGAGGTACTCAGGGTGAATCTCGTCCACCCCCGGGACCCGGCCACCAAAGAGATTTTTAGCCACCTTAGCGTCCTCAGCCCCTGTGATGGGCGAGTCGCCCCCCCCCCCGTCCACAAGCCCTGCTTCCTTTGTGGAAGGCGTGTCAGTGGGATTGAGGAGATCCTCAAAATATTCCTTCCACTGCCCAACGATAACCCCAGTCGAAGTCAGCGGCGCCCCCTCCGCACCATACACAGTGTGGACAGGGAGCTGCTTTCCCCTCCCAAGCCACCGGACAGTTTGCCAGAATCTCTTCAAGGCTGACCGAAAGTTTTGTTCCATGGCCTCACCAAACTCCTCCCACACCCAAGTTTTTGCTTCACCAACTACTCAAGCTGCACGCCGCTTGGCCTGCCGGTACACCTCAGCTGCTTCGGGAGTCCCACAAGCCAACCAAGCTTGATAGGAGTCCTTCTTCAGCTTAATGGCCCCCCCTCACCACTGGTGTCCACCACTTGGTTCGGGCGTTGCTACTACGAGATGCACCGACGACCTTGCGGCCACAGCTCTGGGCAGCTGCTTCAACAATGGAGGTGGAGAACATGGCCCATTCAGACTCCATGTCTCCAGACTCCCTCAGAATGTGGTCGAAGTTCTTCCGGAGGTGGGAGTTGAAGACCTCCTGGACAGGGGCCTCAGCCAGACATTCCCAGCACACCCTCACTATACGTTTGGGTCTACAAGGTCTGAATGGCATCCTCCCCTGCCATCGGATCCAACTCACCACCAGGTGATGATCAGTTGACGGCTCTGCAGCTGTCTTTACCCGAGTGTCCAAGACATACGGTCACAGGTCTGATGACACGATAACAAAATCAATCATCGACTTGTGACCTAGGGTGTCCTGGTGCCAAGTGCACATATGGACACCCTAATGCTTGAACATTGTGCTCGTTATGGACAAACTCTGGTTAGCACAGAAGTCCAATAACTGAACACCACTCGGGTTCAGATCGGGCAGGCCGCTTCTCCCAATCACCCCCTTCCAGGTTTCACTGTCATTGCCCACATGCGCATTGAAGTCCCCCAGTAGGACAATGGAGTCCCCAAGAGGAGCACTCTCCAGCACCCCAGTCAGAGACTCCAAAAATGGTGGGTACTCTGAACCATCATTTGGTGCATCGGCACAAATGATGGTCATGACTCGTTTCCCAACCCAAAAGTGCAGGGAAACAACCCTTTCGTCCACCGGGGAAAACTCCAACATAGTGGTAGCAAGGTGGGGGGATACAAGAATACCCACCCCTGCTCGTCGCCTCTCGCCTGGGGCAACTCCAGAGTAGGCCAAGCTCCAGCCCCTCTCCAGGAGACTGGTTCCGGAACTGGAGCTCTGTGTTGAGGTGAGGCCAACTGTATCTAGCCGGTATTTCTCAACCTCATGCACCAGCTCAGGCTCCTACCCCACCAGAGAGGTGACATTCCACGTCCCAAAAGCTAGTTTAGGAAGCTTAGGATCAGACCGTCAAGTTGTCTGCCTTCAACCGCCACCTGATCCACATAGCATCGGACCCCCATGGTCCCTCCTGCAGGTGGTGAGCCCACTGTAGGGCGGATCCATGTATCTCCTTCGTGCTAGCCATCGAGCCCCTCCCCCAGGCCTGGCTCCAGGGTGGGGCCTCGGTAACCCCATACCGGGTGGGGTACACTGAATCCTTGTTCTAGCATTCATCATGAGAGTCTGTTGGATCGTTCTTAGTCTGGCCTTTCACCCAGGACCAGTTTGTCTTGGGTGACCCTACCAGAGGCAAATTGCCCCGGACAACATAGCTCCTGGGATCACCACGGCATGCAAAACCATCCCACCACGATAAGGTGACGATCCTTGAGGGGGAAAAATATCTTGTCAGACAAAAAACAAGACTCATTCCCTTGATTTAAGATACTTTTTCTTACTAGGATTTAATTTTTTGCAGTGTGTTCTTTGCAGACAATGAACAATATGCTCAAATTACAACACAATGGTCTATTAGTTTTTTTTCTGGAAACCAGTGTGAGGAGATAATTCTTTTTTTCAGGATTTTTAAATTATTGCACTGATGCATGTTCGGTACTTGAGTGAGTTCCTCTTTTTTTATGTGATCCCTGTGAGAGTACCAGGTACCATTTTAGTACACGGTTTTGGTTCTTGCCTTTGTAAGATGAACTGCAAAATGGTCCTTGTAATACAATGTAATGATGACATGTCCAAGTAATACAATGCATCTTTTTGGGCATGCAAAGACCGTTAGGGACCTCTATGGACACATCATCAGCAAAACATTTAAAGAGTTGCAACAGAATATCAGGCAGAGATAGTAACAAGGCTCTAGCTCAGGGGTGTCCAACCATGTGCCATGGAGAGCCAAGACCCTGCAGGTTTTCTCTTCTACCCAGTCTCTTCAGCAGGTGTTTTCACTTATCAGCAATCAGTGGGAAGAAGTTCACAGAAATCTGCTGTTGAAGACACTGGTTGGAGGTAAAACCTGCAGGGTCTTGGCTCTCCATGGCACATGGTTGGACACCCCTGCTCTAGCTCATCACATTTATCAAACATATACAAAGTTTATAAGTATTTTCAGCTGTATCTGTGAGGGATGGATTCTTGTCTGGAGCTGTTTTGAAGAATACATTTGAGTACATCTATGTGGCTTTCAGGAATGACTTCCTGAAGGAAATAAAGATCATGTCACGTCTGACCGACCCCAACATCATCCGGCTGCTGTGCGTGTGTGTGTCGTCCGACCCGCTGTGCATGGTGACTGAGTACATGGAGAATGGAGACCTCAACATGTTTCTGTCACAGCGGGAGATCGAGAGCACGCTGACACATGCCAACAACATCCCCTCCGTCAGGTCTGTGTATCACACACACACCTTCTGTATGCATCAGATACCCCGATGTTAGCGCTTCCAAATTCCAAATCGCCTTTCTCTCTTTCCTCAAATTCCAGTCTCTCCAACCTCCTCCACATGTCAGTTCAGATCTCGTCGGGGATGAAATACCTGGCATCCCTAAACTTTGTGCACCGTGACCTGGCCACCAGGAACTGTCTGCTAGACCGCCGCCTCACCATCAAGATTGCCGACTTCGGGATGAGCCGAAACCTGTACAGCAGCGACTACTACCGCATTCAGGGCCGAGCGGTGCTACCTATACGGTGGATGGCCTGGGAGAGCATCTTGCTGGTGAGGGGTGGAGGGAGGGTGTTAGTTTAAGATAGGATCTGCTATTGAAGTCCTGGGTTTTGTATTGGCAATGACACAGACCAAATTAGTCTGCTGTACAGGTGTAATGGTATATAATGGTATATACATTCGTACCAAAATGTTTCAGTATGATCTTCTTGGTTCAGTGCAGATGTGTATTGAATGAGATGAGCTGAGAGACAAAAACGAGGTTCACCCAGATATATTTATGCTTGATACAGCTCCTCTCTCCCGACAGTACATTGTTGTTAGTTTGTGTAAGTTAGTCGTGTTCATTACCTTGTTATTCTTCTGCAGTACATACAGTTGAAATGAGATACACTCTATAAAAAGGCACATAACCTTTTTTTCCTCACTGTCTGACATTAGGTCAGACAAAACCTTTCCTGTTTTAGGTCATTTAGGATTTCCAAAATAATTTCTACTTGGTGAATTTTTTTAATATTTATTATTACTTTCTTCCAAATGAGAAGTTTACATACACAACTAGAAAAGCACTCGGAGAGCGCAGACCTCCGCCAAGCGCCACAGTTCTCCCCTTACAGTGTTTGTGTGTACGTTTTCAGATTCCTTGACCATGAAAACATATGACAAGCAATTGGATTGACAATGATAGGATTAGTGGTTCAGTAGTTATTCACGAAAATGGCATTTTGCGTAATGGCGGTTTTCTTGTGGACGGTGATCCGGATCACCACCAAAATCTAATCATCTGTAGGATACCCCATTTCTGACAATCTGTGAAAATTTCATGAAAATCCGTCCATAACTTTTTGAGTTATCTTGCTAACAGACAGACAGACAGACAGACAAACCAACGCCGATGAAAACATAACCTCCTTGGCGTAGGTAAAGATGACTATGCCGTTAAACAGTTTGGGAAAGCCCAGATGATAATGTCATGGCTTTGAAAGCTTCTGATAGGTTAATTGACAACATTTGAGTTAACTGGAGGCACACCTGTGGATGTATTTTAAGGCACACCTCAAACACACTACTTCCGTGTGACATCACAGGAAAATCAAAAGCGATAGGTGGATGGATGGATGGACTTGATTGATCCCAAACTGGGAAACTAGACTCCAAATAAGCCACGATATCAGGAAGACTATTTGGGGTCCTCCACCAGTCTGGTTCATCCTTGGTAGGGCTGGGCGATATACCAAATATATTTGTTGTGTTGCTACATTTGGCCACCTGCTGCTGCTGAAGTCTGAGCAGCAGCTCAGCGCACCTGCCTTGCCCCCCTGCATGCACTGCTCACAGAGAAATCTATACTGCAGCAAGCAGAGATAAAAAGAAAGATAACAGAATAAAAGTAGGCCCACCTTAAGCTCAGGAAATGGGGGAGGGGCAGGAGAAGATAAAAATTTCCATTCTGAACTCTGCAGGTATAAAATCAGTCTCACTTAGCGAATTAACTTAATATAAGAGCTGCTGTCAAGTCTTGCAACCCTTCAAAATAAGAGCGAGTGGATCGCCAAATAAAGAACTGATGAAAAGAACTGTTTTAAAAGTTCAGCCCGAGCTCCAGGAAGCAATCATCTCCACACGCTTGCTCCTCATTTGCGTATTATGGATCTGAATGGGGATTCAGGAGGAAGAGGAGCGGGCACCTCCAAGCAACGGCTTGAGAGACTTGACGCCACGCTACCAGAGTGTATACGGGCGTGCTACATAGACGATGAATGGGAAGTGTGAAAACGCATGTCTAGGTGGACACACACCATAAGAGCTGTGGACTGCCCAGTGTCATGAGCTGAGCACTGGGGGTTTCCACCATGCTCAGTCTCATGGCCTTTCTCCATATTTGTACTGTATATTTGTTGTGTCTTGGGTTTTTGGTTCCTGTCATTTTATCTGTAGTTGGTTTTCTTATATCTGATATTGTTTCTTATTTGTCTTATCCCCCTGTTTTTATCATCATAGTTGTGCTACTCTCTTATTTTGTATTTGTTTGTATTAATCCCTCAGTCCTTATTTGTTGGCATTTAGTTCTTTATTATTGTTCGGCTGTGTTCTCTCTCTCCGGGGCTGCAGCTGTCAGTGGCACTTCCGGATTCTTGCTCTGTTGTGGGCGGTGCTCCTGTCAGCTGTCAGTCCCATCTTCTCCCCTCTCATTGCTCCCAGCTGACCCCAGTCTGTAATCATTGTTTCCTCCTGTCCGCTCATGTGATCCACACCTGTTATCAATTGTGTTCATTTGTTTCTGGTTCTATTTAAGGACGGTCATTTTTCTCCCTTATTGCTGTAGTCAAAAAGAGTTGTTTTGCGTCAGAACCCTGACCCCATTCTGATGTTCTTTGTGCATCTTGTCTACCCCTTGTCATCTTCATTCGTAAGTTTACTTTGTGCACAGTTTGGACTTTTGTGTTTGCACACTGTTTGGACTTTTTGTGTTTTGTTAATAAATATCGCAAACTGCAGTTCAGTGTCTGGGTTTCTCCTCTCTGCCCCGAGGGTTAATTCATGACAGTTGACTCCAGCCATTAAGAGACCCATCTGCTGTGGTTTGTGGTTATCTTTTTGTTTCACTCACCTGTGTTTGGAGCTCATCATGTCCCCAGCACACCGACCTCCAGCAATCAAAGGAAGATCGGCAGTGGGATCCCGGAGTGTAGATTTGCAGTGGGCCACCAATTTCATCCAGAGCTTTGTGGATGAAGCTCTCGCCTCCCGCAGCCTTAAGAAGATCTGGGAGAGCATGCATTCGGCGACCGGTATTGTCAAGGCGCACCCTGGGTTGTGGAGGTATCCCGAGTTCACGGAGTTGCTGGCCATGGTCTCTGTCCTGCAACAATCTTTCCCCGGGCTGACGTGGGGGCCACCTCCAGCGAGCCCGAAGCTGACACAGAAGCGTGCTCCACGGCAGACGCCCTGCTCCACCTCCAGTTCTCCTATTCCTGCTCCTGCTCTGCCGACTCCAAGACGCCGCCACCCAGCTCCGGACCACCGGAGGAACACTCCCGCCTCTCAGGCAGCATTTTTTCCCACGCCGAGTCAGACAGTTCGCGCAGCAGCTACTTCTTCTAGTTTGCCTTTGCCGGCTGTCCCGTCAGCCTCCTCCTTCTCCTTGGCTGCTACGACTCCCGTCTCCTCGGCCTATCCTCCCACTGCTGAAGGTCTGGCTGTTTCCTCTCCGGCTCTGCCCGTCGCTGTGGCTGCAGGGGCGGCTCCTCAGTGTTCCCTGGGGGGGCCTTCTTCAACTGAGATCATGGAGCGGGTTGACCCTACACCCGCTGCAGCAGAGAACATCATGCCCCGGGAACTCAGGCAAGTGTCTTTTCATTTTCCAACATGATATGCCTTGCGTGATTCCTGGTAGTGAGGCTCAGTCTTTGCAGTCCCCTGAGTCCTCACCACCTGCTGCAGCCCACATCATCTTACCTGCTCTCTCCGTGTCTCCTCCTATTTTCCCCGAGTGACCGCCAGTCCCAAGGTTGAGCCGCCGGACGATGGAGGAGCCTGCAGTCCTCTGGTGGACCTGGGACCAGCCCCGCAGCCATGGTCTGGACGGAGGAAGAGCGCTGCCAGTGATCCGGAGGCTGCGCCAACTGAGCATCCCCGGGCTTCAGCTGAGCAGAATCCAGCGCCAGCAGGAAACCAACCCCCTGTATCCACGCTGGACGAGCCACCTGTGTGGGTCACCTTGCTGGGGAGTCGCAGGACTGCACCTACCACCATACCTGCTGCAGGGGCCGCTTCCCCATCAGATGAGGTCGTCGCGGGTGCTCTGTCCCAACCCGGGACCTCCGTGGGTGCTCTGTCCCAACCTGGGGCCTCCATGGGTGCAGCTACTCCGCAGTCCAGGTCCCCGTGGGTGCTGTGTCCTAGTCGGGGACCATCGTGGGTGCTGTGTCCCAGCCTGAAACCAACATGGGTGCTGCGCTCCAGTGTGGGCCCACCGTGGGCATTATGCTCCAGCCCGGGGGCCACCGAGGGTGCAGCTCTGGCCCAGTCCAGGTCCACCAAGGGTGCAGCTCTGGCCCAGTCCGGGTCCACCGTGGGTGCAGCCTCACTCCAGCCTGGAGCCACTGCGGGTGGTGCTTTGCTCCAGCTTGGAGCCACCGCGGGTGCTGCGATGTCCCAGTCCAGGACCACCGAGGGTGTTGCAGAGCTGCCAGATGCCGTCGTGGTTCCCTTTCCTCTGCCCGAAGCCGTCGTGGTTCCCTCTCCTCTGCCCGAAGCCGTCGTGGTTCCCGCTCCTCTGCCCGAGGCCGTCGTGGTTTCCCCTATTCCTCCGTCCTCCTCATTGCTGGTTGTCAACTCAATTCAATTCAACTTTATGTATATAGCACCATTTCACAACAACAGTCATCTCATAGCACTTTCAACTGTAGGGGAAACCCCCACAATTGCAGAAAGACCCCAGCAATCAGGCGATCCCCTATGAGCAAGCGCTTGGCGACGGTGGAGAGGAAAAACTCCCTTTTAACAGGAAGAAACCTCCAGCAGAACCAGGCTCAGGGAGGGGCAGTCATCTGCTGTGACTGGCTGGGGGGTGAGGGGATAGAGAAGATGAAAAGAACAGACATGTAGAGAGCAAACAGCACGATGGGGACTCAATCTATGGGAGAGAACAAACAGATGTTAATGACCAGCAAAAAAAAAAAAAAAAAAAATTAATTGAGAGTGAGAAAGGAGTGAAGCCCAGTGCAATTATTGGAGGTCCTCCAGTTGTCTAAACCTAGTAGCAGCATAACTAAGGGAGGGTTCAGAAACACATGATCCCTCCCTAATTGTAGGCTATATCAAAAAGGAAGGTTTTAACCCTATTCTTAAAAACAGAGATCGAGTCTGACTCCCAAATCCAGATTGGCAGCTGGTTCCACAAGAGAGGAGCTTGATAACTGAAGGCTCTGCCCCCCATTGTACTTGTGAAGATTCTAGTTATTACAAGTAATCCAGCATTTTAGGAGAGTAGTGCTCTGTTAGGATAATAGGGTAATATCAGATCTTTTAAATAAAAGAGGGTTGATTGTTTAGAGGTTTAAAAGTGAGAAGAAGGATTTTAAACTTAATTCTAAACTCTATGGGAAGCCAGTGAAGGGAGGCCAGAACCGGAGAGATATGATCTCTCTTTCTAGTACCTGTTAAAACTGTTGCAGCAGCATTTTGGATGAACTGAAGGCTTTTTAGAGATGTTTTAGGACAACCTGATAATAAAGAGTTACAGTAATCTAATCTAGAGCTAACAAAAGCGTGGATCAGTTTCTCAGCATCACTCTGAGACAAGATGCTCCTAATCTTGGCAATATTACGCAAATGATAGAAGACAGTCTTAGAAACGAATTTAATATGTGAATTGAAAAACAGATCTTCATCAAAAATAACTCCAAGGTTCCTCACAGAGCTATTAAGAGAAAGAGTAACTGCATCCAAACTAAAAGTTTGATTTGGAAAGGTATTTCTAAGGTTTTTTGGACCAACAAGAATGACTTCAGTCTTATCTGAATTTAATAGCAGGAAATTACAAGTCATCCAAGCTTTGATTTCCTTAAGTCAGGCTTCTAACTTGGCTAATTGATTACTATCATCTGGCTTCATTGACAGGTATAATTGTGTGTCATCTGCATAACAATGAAAATGTATACAGTGCTTCCTAATAATGTTGCCTAATGGAAGCATATATAAACTAAAAAGAGTAGGGCCTAGCACAGATCCCTGTGGAACTCCATAACTGAGCTTTGAGTTAAAGAAAACTCATTATTGACATGAACAAACTGGAACCTATCAGATAAATAAGATCTAAACCACTGCAACGAAGTTCCATTAAGTCCAACATAGTGTTCTAATCTATCAAGTAGAATATTATGATCAATAGCATCAAAAGCTGCACTAAGGTCTAGAAGGACAAGTACAGAAACAAGTCCATTATCAGATGCGATAAGGAGGTCATTAGTGACCTTCACTAACGCTGTTTCAGTACTATGATGGATTCTAAACTCAGATTGAAACTCTTCAAATAAACCATTTCCCTGCAAGTGGTCAAATAATTGCGTAGCAACAACTCTGTCTAAGATTTTTGAAATGAAAGGGAGATTAGAGATTGGTCTATAGTTAGCTAAAACTCCTGGATCCAGCGTTGGCTTTTTGAGTAAGGGTTTAATTACAGTCGTTTTAAAAGCCTGCGGTACATGGCCTAAAGTTAATGAAGAATTGATTATTTGAAGAATGAAGCTACCAATAAATGGGAAGACTTCTTTAAATAACCTGGTAGGAATAGGGTCTAAAAGACAAGTTGAAGGCTTGGATGAGGAAACTATTTTGTCTAACTCTAAAAGGTCAATTGGAGTAAACCGATCCAAACAGATGTCAGTTGAAGGAGTTGTAGTAGTTACTGTATTTAAGTTAATGGTGGGAAGAAACTGATTGATTTTATCTCTGATAGATGAAATTTTATTATTGAAAAAGTTCATAAAGTCCTGACTAGCAAGCTCTACGGGAATGCTAGGATTGACAGAGTCCTGACTCTTTGTCAGCCTGGCTACAGTGCTGAAAAGAAACCTGGGATTATTCTTGTTCTCTTCTATTAATGCAGAATAATAACTCGTTCTAGCTTTTCTCAGAGATTTTTTTTATAAATTAAAGATGATTTCTCCAAGCTAAATAGATTTTATCTAAATTAGTGGAGCGCCATTTTCTTTCTAATTGACGAGTCTTCTGTTTTAAGCTACGAGTTTCTGTGTTGAACTAAGGAGTTAGAAATCTCTGATTAGACTTTTACCTTTTTAAAGAGGCCACCATGTCTAGAGTCTGATGCAGAGAAGCTGTAACACTGTCTACCATGCTATCAATTACAGAAGGAGTAAGCTGTCCCAAAACACACAGCTAAAAACACCCAAGAATGGCTAAGAGCCAAACATTGCACTATTCTAAAGTGGCCTTCTATGAGCCCTGATCTAAATCCTATTGAACATCTGTGGAAGGAGCTGAAACATGCCGTCTGGAGAAGGCACCCTTCAAACCTGAAGCTCCTCAGGAGCAGTTTGCTCATGAGGAGTGGGCCAAAATACTTGCTGAGAGGTGCAGAAGTCTCATTGACAGTTACAGAAATTGTTTGATTGCAGTGATTGCCTCAAAAGGTTGTGCAACAAAATATTAAGTTAAGGGTACCATCATTTTTGTCCAGGCCTGTTTCATGAGTTTGTTTTAAAAAAACAATAAAAAAATATTTAAAAATAATTTTAAAATAATTCTGTTGAACCACAATTCAAAAGCATTGTCTGATTTTCATTGCTTAATTTTCATAGAATTTTTATTTATTACAACTTTTGTCAGATTCAAGTTATTTCTGTGACCATTGTGGGTTTTTCTTTCATTAACAGAGGGGTACCAACAATTTTGTCCACAGCTGTATGTTATCTGGACCAACCATCTTTCCTTTCTTCATCCTCTTTAAAGCTGCCCTCACGTGTGCCTTGCCTTGCTAATACTCGGGACTTCCTTGTTCACCATCTTTCCTTCATCCATCTTCCTCTCTCTCTCATTTTCTTCATTTACCAGCTCCTCTTTAAAGCGTACCTGTGGTGGTCGTGAAAAAAAAGATATTATATTGAGCCCCTGTCTCACGTTCTAGTTCAAGTTTAAGTTCAAGTTCAAGTTCAAAGCAATGTGATATAATTCCATTGCTGATGTGCTGGTTCAGCTATGTCAGCAAAACATGCGAGCAGCCATACTAGCAGCTACATGGCCTGCCAGGACGCTTCCTGTGACGTAGTGTCGTGGCTACTGCGATCTGGATCACTATTGGCTGAGCCTGGAGTGCCCGGATGAGCAGTGGCTTTCATGATATTCAAATTCAAACGTTTATTTCAAACTCAGGGTTCATATTAAATGCAGAACTAAAACGAGTAGAAAATAAATAAATAAATGCTTAAATTCAGCGGGTCGTCTCGTCTGATCTGAGGTCGTAACGGCCGCCAGACGGCCGATGATTCGGCGCTGGGCTCTTCCCTCGCCGCTAAAACTATATACAGAGCAGCAGACACTCGGCGCTCTTGTAACAACAAAAACATACAATGCGATATGGATATCGCAACATGGCGGAATGTAAAGCCTTTGGATGTCTCAATAATAAGCGAAAAAACAAAGATAAACACTTCTTTTGTGTACCCAAACCCAGCTCACCTTGTCAGAAGATCGTAGCGGAAAAGTGATTGCGCAATCTCGGAACAGGGCACAGACGTGTCCTTTCAGACGAAATTGCGTTGTGTGTGAGGACCACTTCGTCACTTTCACCCTCAGAAGACCTTTCTGGCTCAAACCTGTAGCCATGTTGGACGAATTCTTCCTCAGAGTCCGACAATTCAGCCATAATAGAATAAAAACACTCACAAAAGCACCCTAGTCTCTCATACAGGCGGAGTATTGACTTTTCAGTAGCAACGTAGTGACGTCACATCCGCATGTGTCATGGCTGCGCGCAGAGTTTTCATTGGCTGGCCATGCCTGCGGTCGTATTTGCATATTTCTCTGGTGGTATATGGCTGGCAATAATTATTTAACCAAATAACGAATACTTTGCCTAATGTTTTCAAGTTGAATGCGTTTAGACGACCACCACAGGTGCGCTTTAAAGTACTCCTTCCTCTTTCTCAACACACTCTCGTCACTCTTACCATTTCTGTCCTTAATCAACCTAACCTGCTGTACATCCTTTCCAGCTCGATCTTTCTGTCTAGCCAATTGATAAGTCCTTTTCTTCTTCCTTAGTGTCCAGCCTCTCATACAACTCACTATATGCCTTTGCCACCTCTCTCTTTGCCATGTGCCTAGATTCCAAATACTCCTGTCTATTTTCTTCATCTCCCTGACTATCCCACTTTTTCTTTGCTAACCTGTTCCTTTGAATACTTTCCTGTACCTCCTCATTCCACCACCAAGTCTCCTTGTCTTCCTTCCTCTGTCCACTGGATACACCACATACCTTTTTACCCGTTTCCCTTAATATTTTTGCTGTACTTTCCCAGCCACCTGGTAATTCTTCCCTACCACCCAGAGCCTGTATCAACTCCTTCCTGAACTCTCTGCGACCTTCTTCCTTCTGTAACTTTCCCCACTTAATCTTTGGCTCTGCCTTCACTCTCTTCCTCTTCTGGCTTTCCAAAGTCATCCTACAGACTACCATTCGATTGTGTCTAGCTACATTCTTCCCTGCCACCACCTTGCAGTCTCCTATCTCTTTCAGATTTCTCCTCCTGCATAAGATGTAGCCCACCTGTGTGCACCTTCCTCCACTCTTGTAAGTCACCCTATGTTCCTCTCTCTTCTTGAAGTATATGTTCACCACAGCCATTTCCACCCTTTTTGCAAAATCCACAACCATCTGTCCTTCCACATTTCTCTCCTTAAGACCATATCTACACAGGACCTCCTCATCACCTCTGTTCCCTTCACCTACAGTGGGGGGAAAAAAAGTATTTAGTCAGCCACCAATTGTGCAAGTTCTTCCACTTAAATGAGAGATGTCTCCAATTTTCATCATAGGTATACCTCAACTCTGAGAGACACAATGAGAAAAAAAAAAATCAGAAAATCGTATTGAAGGATTTTTAATGAATTAATTGGTAAATTCCTCAGTAAAATAAGTATTTGGTCACCTACAAACAAGCAAGATTTCTGGCTCTCACAGACCTGTAACTTCTTCTTTAAGAGGCTCCTCTGTCCTCCACTCGTTACCTGTATTAATGGCACCTGTTTGAACTCGTTATCAGTATTAAAGACACCTGTCCACAACCTCAAACAGTCAGACTCCAAAGTCCACTATGGTCAAGACCAAAGAGCTGTCAAAGGACACCAGAAACAAAATTGTAGACCTGCACCAGGCTGGGAAGACTGAATCTGCAATAGGTAAGCAGCTTGGTGTGAAGAAATCAACTGTGGGAACAATTATTAGAAAAAGGAAGACCTACAAGACCACTGATAATCTCCCTCGATCTGGAGCTCCATGCAAGATCTCACCCCGTGGGGTCAAAATGATCATGAGAATGGTGAGTAAAAATCCCAGAACCACATGGGGGGACCTAGTGAATGACCTCCAGAGAGCTGGGACCAAAGTAACAAAGGCTACATCAGAAACACACTACGCTGCCAGGGACTCAAATCCTGCAGTGCCAGACGTGTCCCCCTGCTTAAGCCAGTACATGTCCAGGCCCGTCTGAAGTTTGCTAGAGAGCATTTGGGTGATCCAGAAGAGGATTGGGAGAATGTCATATGATCAGATGAAACCAAAATAGAACTTTTTGGTAAAAACTCAACTTGTCGTGTTTGGAGGAGAAAGAACACCATACCTACTGTGAAGCATGGGGGTGGAAACATCATACTTTGGGGCTGTTTTTCTGCAAAGGGACCAGGACGACTGATTCGTGTAAAGGAAAGAATGAATGGGGCCATGTATCGTGAGATTTTGAGTGAAAACCTCCTTCCGCCAGCAAGGGCATTGAAGATGAAACGTGGCTGGGTCTTTCAGCATGACAGTGATCCCAAACACACCGCCTGGGCAACGAAGGAGTGGCTTCGTAAGAAACATTTCAAGGTCCTGGAGTGGCCTAGCCAGTCTCCAGATCTCAACCCCATAGAAAATCTTTGGAGGGAGTTGAAAGTCTATGTTGCCCAGCGACAGCCCCAAAACATCACTGCTCTAGAGGAGATCTGCATGGAGGAATGGGCCAAAATACCAGCAACAGTGTGTGAAAACATTTGACCTCTGTCATTGCCAACAAAGGGTATATAACAAAGTATGGAGATGAACTTTTGTTATTGACCAAATACTTATTTTACAGAGGAATTTACCAATTAATTCATTAAAAATCCTACAGTGTGATTTTCTGGATTTTTTTTTTCTTATTTTGTCTCTCATAGTTGAGGTATACCTATGATGAAATTTGGAGACCCCTCTCATCTTGGCTGACTAAATACTTTTTTACCCCACTGTACATGTCCATTAAAGTCTGCTCCAGCCACCCCCACCCCCTTGGGAACACTCTCTACCACTTCATCCAACTTACTGCAGAATTCCTCTTTCTCTTCCACCTGACATCCAACTTGTGGGGCATACACACTGACAACATTCAACATCACACCTTTAACTTCTAGCTTCAAATTCATGATTCTGTCCGACTCCCTCTGTACCTCCTGAACACTCTTCACATACTCTTCCTTCAAGATTACTCCTACTCCATTTCTCTTCCTATCTACACCATGGTAGAACAGTTTAAATCCACCTCTAATGCTCCTAGCCTTGCTTCTCTTCCTTCTGGTTTCTTGAACACACAGTATATCTCTTTCTTCTCTCCACATCAGCCAACTCTCTGCCTTTACCAGTCAGTCCCTACCTTTAACATCTATAGTCTCACTGCCACACTTCTACCTTTCCTTTTCTCTCTCTCCCTCCTAACACACCTTACCCCTCTCCTCCTCTTCGATCTTCCAACAACAGTAGTGCAATTTCCACCAGCACCCTGTCGGTTAGCAGCACCGGTGGCGGTCGTTGTTAACCCGGGGTTCGACCAATCCGTTATGAAGGTCTTTTTCCTCATGATCTGCATGTTTGACTTGGCAAAGTTTTTACGTTGGATGCCCTTTCTGACACAACCCTCCCCATTTACCTGGGCTTGAGACTGGCAGTAGGACTACACTGGCTTGTGTGCCCCCTGTGGCCTGGTTGTGAATTAACCTTTATTATTATTATTATCATCATCATCATTATTATTTTTTTCCCCACCCATAATGTTTACAAATGTTCTTAATGAAAGACAAGCAATTTAATATTTTATGGTATTTTCCCCTCATTGCACCAAAAACATGCCAAACCATGACTTATGTACCGAGGGATATACCAAACTGAAAATTTTGTCTACCATTACACCGCTAGTTTGCAGATATCAAAATTGCACAGATTCCCTCTGAGACTGTCCATCTATCCATCCATCTTCTACTGCTTTTCCGGAGGTCCAGGGTCGCGGAGGCAGCAGTTCAAGCAGAGAAGCCCAGACTTCCTTCTCCCCAGCCACCTGCTCCAGCTCTTCAGAGAGGATACCAAAGCGTTCCCAGACCAGCTGGGAGACATATTCTCTCCACCGAGTCCTGGGTCTGCCCCGGGGTCTCCTTCCAGTGGGACGTGCCCAAAACACCTCAAGTGGGAGGTGTCCAGGAGGCATCCTAATCAGATGCCCATACCACCTCAACTGACTCCTTTCAGTGTGGAGGAGCAGCGGTTCTACTCTGAGCCTCTCCCAGATGACTGAGCTCCTCACCCTATCTCTGAGGGTGAGTCCAGCAATCCTACGGAGAAAGCTTATTTCAGTCGCTTGTATCCGCGATCTCGTTCTTTCTGTCATTACCCAAAGCTCGTGACCATAGGTGAGGGTAGGAACGTAGATTGACAGGTAAATCGTCAGCTTGGCCTTAAAGCTCAGCTCCTTCTTCACCACAACAGACCGGTACAACGTCTGCATCGGTGCAGATGCTGCTCCGATCCATCTGTCAATCTCTTGCTCCATTCTCCCCTCACTCATGAATAAGACCCCAAGATACTTAAACTCCTTCACTTGGGGCAGGAGCCTGTCCCCAACCCAGAGAGGACAATCCACCTTTTTCCGGCTGAGGACCATGGACTCTGGCTTGGAGGTGCTGATTCTCATCCCAGCCGCTTCACACTTGGCGGCAAACCGTCCCAGCAAGAACTGTAGGTCATTGCTGGATGAAGCCAACAGGACAACATCATCTGCAAACAACAGAGATGAGATCCTGTGGTCACCAAGCATGACACCCTCCGTTCCCTGGCTGCACCTAGAAATCCTGTCCATAAAAATTATGAACAGGATCGGTGACAAAGGGCAGCCCTGGTGGAGTCCAACTCTCACTGGGAATGAGTCTGACCGAGTGTTGGCAATACGAACCAAACTCTCACAACGGTCGTATAGAGACCGAATAGCTCGCAACAACAAGCCTGATACCCCATACTCCCGAAGCACCCCCCACAAAAAAAACACGAGGTACGCGGTCAAATGTCTTCTCCAAGTCCACAAAACACATGTAAATTGGTTGGGCAAACTCCCACGAACCCTTGAGAATTCTCGAGAGGGTAAAGAGCTGGTCCGATGTGCCACGGCCAGGACGAAAACCACATTGCTCCTCCTGAATCCGAGGTTTGACCAACGGCCGGACTCTCTTCTCCAGTACCTTGGCATAGACCTTCCTAGGGAGGCTGAGGAGTGTGATCCCTCTAAAGTTGGAGCACACCCTCTGGTCCCCTTTTTTGAAGAGAGGAACCACCACCCCAGTTTGCCATGCCAAAGGCACTGCCCCCAACCTCCACGCAATGTTGCAGAGGCGTGTCAACCATGACAGCCCTACAACATCCTGTGCCTTGAGGTACTCAGGGCGAATCTCGTCCACCCCCGGGGCCCGGCAACCAAGGAGATTTTTAACCACCTTGGCAACCTCAGCCCCTGTGATCGGCGAGTCACCCCCCTCTGAGACTGGAACTTCACAAATATAAACATCAGAGCTGTGGAATCTCTTGAGATGATTCATCCTAATTGTGTTCATACATATTTTCTTCCTGATTGTTGTTGTTGTTGGTCATTCAGTAAACAAAACCACCTCTGTTAAACTTGTCTAAAAATGTCAAACTGTAACTCTCTCCAGGGTAAGTTCACCACAGCCAGTGATGTGTGGGCCTTTGGAGTCACCCTGTGGGAGATCTTCACTCTGTGTAAGGAGCAGCCCTACAGCCTGCTGTCCGATGAACAGGTCATAGAGAACAGTGGCGAGTTCTTTAGGAACCAAGGCAGACAGGTGAGTCAGATGCACGGACACAGGAGTGAGATGGTGCTTTTGTTCTTTGATCACAGGGCTGATGTCATGGGTACTACAGACCAGTGATAGTTACTCCAGTAAAGGGGCCCACATACAGAGAAATGTAAGGAATTATGCAGTGTTTATGACAGGGGTCTGCAACCTATGGCTCTGGAGCCACATGTGGCTCTTTTAACCATGCACAGTGGCTCCCTAAGGCCTTAAGAAAAAAACTCACAAATTTTCAAGAAAAAAATCAACTAGCCTGAAAATGTATGCAGAAAGTCTTGCAAATTTTTGGAGAAAAGTTACCTTTATGAGGAAACATAGGCATAAATTTGCAAGAAAAAAGTCACGAAATTTCTGGAAAAGAAATCACAAATTTATTGGAAGTAGTTGGGAGTTTTATGATAATAATGTAACAAAAGGATGTAAAAAAAAATACTACAGCCATCCACGAAAGGTTATTAATTTACAAAGAAAAATATAATAAATTCATAAGAGTCGCTGAAAATGTATGCTGCAAATATTGGAAAATTGAAATATCACAAAAGATTTGCAAAAAAATCACAAATTTCCAGAAAATGCTAATGTCATTAGAAAACTGTCACAAATTTATGTGAAAAAGGCTGGATTTTTACCTGGAAAAAGTAACAAAATTTGTTTTAAACAAAAGCCAAATTTGTCTCAAGCTGAGCTCTGGAAGTTCTGCCAAACTCAGTCTCGTGGCTTTTTCCTTATATTTATTTATATTTGATGTGTTTTGCACCTTTTGAGCTTTATTACTGCCTTCTATTTTTCTGTTTAGGCTTCAGTTTTTGCTGTGCTCATGTTTCATTTCAATTTGTAATTATTTATTAGTCTGTTTTTGATGTTGCTCATTCCTTATATTTGTCCTTGGTGTTCCTTCTCTGGGTGTGAGAACCCTTCTCTCTCCCTTCTCTGGGCAAACCCTTTCGCCGAAGGGTTTGCCCCTTTGGCGAAAGATCTGCCATGAAGGTGTTGACCTCTTCGAGGGAGATAGTACTGCCCGTTTGGATGCCTGCCACGAAGCACGTCACAGTGCCGCCCAGCAATAGAGACGTCTACAGCAGTCGGTATCATCCACTCAGCCAATTATATACATCTGTACCGATTGCGATATGCCATGTGCTTCACGCATCAGCCTCATCAGTCATCGCCGTCACAAGCACCCCCTTACAATTTAATGCAGCCAGAAGGCGGGAGATCCGTCATTGGCGACGGCTCAATCCATCCTTCTCTGGGTTGACAGCTGTGAGACGGCATTTCCGGTTTGGTCCTCTGTGTGGGCATCACCCTGTCAGCTGTCAAGCCCAGCCGCTCCTCCCTCCTCTCTTCCAGCTGATCCCAATCTTTATTCATTATTACCACTTTGCCCGCTCAGGTGAACCCACACCTGTCATCACTTATGTATTTGGTTTTGACCCAATTTAAGGGAAGTTATTTTGTTCTCATTTGCCGCTACCTTGACCCATCAAGTGCTTCTACAGTCTCTCTTCGTCTCCGCCAGAGACTAGTCCTGCTCTGGCGTGCTATTCCTGTAAGTTACCTCTCTCGTTGTTGTTTTGTATTTTGAGCACTTATTGAACTTAACGTTTGTTTGTTTGTTTTTTAAATAAATTGCCCAAACTCACAGTTGGCACGCAGGTCTCAATTCTGTGCCCCAAAGGGCATTTATGACAAAATTTATGAGAAAAGCAAGAAGATTATGCAAAAAATATCAAAATTTGTGAAGAAAGTTGTAATTTTATTGGGAAAAATATCAAATTTACATGAAAAAGTATTCAAATGTATTAAATTTGCAAGGAAAGATCATTTATGAAAGAAGCAGAACACATTCATGCCAAAAATATAACAAATTTTGGAACAAAAACATTACAGTTTAATAAGGAAAACATCAGCACAAATTTCAAGAAAAAGGTCACTTTTTTTTTCAAATAATCAAAAATTGATCTGAGAAAGTTGCAATTTTGTGGTAAAAATGGTAGCAAATTCATAATCCAAAAAGCTGCAAATGTATGAGGAAAAACTCTTAATCGTGATGTTGTCAGGCTGGATGGTAATTATTATTGGTGGTATTATTTATTATTTTTTTTTTTTAATGGCGCCAGAGGCAGGGCGGCCGTACCAGCAGCAGCAACTCTCTCGTGTCTTTGTGTTTCTATCTGTTTATACCTGTATATGCTACAATGCTCCGCACTGTGTGTCTATATATATATTTATATTTATATGTACATATGTATACTCGCTGCTCTTGTTTTTCTCTTGCCTTCTGATTGTTGCTCTGAGTGTTGCTATCCCGGTGCTGTTGCAATCCTGGAATTTCCCCATTGTGGGACTAATAAAGGCTTATCTTATCTTATCTTATATAGTGTGTCTCTTATTAACCAGGGCTCTGTAGGAATACTCAGACTAAGACTGGCCAACTTTTTTTCTCTATTTTAGTCGGTCTTTTTCTAGTTTTCGTCGCTTTTTCTCTTCCTTGGGAAATGGAGATCAACAGAGGTGGGGGCCACATGCGAACAGCTGATTGCACTGAGGAGGCCGGAGCCTGGAGTGCTGCGGCCGGCAGTGAAGCCCCTCATCCCGGATGAGCTTAAGAGGAGACACCGCGGGCGAAGGGCTGGAGCGAAGGTGAGGAGGAGGAGGAGGAGGAAGCATAAGCCGGCTGTCCCGATGATCATCACCGGGAACGTGCGATCGCTGGGAAATAAAACAGACGAGCTTACAGCGCTGGTCAGGATGCAAAAGGAGTATCGTGAGTGTAGTTTCATGTGTTTTACAGAGACGTGGTTACACTCACAGATCCCGGTTGTAAACGTAGCGATACCTGGCTTCGGGACTATACGAGGGGACAGAGACGTGATAAGGAGCAGGAAAAAGAGAGGAGGAGGAGTGGCACTTCTTGTTAATGAATGATGGTGTCACCCCAGGCACATTTATGTGAAGGAAAAATGCTGCAGCCCGGACATTGAACTGCTGGCTCTAAGTATGAAACCCTATTATATGCCGCGAGAAATGAAGTGTGCTTTAATTGTTATCGTCTACGTCCCTCCGTCAGCTGATGCAGCGGTGGCCTGTGACGTAATCAGCTCCACTGCGGCCACATTACTAGAGAAACACCCAGATGCATTCATGGCCATCACAGGTGATTTTAACCATGTCTCAGTGGGAAAAACACGACCAAACTTTCACCAGTTTGTTGACTGTCCCACCAGAGAGAACAAAACACTGAATTTACTGTATGCCAATGTCAGGGATGCATATAGTGCAACAGCTCTACCCCCCATTGGTAAATCAGATCACTGCATGGTCATGTTATCACCCAAGTCTGTCCCTCTTGTGCAAAGGCAGCCTGCTTATACATGGACTGTGAGGAGGTGGACACAGGAGGCTGCTGATGCACTACAGGACTGCTTCGAGACGACGGACTGGAGCGTACTCTGTGAACCACATGGGGTGGACATAGACAATATGACCGACTGCATCACAGAATACATTAGATTCTGTGAAGACATGACCATGCCAGCTCAGACTGTACGCTGCTTCTCCAACAACAGTGACCTGAAAGCACTTCTCAACAAAAAGAAGAGAGCTTTTAGGGCTGGAGACAAGAAGAAGCTGAGGGGAGTACAGCATGAGCTGAGAGAGATGCTGAGGAGGTGCAAGGACAATTATAGGAGGAAGTTGGAAGATAAACTCAGGCAAAACAACACTAAAGATGTGTGGGAGGGAATGAAACAAATAACTGGGTACAAGGGGAGAGTCCGGCAGCCATCTGGGATCCAGGATAGAGCTGAGGAACTGAATCTGTTTTTTAATAGGTTCAACTCACAGCCTGTCACCCAGGCAACACAACCGGACCCCCACGCACCCCTCCCCACCCACACTCCCGTGCAGAACCTCTCTCCATCTCCCTCCTCCTCAGGGGGCACCAGGACCCTCCCTCACTTCACGGTGACTACAGATCAGGTGGAGAAACAGCTGGAGAGACTCCGTCAGCAGAAGGCTTCGGGCCCTGACGGCATCTCCGCAAGGAAACTTGAGGACCTGTGCCAACCAACTAGCTCCGGTACTGAAACACCTGTACAACCTGAGTCTGGAGAAAGTACCGGTGCTGTGGAAGACATCCTGCCTGGTTCCTGTCCCCAAGAAGTTATCTCCATCGGATTTGAATGACTACCGACCAGTTGCCCTCACATCTCATGTGATGAAGGTCCTGGAGAGACTGGTCTTAGCCCACCTGAGGCCGCAGGTGAAGACGTGGCTGGACCCTCTGCAGTTTGCATATCAGCCCCATTTGGGAGTTGAAGATGCTGTCATCTACCTGCTGCAACGAGCCCATCTGCACCTGGATGGTGGAGGAGATACTGTAAGAATCACTTTTTTTGATTTCTCCAGTGCCTTTAATACCATCCAGCCACTGCTGCTGGGTGAGAAGCTGCGGTTGATGGGGGTTGACAGCTCTGTGATCTCCTGGATTACTGACTCCCTGACAGGCAGACCACAGTTTGTCAGGCTGGGCAGTGTCTTGTCTGGAGTGGTGGCTAGTGATACGGGAGTGCCACAGGGGACTGTGCTCTCCTCTTTTCTTTTTACCTTATACACCACTGCCTTTCAGTACAACACTGAGTCATTCCACCAGCAAAAATTCTCTGATGACTCAGCTGTTGTGGGATGTGTAAGAGGAGGAGAGGAGGGGGAGTACAAGGCACTGGTAGACAGATTTGTGGAGTGGACTGAGCAGAATCACCTGAGGTTGAATGTCAGCAAGACCAGAGAGATGGTGATTGACTTCAGGAAGAGGAAGGCTCCTTCTCAGCCACTGCAGATTAGGGGGGAGGATGTGGGAGTGGTTGAGGACTACAGATATCTGGGTGTCAGAATCAGCAGCGGGTTGGACTGGAGATCCAACACCGATGCTGCGCACAAGAAGGGGATGAGCAGACTCTACTTCCTGAGAAAGCTGAGATCCTTCAACGTGTGCAGCAGGATGCTGGAGCTTTTCTACCAGACTGTTGTCACCAGCGCCATCTTCTTTGCTGTGCTTTTCTGTTGGGGTAGCAGTATCAGGGCAAGAGATACCAACAGACTTGACAAGATTATCAAGAGGGCTGGTTCTGTAATTGGTCTCAGACCGGAGACCTTTGAGACAGTGATGGAAAGGAGAACACTAAATAAACTGCGATCCATTATGGACAATCCTGATCACCCCCTCCACCACACACTAGATAGACAGCGAAGCACTTTCTCCAGTAGACTACTACAACTTCGTTGTCGAACAGCCAGGTACAGGAAATCTTTCCTGCCACATGCAATTTCACTGTACAATAACTCACTATGATGTTGTATTCTGGTCATAGCTATGCTGCCACACTGCATCTTACAGACTAACTGGCACATAACTTTTCACTCTGCTCCTGATAGTCCTTCTTTGTGCAATGGGATGATTCATGTGTTTACACGGGTCATCATATATTAAGCTATGATGTATATAGGTTTTATAGTCGTGTTAGTTTTTTACTTTCCATGGGTAATCCCTTTGTCTGTCATGTGTGTGTTTCTGTTGTTTGGTTGTCACCTGTCATGCTGCTGTTAGACTGTAATTTGCTCCGTACTGTGTGTTTATATAGCTACATATTATTCCATCTAGCTACATTGCTCCGCACTGTGTGTTTATATATTTACATATTTATTCCATCTAGCTGCAATGCTCCGTACTGTGTTTATATACTCATATATTTATCCCATCCAGCTACAATGCTCTACACTGTGTGTCTGTGTGTATATATATATATATTTATAGTAATATGTACATATGTATATTAGCTGCTCTTGCTTGCTTGCTTTTTTTTTTTTTTCTTGCCTTCTGATTGTTGCTCTGAGTGTTGCTATCCCTGTGCGGTTGCAATCCTGGAATTTCCCCGTTGTGGGACTAATAAAGGCTTATCTTATCTTAATTTCCCAGTTTGGGATCAATAAAGTCTATCCATCTATCTATCTATCTATCTATCTATCTATCTATCTATCTATCTATCTATCTATCTCTGTTGTTTTAAAGTAGTTTTCAGGCTGGGATTCTTTTGTGGCTCCATACAAATTCTTAAACAAAAATCACTAAAAGTGGGTCTTTGTGTAGTACAGGTTGCCGACCCCTGGTCTGTGGTATTTGAACTGTTGTCACACACAGTTGAATAAAAATGAAATGCAATACCCTTTTTCCCCACATGTGGTCATAGTTCCCAGAGGTGGTCATAAAATGTGTTTGGGCAAAATACCCCAGGGGTTAATTATTGTAGTCCCGTTTTCCACACAGGGGAGGAAGCTCTCCTCTAAACAGCTGTTTTATGGCATATTGCAAATCACGCATGATCCGTGATGAGGGTTTAGAAAAAACAACACATCAGGATATAAAATGTGGAAACTTTTGCAAAGAATGATGGATGTATGTCCTGGCCAGGGAGCAGGGGCTGTGAGGTGAGCGGGTGCCGCCCATCAGAGGAGCGATGAACCCCTGCTGAAGCTATCTGCTCTGTTCAAAGAGACATTTCATGTGTTTATCTTTTCTAATTAACCATTGCGCAAACAACTCACAATGCTTGTTGTTTTACCAGTGTCCATCTTAGCACAGTAGAGATGGCTGAGAGATCAGTAAGGGATTGCTGAGCACTTCTTGAGAGTTTCTTGAGCAATTGTCGAGAGTTTGTTTTGGACTGAGTCAAAACTTTGAGTCCGTAGAGATCACTGATGATCTTGATGATCACTGGGTACTCACTGAAAGATCACTGAGAGACCTGGCCATTTTTTTCATCAACGATCTCCACCCCTGTGTAAAATGGGGTATTAGAATTAATTCCTTGAGCTAGGACAACCTTCTTATCCCTCACCACTTGGGTGAAGACTGAAGGGGGCAGCTCGGTGGTGCAGTAGTTAGCACTGTGGCAGCACAGTAAGGTCACAGGATCAATCTCACCCCTGACCATCATGGGTTCGATCCCACCCCCAGACCATCAGTGACCCTTCTGTGTGGAGTTTGCATATTCTCCCCGTGTCTGTGTGGGTTTACCCCAGGTACTCCAGTTTCCTCCCACAGGCCAAAAATAGGGGCGGGTTCAAAAGATCGATACAGCGATCTGGATCGATCCACGTTTGACTGAGCTGATATCAATCCACAAAATCCGCAGATCAATCTTTTAATATAATGCTTTTACGTCTGTGAACATCTGCTGAGTCTGATCAGGTCAAAACCGGGTCAGTGAGCCAGGAACAGTGGCGAAGAACCACAAACACCCGGAGCGGTAACGGAGCTAACAGCTAACAAGCTAACGGATATGGTAGTTCTTCTTCTGTGGTGTTAAAACGATTATCATCCAGCAAGAGTTCCCTGTGGTGCACTTCTGTGTTTACATGAGCAGAGTTGACGTGCGTGTCTCTTAATTTATAAGATAAGATAAGATAAGATAAGCCTTTATTAGTCCCACAACGGGGAAATTCCAGGATTGCAACAGCACAGGGATAGCAACACTCAGAGCAACAATCAGAAGGCAAGAAAAAAAACAAGCAAGCAAGAGCAGCTAATATACATATGTACATATTACTATAAGATATATATATACACACACACACACAGACACACAGTGCAGAGCATTGTAGCTGGATGGAATAATATATAGATATATAAAAACAGTGCGGAGCATTGTAGCTAGATGGAATAAATATATAGATGTATAAATATAAACACACCCAGTGCTGAGCATTGTAGCTAGGTGGAATAAATATTTATCAACAAAAGTCACCGTAAAGACTGTCCTCAACAGTTTTCTAGTATTTTTCATAAAGCAGGGGTAAACTGTTTTGTACTGCGTGCAGCACTGAGTTGGAACATAAAGTCAATGATTGATAAACATTTGAAACTAAAAGTGCAGAGACTGGCTGAAACTTGTGAACACAGAGGGCGACTTGGAGCTGCTGAAATTGTAAGTAAAATATCATTTGTTTGTTTTAACATTTGTGTCGTAAATTAATTTATCCAGCATGATGGTGTTTTCTTTTATGGATGCAGTAGTTAACTGTTGGTTAAGCGCTGTGAATAAATGCAGAATAAAGGTATATTTTTTTAGATTATGGATTTCTAGCACTTAAGTGACCTGACCACTTAAGTAACCTGATGTCAGGTTAGGCATTGGTTTGCTTGCTACTGAATAACCATGAAAACCGGTACTACCTGTCTCATGGGTCTGGACGGTGACATCTGGACAGTGCCAGATGTCTTCGAGGATCCAGGTTCACCACTGGAGGTCGACCAGGGTCCAGCTCCTCCCGTAGGGGTCATCGCGAGCATTCCGTCCCAGCCCGGGACCTCCGTGGGTACAGCTGTGGCCCAGCCCGGAACCTCTGTGGGTGCAGCATTGGCCCAGCCGGGGTCCACCGAGGGTGCAGCAATGGCCCAGTCAGGATCCACCGTGGGTGCAGCGTTGGCCCAGCCGTGGTCCACCGCAGGTGCTGCTACGCTCCAGCCCGGAGTCACCGCAGGTGCTGCTACGCTCCAGCTCAGAGCCACCGCGGGTACTACAATGTCCCGGACTGGGACCCTCATGGGTGCAACTTTAATTCTGTCCAAGACCACTGATGCCATTGTGGTCCCCCTTCCTGCTCCGCCATACGCCGTCAGGGTTCCCCTTCCTGTTTTGCCACCGGACTTCGTTGTGGTCCCCCTCTCCCGGCTCTGCTTCCCATCAGGTTACCTTTCTGGTGGAAAGCTGTCTCCTGGCTCACCTTTCCAGACCTGGTGGCTTAAGAACTTAGGCCAGCTGCCAGAGAGACTGAGCCGCCGGGTCGGGTGGAACATATTTTACAACAGGCCACCCGATTCGTACCATCTGGCCGTCCGGTTGGCCTGGGACTTAGGCAGGCCACCTGACCAGTTCTACCTCACTGTCCGCTGGACCTGGGACTTTGGGCGGCCCCCTGAACTTTTGGACTCTGTGGACTGGGGAGGGGGGGTGTAACTCTGTATTTTCTGGTGTCGGTCCTGAGTGGGGTTGTTTTGTTCCCTCCTGACCTGTTTCCCCCCACCGCCCACCCTGGGTGGGTTGTTGTAGTTCTTGTGGGGGGCGGGGCAGGTTTTTTTCTTTTTCTTTTGATGTTGCCTGGGGGTGTCTGGAATCCACCCCTTGAGGAGGAGGCTTTGTCATATATCTGAACTCTAAGGTCATCTTTGAGCTCAGACTCCCTTTATTGTTGTGTTCTGCATTTCTGTTATTATTTTTTTATGTCTCTTCATGTGTATAAGTTGGGTCTTTGTCTTTGTGTTGCCCCCTCTCTCCGGACACTCTCACTCACTGTTCACAGTCTGCTTGCCATCAGCTGTGAGCAGCTTTGCAATCAGTTCACCTGCAGCTCAGCTCACACACCTGTTATCACTCATGTTGTCATTTCACCCACTACTTAAGTTCTCTCTGCTCATTCACTTCTCGCCGCGACGTGGAATGCCAACCCCTTGTTCTCCTGTATCTCTGCTGATGTGCTGTAATTCCCTCCAGAGCTTTTCCCCGTGCTCTGAGGCATTTTATGTGAGTTCTCCTCTGATTCTACTGCTTAATCCATTGTAGTGCTGGTTTTCTCTCCAGAGCCTTTTCCTGCTCTGAGGCACGACATGGGAGTTATCCTCTTGTTTTACTGTTTATCCCACTATTGTGCTGTTTTTCCCTCCAGAGCTTTTCCCTACTCTGAGGCACAGTATGTGAGTTTTTCCCTTGTTGGGTATTTTGTGTTTGGCTCATTTTGAACTGTTGGCTTTTGTTGATTAAACACACGACACCATTCAGTGTTTGGGTTCGTGCCTCTCTGCCTTGTAGAGGCGTTTATGACAAATCCTGTGCTTTTCTTGTGGTGTTACATAGAACAGCATCACTGTAAACTATGGAGAAAGCAGCTACTTTAAAATCTGTACTTCCTCACACAACTTTCAGTGCAAAAAACCTCTAAAAATGTCACAACTTTTTGGAAAAGCTCCCACAAATTCAGGCTTTTTGGCCCACAACAATCACAAAAACAACCGACGAAATCCTCGAGGGACTGGAATACAGTGAAATTATTTATACATGTTTCATGCATTGAATTTGTTTACTTACTCTGGGTTGTTAACTTGACACGACACACCCTTTGCACTAAAGAAGGCACTTGTGAGCACTTTGTGAAGTCATAAGTTAAATAATAAAAAGTGCATTGTTGTAACTGATTTTTGGTCAGTTCTTTATGTGATAATTTATGTATTAACAAAGTTAGAGTATTCTTGGTACAATTTGCTGTATTAGGTCCTGGAAGATTTTTTTTTTCCTGGCAAGTAAAATCGCTGTTAAAATGGTAATTTCCCAGATCGAATCAGAATTGAATCGATTCAGAATCTCAAGAATCGGAATCGAATCGATTCTGGAAATTAGGGATCGTTCCCAGCCCTAGCCAAGAACATGCAAGTTAGGTTAATTGGAGACTCTAAAGTGGCTTAGGTGTGAATGTGTGTGTGAATGGTGAAGGGACTGGCACTGCACCATGGTTGCCTCATCCATCCAGGTGGATGCCCTTAATTTTCCTCTGAGGTTAATAAAGTATACAAAAACAAACCAAAAAAAATTATGCCTCTTTTGGCAGAATGAAAGAAGAGAGAGAGAAAGAGAAAAAATGAGGAAAAAAATCTTAAACTTGCAAGGAAAAAAATCGATATATTTGTGGGAAAAAGTCTTAAAATTATGTGTTGAAAAAATAATACATTCACAAGAAAAAGTTAGAGAGCTGCAGTTACTTTTTTGTCATATCAAGTCATATTTGTACAACTGTGGAGAATAAGGAGCTTCTGGCTCTAAAAAATAATCAAGTTTAACCACAGGAGATTTCCTCCCAGTTGTCCAGGAGAGCTCCAGGGGTGAAAGCTGATCGTGAGAGAAGCACGGATTTAATCTGTGTTTCATAATGAGCTTGGGTTTATAATGAAATGACCAAAAATACAGTGGAGCAAAAAAGTATTTAGTCAGCCACCGATTGTGGAAGTTCTCCCACTTAAAAGATGAGAGAGGTCTCCAATTTTCATCATAGGTATACCTCAACTATGAGAGACAAAATGAGAAAAAAAAATCCAGAAAATCACATTGAAGGATTTTTAACGAATTAATTGGTAAATTCCTCGGTAAAATAAGTATTCGGTCAATAACAAAAGTTCATCTCAATACTTTGTTATATACCCTTTGTTGGCAATGACAGAGGTCAAACCTTTTCTGTAAGTCTTCACAAGGTTTTCACACACTGTTGCTGGTATTTTGGCCCATTCCTCCATGCAGATCTCCTCTAGAGCAGTGATGTTTTGGGGCTGTCGCTGGGCAACACGGACTTTCAACTCCCTCCAAAGATTTTCTATGGGGTTGAGATCTGGAGACTGGCTAGGCCACTCCAGGACCTTGAAATGCTTCTTACGAAGCCACTCCTTCGTTGCCTGTTGGGATCAGTGTCATGCTAAAAGACCCAGCCATGTTTCATCTTCAATGCCCTTGCTGATGGAAGGAGGTTTTCACTCAAAATCTCACGATACATGGCCCCATTCATTCTTTCCTTTACACGGATCAGTCGTCCTGGTCTCTTTGCAGAAAAACAGCCCCAAAGCATGATGTTTCCACCCCCATGCTTCACAGTAGGTATGGTGTTCTTTCTCCTCCAAACGCGACAAGTTGAGTTTTTACAATAAAGTTCTATTTTGGTTTCATCTGACCATATGACATTCTCCCAGTCCTCTTCTGGATCATCCAAATGCTCTCTAGCAAACTTCAGATGGGCCTGGACATGTACTGGCTTAAGCAGGGGGACACGTCTGGCACTGCAGGATTTGAGTCCCTGGCGGCGTAGTGTGTTACTGATGGTAGCCTTTGTTACTTTGGTCCCAGCTCTCTGCAGGTCATTCACTAGGTCCCCCCGTGTGGTTCTGGGATTTTTGCTCACCGTTCTCATGATCATTTTGACCCCACGGGGTGAGATCTTGCGTGGAGCCCCAGATCGAGGGAGATTATCAGGGGTCTTGTATGTCTTCCATTTTCTAATAATTGCTCCCACAGTTGATTTCTTCACACCAAGCTGCTTACCTATTGCAGATTCAGTCTTCCCAGCCTGGTGCAGGTCTACAATTTTGTTTCTGGTGTCCTTTGACAGCTCTTTGGTCTTGGCCATAGTTGGAGTCTGACTGTTTGAGGTTGTGGACAGGTGTCTTTTTTTTTTTTTTTTTCCACAATATCTTTATTGAACCTTTTTTTTTTTTTTAACAAACATGATACAAACAATCAAACACTAACACTAAAGTACTACAAAAAAAAAAAAAATGCACTAAAAACACCAACAACCACCAACAAAATCAAGTCTTCAACAATGCTCCTCTGTTTAGTCTAGACAATCCAATACATAAGTATACATATTATGTTCACCAGTTTGGAATTTACAAGGTCCACACACATCATTCACCTTCTTCTTCAAGAGTTATGTTTAAATTTTTTACATAATCAATAAAAGGTCTCCATATATTCTCAAACACAATTTCCTTTGATTTTAGTATATATGTTATTCTTTCTAATGGAAGGTTTGTTAACATCTGTCTTAACCACTGAGTCACATCTGGTCTATGAGTCTTTTTCCATAATAGTGCAATACATTTTTTGGCATTAAGCAAACTGAGGTCTATGAATGTTCTTTCACTTTTATTAAAATTATGCTTTTCTGGGTACAGACCCAACAAAAACAGTTTAGGATTCAATATGATTTGTTTTGAGATTATTTTTTCAATTGTTACCCTCACCTCTTCCCAAAACATTCTTATTAATCTACATTCCCATAAACAATGAAATAGGGTTCCTTTACTTTCCATGCATTTTGTGCATGTATCTGGTATATTTTTGTTATATCTATTTAACTCCTCCGGTGTAACATACATCCGCATTAACCATTTGAAATGTATCAATTTAAGGCGTGCATTTATTGATTTGGTTTGAGCTTCTGTACAAGCCAATTCCCATTGTTCCTCTGAAATTTCAATTTGCAGATCTTCTTTCCAGTAGTTTAATCTTTTCAGTGAATTTTCACTTGAAGATAGTGTCAATGAGTTATAAAACTCTGAAATAATACCCTTTCTTTTACTATCTTTCATCATCATTTTTTCCAAGGATGAATAAATAGGTCGAGTGAGAGCTTTATTTTGATTTGATCGAATAAAGTTTCTAAGTTGAAGATATTTAAAAAAATGTGTTCTATTGAGATTAAATTTGATCCTCAGCTCTTCAAAAGACATTATGTTGTCTGCACCTGGCAAATATAAATCCTGAATCTTTTGTATCCCTTTTAAATTCCATACTTTAAATACAGCGTCCGCTCTCCCTGGTTTAAAATATTGATTACCCCATATTGGACTAAATTGTGACAATGAGGACAGGTGTCTTTTATACTGATAAAGAGTTCAAACAGGTGCCATTAATACAGGTAACAAGTGGAGGACAGAGGAGCCTCTTAAAGAAGAAGTTACAGGTCTGTGAGAGCCAGAAATCTTGCTTGTTTATAGGTGACCAAATACTTATTTTTACCGAGGAATTTACCAATTAATTCATTAAAAATCCTTCAATGTGATTTTCTGGATTTTTTTTTCTCATTTTGTCTCTCATAGTTGAGGTATACCTCTGACGAAAATTGGAGACCTCTCTCATCTTTTAAGTGGGAGAACTTGCACAATTGGTGGCTGACTAAATATTTTTTTTTCCCCACTGTAAGTGATCGTAACAGACTTGATCTGACACAGTGAAGACAGTGGTGAGTTTCAATCCCTTTATATTTCTTCCAAATATTAAGCATTGTGCTCACCACTGTTTGGTGTGTGTGTGTGTGTGTGTGTGTGTGTGTGTGTGTGTGTGTGTGTGTGAGAGAGAGAGAGAGAGAGAGAGAGAGAGAGAGAGAACACACATCTGCGGGGGGGAGGGGGGTCGTCATTGGGCCCGATCAAACGTTTCGCAGTCCCTGAATGTGTCTGTGTGTTATTGTGTGTGTCTGTCCGCAGACATACACCGAGGCATGAACACCTTTGGAACTTTTATATTATGGGGCAGTAGTCCACCCATCTGTCTCTCCCACTTTTGTGAAATCAACTCCTCCTGCAGTTTTGTTCCAATTTTTTTGAAACTTGGTACTAGGGTTTGATACACACAGATGATGTGCAGTATTGTTATTTGGCTCCAATTGGATGATTTTTTTCAGGAGTCATAGGCCCTGACTGATGATCTCCTATTTCACCTCAGTTAATAGACAGTAACTGTCTTGTGAAATCAAGTCCTCCAACAGTTTTTTTTCCAAATATTTTGAAACTTGGTACCATGGTTTGATATACACTGATGGTGCGCATACTGCTGTTCGACTTTGATTGGATGATTTTTGCGAGAGTTATAGGTCAAGGTCAGAGATCAGCTTTTCCCTAAATCTTGTAAACACAATAACTACAGAAAGAAATGAAGTGGGCTTTTCAAACTGATACAGTAGATGTCTCTAAAACAAGTGTTGGGCAGCTTATACCTTGACCTGACTGTGGGTCTGCAGTCAAAGGTCAGACTTAATACAGTATTTCATTTGTACTGTTAGTATAGAGCAAATAAAGCTAGGGTCACCAAACTTGGTACACAGGTTCACCTTGTGACCCTGGAGTGTGACTATGGTTTTAGGATTGCAAGGTTAGGTGTATTTATTCACCTAAATACATTCAAATTCAAAGATTTAGTAGATTATTTCACCATGCACTTAATGTATAAAAGGAAAACTGGAAAGTTACCAATAAGTATCCAGAAGTTGTTCAAGACGAGAGACATCAAATATCATCTAAGAGGAACATTTATATTGGAAAAACCAAAGGCATGAACAAATGCTAAATACCACTGTCTGTCTGTAAAAGGAGTGAACCTGTGGAATAACTGTCCTGAAAATATTCAAATGTGGAGTTCTTTAACACAACTTAAAAAACTGTACAGAAATTATTTAATTGTGCAATATTATGAAGTACTGGTTTAAAGTATAGTGTTAGGTTGTATTGACATGAACTAATTCAAGTAAATTTCTAACATGTTGATTATTGTAAGTAAATAGGGGTAGGCACCAAATAAGCTCTATAGCTTCAGCCAACACCCTTTTGGTTCTTGTTGTCTTGCCTTCTGTGGATAAATCGAATAAACTAAACTGAAAGAGAAAGAAAGAAAGAAACTCTATCTCAACAACAGTGTGATTATGCTGCGCACCAAGTTAGAAGACAGCAAGTATATCACAGGAAGTGATATGGTCGCTGGTATGGCTCGGCTTGGACTTGAACCCACGACCTTCCTCAAGCTAGGGTACCTGATGACCACAAAGTAGACACCATGGAACACATCCATGTTGCAAGCTCTGTAGGACTGAAGTTTTCCCACAGTCCATGTCTACATTTTACTTCAGATTAAAACATCAATAACTCAAGCTGCTGTCTCTGGGTGTTATTTCTCTCCTAGATCTTCCTCTACGCCCCTCCGCTGTGCCCCCCCTCCCTGTTTGAGCTGATGATGTGTTGTTGGAGTCGCAACATCTCTGAGCGACCATCCTTTGAGGGACTTTACCAAGCCTTGAGGCCCCACGTCAACCAGTGAGCTGGGTTTGCACCACCACAGCACTGCTGTCAGAGAGGACAGACACGGTAACAGCAGCTCTGCTTTCAGAGAGATGGACGGACAAAAAAAACTACACCACATCCAGAGAGTTCTAACCTTTTTTGAGACTTTCAACATTGACAGTTTCAAAGTTTTGTTTATTTTCAGCCTTTGACCCAAATTTCCTGTTGAATCTCTTGATGTTTCATTTGTACCAAAAAGTCACCTTAAACCTATTTCTCATCTTCTCTTTGTGGCTTCTAAGGAAGCCAAAAACTGGACAGTTTTGCTAGCCCCTCCTGCCCTTAATGTTTTTTTTTTAAGTTAATATTAATGTAAAGCACTGTGTCTGTGTCTCAGTTATCCTTGTTCATATATTAATCCACACTGGAGCTAGGACTGTTGAGTCAAATCATAGTGTAGGAGTTTATTTTTTAGATGTTTATTCTATTTGATTCTTCTTGTTTTATTGTATTTTATTTCATTTGTTGGTGTGTTTGTATGCATGCATGAATGTGGTTTAGCTGAGACTGTTGAAACCTGTGTGGCTCACAGACTGAAAATCGGATTTTCCTGTGGAGGGAATCAGAGCAGGGTTAAGGCACATGGAAGACCTGTGAGTTGCACAAAGAGAAAGAAAAAAATAAAGGATGTCTTCCAGACCCACAGAAGAACTGTGGGGGGCGGGGCAGTATGTAATGTCAAGGTGGTATTTAAGCTGTTTGTCCTCAAATGTGTGAAGAAAAAAATGAAAAGCCAAAGTCATTCTACATTTAGTTGAACTTCCTATCACCTGCCACCACATTGCTCCTGGAAAGTCCAGCACTGCTGACCTGCAACTAGTCTGTCTGATTTTAGAGAAACTCCAGCTTGGATGTTCTAAACCTTATTGTCAGTCTGACCCAAACAGCAATGATTATCACTGCCATTAATGAGAACTGACTCAAAGACCTCGTTTACACCTGGCATTATCAGGAATTGTACAAGTGTAAACACACTGAAATTGGGACAGAATTCTATCCGATCTTCCAAACCACCTGTGAAGGTGGACAGAGACGCTTGTTGCTCATGGTTAACTGTCTGTGGTCTGCATCTAACAACCCCTTTGTAGTTTAAAAAAAGCACAGACCTTTCAGCCTACATCTATCAATTTTTTGTTTGTTTTTTTACATTATTGTTTAGGTTTTAAATTCATTTTCACTCCTGGCTCCAGCAGTGTGGAACCATTACTTGGGCAAAGACTGAAGGGGGATCACGGTATGGGCGGTCCGTCCGTGCGTCTGTCCCACTTTTGGGAAATCAACTTCTCCAACAGTTTTGTTCCAAATGTTTTGAAACTTAGTACCAAGGTTTGATATACACTGATGATACACATATTGCGATTCGACTCTGATCGGATGACCTTCAAGTCAAGGTCAGAGGTCAGTTTTTCCCCTTAATCTTGTAAACACAATAACTACTGGAAGAAATGATGTAGGCTTTTCAAATCCATACCATAGTTGCATCTAAGACAAATCTTGGACAGTTTACACCCTGACCTGGCTGTGGATTTGGGGTCAAAACATCAACATTAATATTGCATTTGTACTGTTACTATCGAACAAGTAACGCAAGGCTCACCAAGCTTTGTACACAGATTCACCCTGTGACCCTCAAGTGTGACTATGGTTTTGGGATTGCAAGGTCAAAGGTCCATGTCAAAATGCCAAATAAACTATTCAGTTCAGTTCAGCTTTATTTGTATAGTGCCTAGTCACAACAAAAGTCTTCTCAAGGCACTAGATACATACACCGTGTTTCAAATTATTATGCAAATATTTGTCTCTGATTTTCCTAATTAGTCGATGCAAATGACAGTCAGTATAATTTTCAAGTCATCAACCGTTAGAGCATAATTCAAGTTTTATTGAACAAACCTCCTAATCATTACCATTTTTTTTTTTTGCAAAAATAAGACAACTGAAAATGCACTGTTCCAAATTATTATGCACAACAGAGTTTCAAAACATTTTGTTGGTTGTAAAGAACTAAAAATGGTCATTTGTTGAATTTGCAGCATTAAGAGGTCATATTTACTGAAATCAAAAGCTGTTTCAATCAAAAACATCTTAATAGGCCAAGTTACATGTTAACATAGGACCCCTTCTTTGATATAACCTTCACAATTTGTCATGAGTCTGGGTGCAGTGTTTCCACAGAGCCCAGACGCAATTTATTTCTGAGTATTTTGTCTTTTATGATTTTTTTTTGTCTGTTTCTGTGTATATTTTTGGTTTTGTGACACGAGTTCCTTCCTTCCTTCCCAGACACTCCCACCAGCTACTCACTGTCTGCTCCTCAGCCATCTCAGCTGTGAGTAGTTGGATAATTAGGTCACCTGCTTGCACCTGCTGCTCATTGATGTATCCACTATTTAAGGACTGTCAGTTTATTTTCTCACTGTGGCAGTCTTGATGTGATTTGAATGGACTTCATTCCGCTGTGTAATCTCCTCATCTCCCCCAGAGCGATTCCGGCTCTGGAGTGCCTTTTTCTGTAAGTTACCCTAGTTTGTATTTTTGTTCTCTGCTCTGTTTTGTATTTTCTTTCATTAAATGGCACTACTGCAGTCCAGCGGATGGGTCTGTCTTTCTGCCCTGGAGGAGCCACTCATGACACAATTCTTGCATCCACTGAACTTGTGAGTTTTTGGAGGGTTTCTGCTTGAATTTCTTTGCAAGATGTCAGAATAGCCTCCCACAGCTGCTGTTTTGATGTGCACTGCCTCCCACCCTCAGATCTTTCGCTTGAGGATGCTCCAAAGGTTCTCAATCGGGTTGAGGTAAGGGGAGGATGGGGGCCACACAATGAGTTTCTCTCCTTTTATGCCCATAGCAGTCAATGACACAGTGGTATTCTTTGCAGCATGAGATGGTGCATTGTCATGCATGAAGATAATTTTGCTACAGAAGACACAGTTCTTCTTTTTGTACCATGGAAAAAAGTGGTCAGTCAGAAACTCCACATACTTTGCCGAGGTCATTTTCACACCTTCAAGGACCCTAAACGGGCCTATCAGCTCCCTCCCCATGATTCCAGCCTAAAACATGACTCTGCCACCTCCTTGCAGATGTTGCAGCCTTGTTGGGACATGGTGGCCATCCACCAACCATCCACTACTCCATCCATCTGGACCATCCATGGTTGCACAGCACTCATCAGTAAACAAGTGTGTTTGAAAATTAGTCATGTATTTCTGGGCCCACTGCAACTGTTTCTGCTTGTTAGCATCGGTTGGGGTGGCCGAATAGTAGGTTTATGCACAACTGCAAGCCTCTGAAGGATCCTACACCTTGAGGTTTGTGGGACTCCAGAGGCACCATCAGCTTCAAATACCTGTTTGCACTTTGTATTGGCATTTTAGCAGCTGCTCTCTTAATCCGATGAATTTGTCTGGCAGAAATCTTCCTCATTATGTCTTTATCTGCAGGAAGCCGTCTGTGCTCTGAATCAGCCACAAATTTCTTCACAGTATGATAATCATGCTCAAGTTTTGGTGAAATATCTCATGTTTTCATACCTTGTCCAAGGCATTGCACTATTTGACACTTTTCAGCAACAGATCTTTTTTCTTTTCCATATTGCTTGAAACCTGTGACATGCTTAATAATGTGGAGCATCCTTCTTAAGTAGTTTTCCTTTAATTGGGCTCACCTGGCAAACTAATTATGACAGGTGTTTGAGATTGATATCAGTGATCCAAAGAGCCCTGAGACACGACACTATCCATGATTTCCATAATAATTTGGAACGCGGTGTAAGCACAAACCATAAATAATTCAGAGAAAAGCCCCAACAATCAAATGATCCCCTATGAACAGCACTAGGTGACAGTGGGAAGGAAAAACTCCCTTATAGGAAGCAAACTCCGGCAGAACCAGGCTCAGGGAGGGGCAGTCTTCTGCCACAACTGGTTGGGGGGTGGGGAGTAAGAAAGAAGAGACATACTATTCATAAAATAACAACAACATGCAGGTAGACAAAATATGATGTGCAAATTCTATCAAAGCTAATTTGACCTAAGATTACAGCATTTTTATAGGCTTTCAGGCTTATTAAGCTAACTAAAGAATCTCATAGGAAACACTGAAGGCAGACCTAGTGGTGTAATACCCAAACACTATGCATAATGAGCATAAATAGCAGTTGTGTTTTTTTTTGTTTTTTTTTTAAGTGGACATAGTAGATACTAATAGTAAAATTCAAAACTATGACGTGCAAAATCTAGTCTATACTTGTGAATGACATCCAGTTAAAACATGATATCACATCTAGCTAGCCAGCTGTTACATAGCTCATACACGCAATCAAACACAATCAGACGGAGGCGCTGCGGGCATAGCACCATTACACTACTAGTTATGAATAGTAGTGTATATATAAATGAACTGTGAATATAAATAAACTAGTTTTTGAATAGACTTTCCACATATAACATGTGGAAAGTCTATTCAAAAGCTTTGGCAAATAGGAAAGTTTTCAGTTTTGTCTTAATTGGGGAAATTTTAGAGTTTTTACAACAACCTGACAATAGTGAATTACAGTAATCAAATCTAGAAGTGACAAAGGCATGGACTAGTTTCTTATATCTCAGCAACAAAGAATGGCAGGGTCACCAGACTTGGTACACAGGTTCACATTGAGACCATGACCTCTGACTATGGGTTTGGGGTCAAAAGGTCAAGGTTAGTATTCCCTATGCCCTCTTTAGGCCTCTTAAGATTTCTTTCCAGGCTAACTTATTTTTCCTGGCTAACTTGTTTTATGTTTGTCTGTTATTTGCTTGTTTGGTTGAAAAGCAACCTTGGGTTTCATGAAAGGTGCTATATAAAACAAAACTACTACCATTATTATTAGGCCCTATCACACCTTGACGATTTAGGCAGCGTATGATCGTATGATCCATAATTTTGTGCATGCAC
This sequence comes from Pholidichthys leucotaenia, assembly GCA_020510985.1. Classification (NCBI taxonomy): domain Eukaryota; kingdom Metazoa; phylum Chordata; class Actinopteri; order Cichliformes; family Pholidichthyidae; genus Pholidichthys; species Pholidichthys leucotaenia. The sequence continues at coordinate 453,746,577 of CM035838.1, forward strand.
CAAATTTTCCAACAACCTTGCTGTACTACGATGTATACCTGCGTGCTTCAGCGTGCTCTTAAACTTATCCTTAACTTATTAGACATATGCCAGCATATTCTCCAAATTTTTTAAACGTTGGCATACGCTGTCTAAATCGTCCAGGTGTGACAGGGGCCTTACAACAGAACAAGCTAGGGTCACCAAACTTGCTACACAGGTTCACCACCTGTAACTATGGGCTGTATAAAATAATTTTTGTTGTATATTCATATATATCATAATTTGGTTCTGCTCCAATCATTACATGGAGAAGTTGAAACTGCTCTCCTTCAGTGACCTATTAGGCTCTTCAAAGAAAACTGAGATGGGGGGATAATACACTTGCCTCAGAGTGCTCTTCTTTCTTTTGGCTGCTACCTCAGATTTCTACTACAGGAACCAGGAACTAATTTACGGGGACAGGAACATAAGAGCCGGTGCTGTATCTGGGCCCCTCTCCTGTTGTGTCCCCATTATGGGGGTCAGAACCATCAATCTCTACAGGATTTATTTGTGATGTAACTGACAGTTTGGACCATGTTGCAGCCCAGCAAAGTAAAATATGTTAAAAATACTATGAGATCATACAGAAACGGTTATGCACAAAATTAATGTAAAGTGGACCAAATTCCTACCATTGTTGGTTAATAATTGTGGAAAGCACCGGGGATGATTATACTGCACGTGCAGCACCGGCCAGGACTCTGTCCCAGGCTGGCTGACGGGGTGGATCCACTCTCTGGCCACAGACAGCCTGAGTCACCGGTCATCGTTCTTCTCTATGGTCATGGCAGTATTAGCGTTTAAAAATTTAATAATGATGAATTAGATTTATATGGCACTTTACCTGTCAAGTGACATCTCAAAGCGCTTACAGTGAGTCCATTATTCATTCACTCCAGACAGACATTGATAGTGGTAAGCTACTTCTGTAGCCACAGCTGCTCTGGGACAGACTGACAGAAACATGGATTCGAACCGCCAACCCTCCGGATATTGGACGACCCGTTCTACTTCCTGAGCTACAGCTGCCCACATTTCCCTCCTCCGCTCCATTTTTGCTGAGCACCAAGCTGGACAGCAGGAAGTTATATTTTTATATGGTCTTTGGCATGACCCAGCCAGGACTTGAACCCTGACCTTCCATTTGTGGGGTGGATGCTCTACCTCTAGGCCACCAGTCAGGTTTTAGAATTTTAGACATTACACAGCAGAGCGTCGCCAGCAGAGACTCCTCCTCCTCCTATGTGCTGGCTGTTCACACCCCAGTGAAGGGCAGCAGCAGCATCTGGTGTTGGCGCTCCGCTGTAATGTTCCTGTCCTCCACATAGGCCCAATAATCATTCAGACCCTCCACAGTCCTGGCAGCATTATATGATACATTTTTAGGCATCACACCTTCATTATTATCTTTTCTGGTCAAATTTGCTGCTCATTTCCTGGTCTTTTGTTTACATTTTGACACCAACTTTTATCTAGTTAGCAGTTTTCAGGCCGCTCTCACCGGGGTCTTATTTCAGCCGCTACGAGTTCCTGAAACTTCCACTTTCAGGGAGGTTGCTGTAGTGGAGACACACACCACAGGGTGTTCCTGTAAAATTGGTTCCTGGTTCCTGTGGAGGAAACGAGGCTGTATTAAGGGTTATTTAGGCTTCTTTCAAAAGTTAGAAGACCCGTCAAGACTCAGATGCTCAGACCAGACCCCACGTCTTATTATACTTGGTGTGTTTAATATGTTTTATTAATCACTTTAGTTCCCACCCACATGTTCATGTACAGAAATGTAGCAGCAAAATATCCCCCAAGTCTTCATCTTACCTTTAAAAAATGGTGACTACTCAGAAAGTCCTCTGAGCAGAGAGGACATCAGAATAATTCTGCCCCTTGTCCGTGACAGCTCCATGCAGCATCCACCCCCCCCACCACCACCACCACCACACAGCTCCTTGCATCATTACTCACTCATAATAAGTAACAGTACAGTGGAGGACGAGTGAATTTTTCTAACAGTGTCCACTCACTCTTCCTCCACTGTACTGTCACACCGGTTGCCAGGTTGAGACACTTCTCCACAGTTGACAGTATCTGACAACCACTGAGTTATTATGTTTTTATGTTATTGACTTTGAGATCCTTACGCTGCATAGTTGTAGTCAGCCAACAACTCAAATGTAAATATTGCCATAGTTTCGACCTGTACTTTTTTAAAAAAAAATTTTTTTCACAACTATAATATTTTTTTAAATCAGAAAGTGTTAAATTCTGGACCTTTCTAAAGTTTTTTAGAAAATTGTGTGACCCTGCATTGTCCGTAGGTTTCTGACTGGTATGAGCCCAAAGATGTTGTTTCAAGCACTTTGATTGGCTTTTGAGAATAGGACAGTTTTATATAAATACAGACCCTTTGCTTTCCATTAATTTGTGAAAACGACTGAGAATTTGCCTTCAGTTTACTTAGCAATTATAAGGTTTGACTAAAACCAGGTTGTTGTTTTATAAATGTGTGGAGTACCATTTAAATAATTTAGTTCTTCACTGTTTCCTCCCTCCTTTTTTCACACAGGTCATATAGCTGTGAGGTAGCAGGTAATGGTGCATTCAGCGGGTCGTGACACGTGCTACAAGATCCTGTTTCTCAGCAGCAGTGTCTCTCCCCTGGTCTTCACCATGTTTCTGGTCTCCTTCAACGGCACGTCCATGTGGGTCCCACCATAGGTTAAACCCGGGCTGTTTTATGGGTCCCATGTGGGTTGCTCCGCAGGTTCCATGTGGCCCCACATGGACTTGACCTGACGTGCACGTAGGCAGGGGATCTGTTTACCCAGCTGGGCCCTCCATGGCTTTGATATGGCTGAGCAGGTTTCAGGAACACTGGTGCCACAGGCAGAATGATGCAGAAAAGTCACACATTTATGAGGAAAAAATGTGACAATTTATGAGAAAAAATGAGCAAATTTATAATGAAAGTCACAAATTTACTAGAAAAGGTTACAAATTTATGAGAAGTCTTAAATTTAGAAGAAAAAATTGTAAAATTGCTTGAAAAGAGTTACAAACTTTGAAGAAAAAGTAGCAAATTTACAAGAAAAAAAGTCCCAAATTTATGAAGAAAAAAATAGAAGTTGCAAATTAACAAAAAAGTAGCAAATGTGTAAGTTGAGAATTTTTGGAAAAAAGTCCCTAATTTATGAGGAAACCCTGCAAGTTTACACTAAAAAAAAAGTTGCAAATTTTTGAGAAGGTTCCAAATTTACAAGAAGAACATCACACATTTATGGGAAAAAGTCACAAATTTACAAAAAATAGCAAATATTACACAAAAGCGGCAAATTTATGAGAACGTTCCAAAATTAGAAGAAAAAGTTAGCAAATTTGCAAGAAAAAAGTCACAATTTTACAAGCACGAACAAATTTATGAAGAAAAAAGTTGCAAATTTACAAGAAGAAAAAATCACAAATTTATGAAGAGTTGCAAATTTATGAGGAAAATTTGAAAGTTTCTCAGAAATTTGCAAGAAAAATATATGGGGAAAAAAGTGACAAATTTACAAGAAAATAGCAAATGTATGAGAAAATAAGTTGAAAGTAGGTAAACGGGTAACGGGGCCAACATGGGACCCGTAAGACAGGCCAGTTTAACTTTGGTGGGGCCCACTGGACACGCTGCCTGGGACCAGTTCTCCCTCCCCACCTCCATGAAGTTCCCCCGAGAACAAACGGCTGGTGACATCTTTCAGCGTCGTCGTTGTACTGTATCGTAACACTTCTGTGAGTGTGTGAGTGTGTCTGTGGGCGTGTGTGTTGACGGATAGTGCGTGTCTTCAACATTCCTCTGAGCACTGGGAGCCAGCTGGGGTTCAGGCGGGGAACTGGAGGCGCTCTGTCGTGCCGGCTTTTATGAATTTGTTTTTCTTTAGTAAGAAAGGAAAATGAGAGAAGGAAACCACTACACTCAATCTCTTTGATCCTTTGCTACAGTGAGCCTGTGTCTTTAGTTCTGAGGTCTTAGATTAAAATGTACAGTATAAACAGAATTTCTCAGTGTGCAAATGCAGGTTTGGACTGAATATTGAGAATCCGTCAGAAATAAGCGTAGCTGTTTCACGTGACTTCTTTCATGGAAAAGTATTGTTCTCTTTCCATCAGGAATACAAACGTGTCTGCTTGTTCTCCTCTGTTCACTTCATTTTCTCATGCACTCTCACCATCACCCCTGTCTTCTGGATAATATATTGTACTGTACATAGGCTAGTGTGTGTGTATATTAATATATTGGAAATTGAGAGCTTGTGTTGTTTGGTCTCAACTCAGTTTTAACTCTGTACATCTTTTCTTTTTCTTATAATACATCCCAAATGTCAACCAGAATGGTCATTTCTGTCTTATTTGTCCTATATATTAAACAAGAATGTGCACATTCATTTTCAGGGGCTGTTGCTCTAACCCAGAGGTCTGCAACCTGCGGCTCTGGAGCCACATGTGGTGCTTTTGCCCATAGATGGTGGCTCCCTGAGTCCTTGGGGGGGGGGGGGGGGGATTAACAAATTTCCAAGAAAAGAAGCAATACAAGGAAAAAGGCTGCACATTCATGAGAAAAAATATCCTAAAAAGCATGAAATGAGAATATCTGAAAATTTATGCAAAAAACATCTCACAAATTTAGGGAAAAATTTTGCACCTTTCTGAGGAAAACATACCCAGAAATTTCTAAGAAGAACTCACAAAATTTCTGGAAAAGAAATCTCAGATTTACTGGAAAAAGTTGGAGTTTTATGAGAAAAATATAATATTATTATATAAGAAATGCTGTAGTTTTGCCCATAAAAGGTAATAAATTTACAAAGAAAAATGTAATTTATGAGAATAGCTGAAAATTTATGGAAAAACATTGCCCAAATTTAAGGAAAATGTTGCAATTTTGAGGGGAAAAATCCTACAAATTGGTGATGAAGTCACAAATTTACCCAAAAAAGCAACAATTTCATTAGAAAATGGTTGCAAATTTATTTGAAATAGGCAGCATTTTTATTATTGAAAGGTAACAATCAGATCAGACAATTTTGAGAAAAGCAGAAGATTATATCAAAAGGATCAAAATTTATGGAAAAAGCTTATCACTTTATTAGGAAAAATGGCAGGAATGTACATGGAAAAGGTCTTCAGTTTTACTTGTTAAAGGTTTTAAATTTGCAAAGAAAAATATGCCAAATTTAGGGGGGGAAAGGCAAAACACTTATGTCAAAAAAAAAAAACCAACACAATTTTACAAGAAAAAAGGATGAACTTTTTGCAAATAATCAAAAAATTACCGGCAAAAGTATCAATTTTGTGAGAAAATAGTGGTAAATTTACAATAAAAAAGCTGCAAATTTCTAAGAAAAAAATTAAACCTGATGTCAGGTCAGATTGAAGCTGTAATTTTGCTGTTTTATCTCAGTTTTTAGGCTCATATTTTTGTGGCTCCATGATTTAGTTTTAATACAAAAATCACTCCCTGTGGCTCTTTGTGTAGTACAGGTTGCCAACTCCTGCGCAAATCTAAAGCAGAAAAAATACAAGGAAAAATGTAAAGTTATAAGACAGAAGTGACACATTCGTGAGAAAAATTGCAAATTTATAAGAATAAATGTCACGTGGGCAGTTACAATGGTTGAAAATGTGTAAGATAAAAAGCATTTTTTTTAAACGCACTAAATTGGTGAGAAAAAAATGACAACTCAGTAGTGAGCTGGTCATGTCTGCAGATCTGGCAACCGCAGCAGGACAAAGGAACCCTCCAAAGACTCATCTACCTTGTAAATTTATAAGGAAAAAAAGCTGCAAATTTGTGAGGGGGAAAAAATGTACAAAAAATACATCAAGCTGAAGAAGGAGTCCTGTTAAGCTTGGTTGGCTTGTGGGACTCCCGAAGCAGCTGAGGTGTACCGGCAGGCCAAGCGGAGTGCAGCTCGGGTGGTTGCTGAAGCAAAAACTCGGGTGTGGGAGGAGTTTGGTGAGGCCATGGAACAAGACTTTCGGTTGGCCTCGAAGAGATTCTGGCAAACTGTCCGACGACTTAGGAGGGGGAAGCAGCTCCCCGTCCACACTGTGTATGGTGCGGATGGGGCGCTGCTGACTTCGACATGGGGATCTCGTCGGGTGATGGAAGAAATACTTTGAGGATGTCCTCAATCCCACTGACACACCTTGCACAGAGGAAGCAGGGCTTGTGGACGAGGGGGATGACCCACCCATCACAGGGGCTGAGGTCGTCAAGGAGGTTAAAAATCTCCTTGGTGGCCAGGCCCTGGGGGTGGATGAGATTCGCCCTGAGTACCTCAAGGCCCTGGATGTTGTAGGGCTGTCATGGTTGACACGCCTCTGCAACATTGCGTGGAGGTCGGGGGCAGTGCCTTTGGCATGGCAAACTGGGGTGGTGGTTCCTCTCTTCAAGAAGGGGGACCAGAGGGTGTGCTCCAACTTTAGAGGAATCACACTCCTCAGCCTCCCTGGGAAGGTCTATGCCAAGGTACTGGAGAGGAGAGTCCAGCTTCTGGTCGAACTTCAGATTCAGGAGGAGCAATGTGGTTTTCGTCCTGGACATGGCACATCGGACCAGCTCTTTACCCTCTCGAGAATCCTCGAGGGTTCGTGGGAGTTTGCCCAACCAGTTTACATGTGTTTTGTGGACTTGGAGAAGGAATTCGACCATGTCCCTTGTGTTTTTTTGTGAGGGGTGCTTTGGGAGTATGGGGTATTGGGCTTGTTATTATGAACTATCCGGTCTCTATACGACCGTTGAGAGTGTTTGGTTCGTATTGCCAACACCCAGTCAAACTTGTTTCCAGTGAGAGTTGGACTCCACCAAGGCTGCCCTTTGTCACCAATCCTGTTCATAATTTTTATGGACAGGATTTCTAGGTGCAGCCAGGGAAGGGAGGGAGTCATGCTTGGTGACCACAGGATCTCATCTCTGTTCTTTGCAGATGATGTTGTCCTGCTGGCTTCATCAAGCAATGACCTACAGGTCTTACTGGGACGGTTTGCTACTGAGTGGGAAGCTGCTGGGATGAGAATCAGTACCTCCAAGTCTGAGTCCATGGTCCTCAGCCGGAAAAAGGTGGATTGTCCTCTCCAGGTTGGGGACAAGCTCCTGCCCCAAGTGGAGGAGTTTAAGTATCTCGGGGTCTTATTCACGAGTGAGGGGAGAATGGAGTGAGAGATTGACACACGGATCGAAACAGCATCTGCAGTAATGCGGACATTGTACTGGTCAGTTGTGGTGAAGAGGAAGCTAAGCTCTAAGGCAAAGCTGTTGATTTACCGGTCAATCTACGTTCCTACCCTCACCTACGGTTATGAGCTTTGGGTAATAACCGAAAGAATGAGATCGCAGATACAAGTGGCTGAAACGAGCTTTCTTTGTAGGATTGCTGGACTCACCCTCAGAGATGGGGTGAGGAGCTCAGTCATTCGGGAAAGGCGCAGAGTAGAACTGCTGCTCCTCCACATTGAAAGGAGTCAATTGAGGTGGTATGGGCATCTGGTCAGGATGCCTCCTGGACGCCTCCCACTTGAGGTGTTTCGGGCACATCCCACTGGGAGGAGACTCCGGGCCAGACCCAGGACTCACTGGAGAGACTACATCTCCCAGCTGGCCTGGGAACGCCTTGGTATCCTCTCTGAAGAGCTGGAGCAGGTGGCTGGGGAGAGGGAAGTCTGGGCTTCTCTGCTTGAACTGCTGCTTCAGCAACCCGGACCTCCAGAAAAGTGGTTGAAGATGGATGGATGGATGGAAAAAATGTTGCAAATTTACATGTAGGTTATGTCGCAAAATGTAAATAGCAAATCATGACAGTCAACCGGAAGGGGGATTACAACAATAAAAGAACAGGGAAACTAAAAACCAAACACAGAAACTAGGATAATCTAAGCAGCAATAATAATAACGGTAAGAATAATAACTAAGAATTTACAAAACACAGAAAATGCTGGGCGTGGCTAGGAGCCAAGCCCAGACACAACATATGGGGGCGTATCTCTCCTGTATACTGAACAGGATAATGCATCTCAGACCACTGATTATTAGATTACATTGCAAGTGAAGTTTTTTTGAAGCCATGAATCAACAGAAGTTGATTCAAAACTTTTAGCAGTGTGGTATTGTAGCTAGAAGCACAGCCCCTGCAGTAGGTATGAAGAATTCCATGTAATGAAATAGTTGACATGCCAATACAGTTAAGTCTGTATATATTTGGACAGTGACAAGTTTTGTTAGCTGTTTACCAAAATATATTCAAAATACAGTTATATGGGCAATATGGACTTTAAGTGCAGACTCTCATGTTTAATTTGAGGGCATTCACATCCAAATTGGAGTTACCGTTTAGGAATTGCAACAATTTTTATACAAAATCTCATCATTTCAGGGGCTCAAAAGTAATTGGACAATTGCATCAAAACTATTTCATGGGTTGCATGGGCTATTTCCTCATTATTCCATCATCGGTCAAGCAGATAAAAGGTCTGGAGTTAATTCCAGGTGTTGCATTTTGTATTTGGAAGCTGTTGCTGTGAACCCAGAACATGTGGATCAAAAGAGCTCTCAATGGAAGTGAAACAGACCATCCTAAGGCTGAAAAAGTGAGGAAATCCATCAGGGAGATAGCAGAAATGTTAAGATGGCAAAATCAACAGTTGGTACATTCTGAGGAAAAAAAAGTGCACTGGTGAGCTCAGGAACTCAAAAAGGCCTAGACGTCTACGGAAATCAACAGTGGTGGTGATTGCAGGATCCTTTACATGGTGAAGAAAAACCCCTTCACAACATCCACCCTAGTGAAGAACACTCAGAACTAGACGTATCAGTATCTAAGTCTACCATAAAAAGAAGACTTCACAAGAGCAAAAACAGAGGGTTCACCACAAGGGTCATGGGAGGGCTGGAGCCTATCCCAGCATCTTTGGGTGAGAGGCAGGGTAGGCTTAAGCAGAAGAAGATGGATGGATGGATGGATGGTTCATCACAAGGTGCACACTATTAATCAGCCCCCAAAATAGAAAGGCCAGATTAGACTTTGCCAAAAAAACATCTAAAGAAGCCAGCCCAGTTCTGGAACAGCATTCTTTGGACAGATGAAACCAAGATCAACCTGCACCAGAATGATGGGAAGAAGAAAGTATGAAGTCTTGGAACGACTCATGATCCAAAGCACACCACATCTGTAAAATTTGGTGAAGACACTGTGATACATGGGTATGCATGGCTTCTAATGACACTGGGTCACCAGTGTTTATTGATGATGTGACAGCAGACAGAAGCAGCCGGATGAATTCTGTGTATAAGGATATACTGTCTGCTCAGATTCAGCCAAATGCAGCAAAGTTGATTGGACAGCACTTCACAGTACAAACGGACAATGACCCAAAACATACTGCAAAAACAACCCAGGAGTTTTTAAGGCAAAGAAGTGGAATATTCTGCAAGGGCCAAGTCAATCAATTCAATTCAATTCAATTCAATTCAACTTTATTTATATTGCGCCATTTCACAACAACAGTCATCTCATAGCACTATCAACTGTAGGGAGGACCCCCACAGTTGCAGAAAGACCCCAGCAATCAGGCGATCCCCTGTGAGCAAGCACTTGGCGACGGTGGAGAGGAAAAACTCCCTTTTAACAGGAAGAAACCTCCAGCAGAACCAGGCTCAGGGAGGGGCAGTCATCTGCTGCGACTGGCTGGGGGGTGAGGGGACAGAGAAGAAGAAAAGAACAGACATGTAGAGAGCAAACAGCACGATGGGGACTCAATCTATGGGAGAGAACAAACAAATGTTAATGACCAGCAAAAAAAAATATTTCATAGAGAGTGAGGAAAGGAGTGAGGCCCAGTGCATTACTGGAGGTCTCCCGGCTGACTAAACCTATTAGCAGCATAACTAAGGGAGGGTTCAGAAACACATGATCCCTCCCTAATTGTAGGCTATATCAAAAAGGTAGGTTTTAGCCCTATTCTTAAAAACAGAGATCGAGTCTGACTCCCGAATCCAGATTGGCAGCTGATTCCACAGGAGAGGAGCTTGATAACTGAAGGCTCTGCCTCCCATTGTACTTTTGGAGATTCTAGGTATTACAAGTAAACCTGCATTTTGGGAGCGTAGTGCTCTGTTAGGATGATACGGTAGTATCAGATCTTTTAAATAAAAAGGAGCCTGATTGTTTAGAGCTTTGTAAGTAAGAAGAAGGATTTTAAACTTAATTCTAAACTCTATGGGAAGCCAATGAAGGGAGGCCAGAACCGGAGAGATATGATCTCTCTTTCTAGTACCTGTTAAAACTCTTGCTGCAGCATTTTGGATCAGCTGAAGACTTTTTAAAGATGTTTTAGGACAGCCTGATAATAAAGAATTACAATAATCTAATCTCGAGCTAACAAAAGTGTGGATTAGCTTCTCAGCATCACTCTGAGACAAGATGCTCCTAATCTTGGCAATATTACGCAAATGATAGAAGGCAGTCTTAGAAACAAATTTAATATGTGAATTGAAGGACAAATCCTGATCAAAAATAACTCCAAGGTTCCTCACAGAGCTATTAAGAGAAAGAGTAACTGCATCCAAACTGAAAGTTTGATTTGGAAAGGAATTTCTAAGGTTTTTTGGACCAACAAGAATGACTTCAGTCTTATCTGAATTTAATAGCAGGAAATTACAAGTCATCCAAACTTTGATTTCCTTAAGACAGGCTTCTAACTTGGCTAATTGATTAGTATCATCTGGCTTCATTGACAGGTATAATTGTGTGTCATCTGCATAACAGTGAAAATGTATACAGTGCTTTCTAATAATGTTGCCTAACGGAAGCATATATAAACTAAAAAGAGTAGGGCCAAGCACAGATCCCTGTGGAACTCCATGACTAAGCTTTGAGCTGAGAGAAAACTCATCATTTACATGAACAAACTGGAACCTATCAGATAAATAAGATCTAAACCACTGCAACGAAGTTCCATTAAGTCCAACATAGTGTTCTAATCTATCAAGTAGAATATTATGATCAATAGTATCAAAAGCTGCACTAAGATCTAAAAGGACAAGTACAGAAACTAGTCCATTATCAGATGCAATGAGGAGGTCGTTAGTGACCTTCGCTAAGGCTGTTTCAGTGCTATGATGGATTCTAAACCCAGATTGAAACTCCTCAAATAAACCATTTCCCTGCAGGTGGTCAAATAATTGCGTAGCAACAACTCTTTCTAAGATTTTTGAAATGAAAGGGAGATTAGAGATTGGTCTATAGTTAGCTAAAGCTCCTGGATCTAGCGTTGGCTTTTTGAGTAAGGGTTTAATTACAGCCGTTTTAAAAGCCTGCGGTACATGGCCTAAAGTTAATGAAGAATTGATTATATGAAGAATAAAGCTACCAATAAGTGGGAAGACTTCTTTAAATAACCTGGTAGGAATAGGGTCTAAAAGACAAGTTGAAGGTTTGGATGAGGAAACTATTTTGTCTAACTCACAAAGGTCGATTGGAGTAAACTCATCAAGACAGACATCAATAGAAGGAGTTGTAGTAGTTACAGTATATAAGTTAACTGTGGGAAGAATCTGATTGATTTTATCTCTGATGGATGAAATTTTATTATTGAAAAAGTTCATAAAGTCCTGACTAGTAAGCTCTAAGGGGATGCTAGGATTGACAGAGTCCTGACTCTTTGTCAACCTGGCTACAGTACTGAAAAGAAACCTGGGATTATTCTTGTTCTCTTCTATTAATGCAGAGTAATAACTCGTTCTAGCTTTTCTAAGAGATTTTTTATAAATTAAAAGATGATTTCTCCAAGCTAAATAGATTTCATCTAAATTAGTAGAGCGCCATTTTCTTTCTAATTGACGAGTCTTCTGTTTTAAGCTACGAGTTTCTGTGTTGAACCAAGGAGTTAAAAATCTCTGATTAGACTTTTTCTTTTTTAAGGGGGCCACCAAGTCTAGAGCCTGATGCAGAGAAGCTGAAACACTATCCACCATGTTATCAATTACAGAAGGAGCAAGCTGTCTATAGCTTATTTCCGTTGTGTTGACACATGGCATAGAGGAAACAATCTGCATAAATTTGGAAACAGCATCATCTGAGAGGCATCTACTGTGATAATATTTTTCTTTAGGAGCCAAATAGTCAGAAATAGTAAAATCAAAGGTTAACAGACAATGGTCTGACAGTACAGGGTTATGAGGAGACACTACAAGATTTTCTATTTCTATGCCATATGTCAGAACAAGGTCCAATGTATGGTGGAGGTAATGAGTAGAATTTCCTACTTTCTGAGAAAACCCAATCGAGTCTAATATTGAATTAAAAGCCACATTAAGGCAGTCACTATCTACATCCACATGTATATTAAAGTCCCCTACTATAATTATTCTATCAGATTTCAGCACTAAATCAGCTAAGAAATCAGGAAATTCGGATAAAAATTCTGAATAGGTTGATGGGGGACGATAAACTATGGCAAATAAAATTGGGTTTAACCTGGAATTGCTAAAGTGCCCAATACTGAGGACCAGGCCCTCAAAGGAATTATAACATGTTTTTTGCTTTACATTAACTAGTAATTTGGAATGGTAAATTGTTGCTACTCCTCCTCCACGACCAGAACTTCTGGGATTTTGACAGTTTAAATAACCAGAGGGAGTTGATTCATTTAAACCAACATAATCCTCTTGTCCTAACCAAGTCTCTGTAAGGGAAATTAAATCAATCTGATGATCAATTAACAGATCATGGACTAACAGAGACTTGGGAGTTAGAGACCTAATATTTAATAAACCACATTTAATTTTTAAATTATGAGGAGGAACAGAGGCCAAATCATTCAGTTTAGAGGCTTTATGTTTAATTTGAGTTTTACCAATATTTTGCTTTATCACTTTGGGATGCTTATACATTATATTTTTATTCACTTTGGAGGGAGCAGACAACGATTCTCTGATGGGGAAGACAGGGGCTAAGCTGAGGGGTGGCGGATGAAGAGGAGCTGCAGAGAGGCGTGTAAGACTGCGACTCTGCTTCCTGGTCCCAACTCTGAGTAGTCATGGTTTTGGAAATTTGGATAAAAAAGATGCCAGATTGTTAGATAAATGAGAAGCACCATCCAAAGTGGGATGAATGCTGTCTCGTCTCATAAGACCAGGTTTTCCCCAAAAAGAGCTCCAATTGTCAATGTAGCCCACGTCATTTGCAGGACACCACACAGACAGCCAGCGGTTCAAGGATGACGAGCGACTAAACATGTCATCACTGGTCAGATTGGGGAGGGGCCCAGACAATACTACAGTGGCAGACATCGTTTTTGCAAAGTCACACACCGATTCTATATTAAGTTTCGTGACTTCCGACTGCCGGAGACGGATGTCATTAATGCCGGCGTGAATAACAATTGTGGAATATTTACAGTTACTTTTAGCCAGCATTTTCAAATTTGACTCGATGTCGCCTGCTCTGGCCCCAGGAATGCATGTGACTATGGCCGCTGGAGTCTCTAGGTTCACGTTTCTGACTACAGAGTCGCCAATGATCAGAGTTTTTTCCTCAGCGGGTGTGTCGCTGAGCGGGGAAAAACGATTAGAAACGTGAACAGGTTGGTGGTGAACCGGGGCTTTGCGACTAGGCTTCCTTCTCACCGTCACCCACCCAGTCTCCTCGCTGCTGAGGAGAGCCGGGGAACCGCTGACAGTGGGACCTAAACTAGCTAGCTCCGCTGCAGCTAATGGGCGTCCGTCGAGATTAACTGGCGCAGACGGTGTTTCAATGCAGCGGAGCCGGGATTCCAAATCAGACAACCTCGCCTCGAGCGCCTCAAAAAGACAACATTTATTACATTTACTGTTATCGCTAAAAGAGGCAGAGGTGTAGCTAAACATCTGACAGAGAGAGCACACCAGAGGAGAGGAAAGAGAGGTAGTAGCCATAGCTAGTGGCTCGAGAGCTGGAGAGCAAACCACACAGGCAGACAGCAAAACAGGAAGTGACGATACGTTACCACAAGGAAGTGACGATCCTTCCAATCACCAAATGATCGAGCGGGAATTTGACTTGTTTAAGACAAAACGTAAGGCAGAAAGACCCACAAACAAGCAACAACTGAAGACAGCTGAAGTAAAGGCCTGGCAAAGCATCACAAAGGAGGAAACCCAGCGTTTGGTGACGTCTGTGGGTTCCAGACTTCAGGCAGTCAGTGTCTGCAAAGGATTCACAACAAAGTATTAAAATGAACATTTTATTTATGGTAATGTTTATTTGACCAATTACTTTAGAGCCCCTGAAATGAGGAAATTTTTATAAAAATGGTTGTAATTCCTAAAACCATAATTCCAATTTGGATGTGAATAACCTCAAATTAAACCTGAGAGTCTGCTCTGTAACCTCTTGCACTCCCGTGTACCGTGGGCGGACACGTCTCTGTGTCCTAGAGCGCACGAGGGCGCTCTCGTGCGCTCTAGGATGCACAGCGCTGCCTCCAAGCGCGCACTGAAAAAAAAAAAAAAAGTTATCCCACTACAGACACAGCTGCGAACAGATTGGATATGATTGACCTCTCATTCGACTAATAAGAGCCTTGAATTGGGTTTCTGAAACCTTGAAGAACCAATGACTGAAAACCTAGGAAGGAGGACCCGCCTACCAACGCTGTGAATGCAGGAGCCAATTGAAGCACAGAAGTTCGGGCTGGGTGAAGAGAGACTTACTGCTGCAACAGATGAATAAAAGGACCCGCAGGAAGAACCTGCTACAGACCCAGTAGCACGGAGACCACCCACAAGTGCGATCTGCACTCATTCCAGCAGAATAGACGTTTAGGATTCTCTTTCGTCATCATAGACCGACGGAGGCCGACGACAAAGGTCGTAAATCATTCGCCAAAACCGCAATAATGGAATTATGTTTTGACCGGGATCCACGAGCGGACCAGCGTCGTGTTCGTCTGACAATGGGGAAGAGCAGTTCGCCAGGACGCTGCTGTGAAGAGGTAAGGTGTTATAAGCTAAATTATTATTTATCCCTGAAAATTGTAATCAAAAAATGACTTTTGAACGATCGGTAAATTACAACTGTACGGCGCACGAAGTGCGTGTGCCGCAATAAACGGTTCATTTGCCGTGTCCGGACCATGAACGTCCCCCCCCCCGCTCCTCTTCTGTAGCGGTGGGGGGGGGGGGCGGTGACCGCGCAGCGGTCGCCACATAGCCATATGAGTCTATTCCGTCATGTAGCGATGGCCGTCCTCTGTAGTGAGGGGGGGGGGGACAACCCCCACACACACACACACAGACACAGCCCTGAGTGTGACCTTTCATTAGAGCCCAAAATGAAGCTTCTACATTGAATCATTCAAAAGTTAAACGTTTTTCCAAACTGTGCCATTTGGCACAATTTGGCACAGTTCCAAAAACGCCTGGGAACTACCTGAGTAAAAAGCTGTGTAATATATTCAATTTTTGTGGTATTGTTACAAAATTTGGACCTCAGCTGGATAACACTTGGTTCTACATTTCTGTTGCATTTTCCAGCCTGGATCTGAAGCTGTGTGTTATTTGCAAGCATTTGTATCCAAAAAAACATCCAGGCCAAATTTATTTTCTTCAAGTTCAGTATGTTTAGATGACTGTAACTCATTGGCTGGAGCACTTAGAGAGATTATGACTGTTTTGCCAAAAAATTCAAAGTGTTTTCTTTTAAATGAGACCAACCCTATGAAGATGCTGCAAAGGGTTGAATAACAGCTTTCGATTTACTTTGGGCACATTATTTTTTGGTGTTTTTAGGAAAATTGACTGGAGTGCAAGGGGTTAAGTCCATATTGATTATATAACGGTATGTTGAATATGTTTTGGTAAACCGCTAAAACAACAAAACTTATGTCGGTGTCCAAATATATATGGACCCAAACGCTGAAGCTGTAGTTTGCCGTGATTTATTTGAGGCAAAAACAAAGCATAACATGACATAAGCTTGGCAAAACATAGCATGAAAACAGTAGATGGCCAAACTGAGGGGAGTGTGTATATAGTGCAGCAAATTAACAACACCCGCAGAAATCAGTAATCAAAAACCTCAACGCAGTTATGCACACTGAATAGACCAAAAAATAACAGACGGCGCTGTCAACATAAAAACCCAACCGAAAATCAAGACAGGAGTAAACATGGCAACATAACCATGAAAATCAAAACCAAACATAACTGACCATGATAATAAAATCCAAACAAAACCAAAAACATGATAATAAAGAAAGTATAATCATAAACTTAAAGCAAGGACATGGCCTGATTCGTGTCCTGGTAAAAGGCAGACAAATACACCAAACATACCCGTTACCATGACAATAATAATACTAATAAACATGACCATGAAGAGCTAAACTAAGACTGGGCAAAACTAAAAAGATAATCGTAGCAATTACAACTGAATAGCAAATTCAAAGGAACATAAATAAAATGATAAATAGTGTTCACTTACAGTGGGGTAAAAAAGTATTTAGTCCAATTTAGTATTTAGTCTTGCACCAATTGTGCAAGTTCTCCCACTTAAAAGATGAGAGAGGTCTCCAATTTTCATCATAGGTATACCTCAACTATGAGAGACAAAATGAGAAAAAAAAAAATCCAGAAAATCACATTGAAGGATTTTTAATGACTTAATTGGTAAATTCCTCAGTAAAATAAGTATTCGGTCACCTACAAATAAGCAAGATTTCTGGCTCTCACAGACCTGTAACTTCTTCTTTGAGAGGCTCCTCTGTCCTCCACTCGTTACCTGTATTAATGGCACCTGTTTGAACTCATTATCAGTATAAAAGACACCCGTCCACAACCTCAAACAGTCAGACTCCAAACTCCACTATGGCCAAGACCAAAGAGCTGTCAAAGGACACCAGAAACAAAATTATAGACCTGGACCAGGCTGGGAAGATTGAATCTGCAATAGGTAAGCAGCTTGGTGTGAAGAAATCAACTGTGGGAGCAATTATTAGAAAATGGAAGACATACAAGACCACTGATAATCTCCCTCAATCTGGGGCTCCACGCAAGATCTCACCCCGTGGGGTCAAAATTATCATGAGAACAGTGAGCAAAAATCCCAGAACCACATGGGGGGACCTAGTGAATGACCTGCAGAGAGCTGGGACCAAAGTAACAAAGGCTACATCGGAAACACACTACACCGCCAGGGACTCAAATCCTGCAGTGCCAGACGTGTCCCCCTGCTTAAGCCAGTACATGTCCAGGCCCGTCTGAAGTTTGCTAGAGAGCATTTGGATAGTCCAGAAGAGGACTGGGAGAATGTCAGATGAAACCAAAATAGAACTTTTTGGTAAAAACTCAGCTTGTCGTGTTTGGAGGAGAAAGAACACCATACCTACTGTGAAGCATGGGGGTGGAAACATCATACTTTGGGGCTGTTTTTCTGCAAAGGGACCAGGACGACTGATCCGTGTAAAGGAAAGAATGAATGGGGCCATGTATCGTGAGATTTTGAGTGAAAACCTCCTTCCACCAGCAAGGGCATTGAAGATGAAACGTGGCTGGGTCTTTTCAGCATGACAATGATCCCAAACACACCACCCGGGCAACGAAGGAGTGGCTTCATAAGAAGCATTTCAAGGTCCTGGAGTGACCTAGCCAGTCTCCAGATCTCAACCCCATAGAAAATCTTTGGAGGGAGTTGAAAGCCTGTGGTGCCCAGCGACAGCCCCAAAACATCACTGCTCTAGAGGAGATCTGCATGGAGGAATGGGCCAAAATACCAGCAACAGTGTGTGAAAACCTTGTGAAAACTTACAGAAAACGTTTGACCTCTGTCAGAATCAGAATCAGAATCACTTTATTGCCAAGCATGTTTACAAAATAAACATACAAGGAATTTGACTTGACCTTGGGCGCGCAGAAGCGCATCCCAGGGCCGCGGCAGCCTGAAGGCGCCTGTCATCAGTGGAGGGTAAAGAGGGGGGAATGGGGGAGGGAATGACACAATGGGCAGAGAGAAAAAACATAGTTAATCAAAATAAAGATTACATAGATAATCTAAATTGTGATTACATAGAAAAAAACCCTCTAAGCACAATTAGCAGACTAATTCAGATCACACAATACAAAGGAGCAAAGAGAGACCAGTGTATGTAGTCAGCATGTAATAATCAGTGTGAGTGCAGTGTTGAATGTATCAGTTGCTATTGTACAACAAAGGGGCGCCTCCTGGCAACGGATAGTTGTTATGATCATGTATTCAAAACACAGATAAGCATGTCCCAGAGTCTTTCTCTCTTCGTGTATGCCAGATGGCAAAGTTCTGTATTAGACACATGATAGCGCTGTCCTTGAAGAGTCCGGTTTGCTGAACAACAGCAATTGTTGTTATTGTTTGTGTTAAAGAGAGGCCAAAACACCTTCCAGCACAATCTCTGCACCTGGCGGAACGAGTTCCCAAGGACGTCGAATCAAGGCCAGATGAGCACAGTCACTTGGAGCATAGTAATTTCCACTCTCATGCGATTCTGTGCATCACAAATAATTCAATTCAATTCACAGGCTTAAATCGCTGGTCGAATTGTTGAAGGAGCTTCGCCGGGATCAGCATTTTGACCAGCTCTTCCAACTTTATTAATTTCCGATACACTAGGAAACTCCGGAGCCAAACAGTAGAATCCTGCGATCATATCCAAACAGATAGACGTCTTCTGCATCTTCAGTCAAATCACACAGACACATGAGTTCCAATTAACCATGAGTCACACATTTGGGCTCCCCCGGGCCCGATTTCCTGTTGAAAAGGTGGTGTCAATTGCATTAAAGCCTGAAATTCCATTTTTTCCGTTTGGATTGAGATCAGCGAGAAGGAGCGAGACACAGACACAGACGAAGCAGCAAGCTGGGATCAGATCATCAGGGAGGCGAGAGGAGGAGAGGGGTGAAAATGCGACTGCTCTCTCTGAAAGCCGGAAGAAGTCATTGTCATTGCCAACAAAGGGTATATAACAAAGTATTGAGATGAACTTTTGTTATTGACCAAATACTTATTTTACCGAGGAATTTACCAATTAATTCATTAAAAATCCTTCAATGTGATTTTCTGAATTTTTTTTTTCTCATTTTGTCTCTCATAGTTGAGGTATACCTATGATGAAAATTGGAGACCTCTCTCATCTTTTAAGTGGGAGAACTTGCACAATTGGTGGCTGACTAAATACTTTTTTACCCCACTGTATATAGCGCTTTTACTCATCTCTGGATGACCAAAGTGCTTTCCAGATCCTGCTATCCACCCACTCACACACTGATGGCGGTGGAGCAGCTGTGCACAGGCGCTGGCCTGACCCACCAGGAGCAAATGGGGGTTCAGTGTCTTGCTCAAGGACACTTCGACATGCAGACTTGCAGACAGAGCGGGAATTGAACCACTGATCCTCCAATCAATAGTCAACCATGCTACACCTGCGCCACAGCCACCCCCAATAGGGACATGATCCCTACTGGGGGCAGCTATTTGAGGACATGATCGTGAAAATAAACACAATAACCAAACCGAGCTGAGGTGGGGAAAACACAGAGAGTAACAAAAATAAACTTGCGTCCCAGATCATGCCCAGAGCCATACTTAAAGATGCACAGCAGTAGATATAAATCTCCATAAAAACCATTATACATTGTCTAAAATTGTATCTTATGGCATTTGTTCCACAAAAAAAAACTTCCATGGCCGTACAATTACTTGTGAAAAGCTTTTCCTTTTTCCTCCTCCTTGAAATGCCAGGATCTATGAATATTCTATAAATGCCCACCCACAGCCCAGGCATATTGTTGTCCATGGGTGCCTACAGAATCTGTGCAAGATTTAAAAAAAAACCAACAAAACACTGCCATGTTTGATTTCACAGCAATATCTGGAGCTGCACACCAGTTGTGATAATGTCTCTACCTCCTCTAGAAACTCTTGATGTTTTACATATTTATCGGCCCAGGAAACACGCACGCAGGCTCAGGTAAGATTCAACAGCTTTATTCAACAGCAAGGGGTATTTGGGTGCGTGTATGTGATATGTATATGGATTGTGGGTGGACGAAGAGAGTCGGGAACAGAGCAGCACGCCGTGCAGCCAGGCAACCCTATGGGAAGAGTAGAGACAGGAATATGAGCTGGGCTTAACCAAACGGGAGAGATATACTGAGTATATCTTACTTGCAGGTGGGACGGTGACCCAACGACACCTGGAAGGGGGACATCCCGGTAGTCGCTGACCGTGTCGCGTTGTGGGTATACTCCACCCAGGCCAGGTAAGAGCTCCAGGAGGATGGGTTGGAGGAGGTGACGCAGCGCAGCCTCCAGCTCCTGATTGGCGCGCTCACACTGCCCGTTGGATTGAGGGTGGTGACTGGAGGAGAGACTCACCGTGGCCCCCAGGGCATTGCAGAAGGACCTCCACACTTGGGACTCGAACTGGGGCCCCCGATTGGATACAACGTCCACTGGGATCCCATGCAGTCTGACCACATGTTGGACAAGGAGATCGGCTGTCTCTCGTGCCAAAGGGAGACCCCAGAGCAGCACAGAGTGGGCGGCCTTGGAGAACCGATCCACAATCGTCACAACAGTGTCGTAGGTGTTGGAGACAGGGAGACCAGTAACGAAGTCGAGGGCAATGTGTGACCAGGGCCTGCCTGGGACCGGCAGGGGCTGGAGTAGGCTTGCGGGGGGGAATTCGGGGTCTTGCTAGTAGCACACTGGGGGAAAGCCCGGACATAATTGGCGACATCCTTCTGGAGACCGGGCCACCAGAAAGAGCGTTGAAAAGGTCCACCAGTCGGGAGACGCCAGGGTGACAGGCGAGCTTGGATGTGTGGGCCCAGTGAATGACCTCCCCCCGAACTGCCAATGGAACGAAGAGCCTCCCATCCGGGCCGCCGCCAGGGTCCGGTTCGGTCTCCTGTGCCCTCCGGATCTTGTCCCTGATGGACCAGGAAACCGCTCCCACAACACATGAACTGGGCAGGATGGCGTGATCCAGCTCCTCAGGGGCAAACTGTCTAGACAGGGCGTCGGGCAACCCATTCTTGGAGCCTGGACAGTAGGTGATCGTGAACTGGAACCGAGCAAAGAACAGAGACCAGCGCGCCTGGCGGGCATTCAGACATCTGGCTGACCTCAAATACTCTAGGTTCTTGTGGTCTGTCCAAACCACAAAAGGCTGAGCTGCCCCCTCCAGCCAGTGACGCCACTCCTGCAGCGCAAGCTTAACAGCCAGAAGCTCCCTGTCACCAACGTCATACTTACGCTCAGGCGCCGGGAGAAGAAGGCGCAGGGCCGCTTGACTCCATCCACCGGTGACCGCTGGGAAAGCATCGCCCCCATCCCCATGTCAGATGCGTCCACCTCTACCAGGCACTGCAGCGCGGGGTCAACCTGGGTCAGGACCTGGGTCAGGACCTGGGAGGAGGAGAACTCCGTCTTCAGGGTCTCGAACGTGGTCGCTGCCTCCTCGGTCCACTGGAAGGACACCTTGGGAGAGGTGAGGCGGGTCAGGGGAGTAACGATGGCGCCAAAGTTGGGAACAAAGCGACGGTAGAAATTGGCAAAGCCAATGAACTGCTGCACCTGTTTCCTGGAGGTAGGTGTGGGCCACTCGACCACTGCTTTAACATTGGCGGGGTCGGGGAGTATCTGGTTATGGGAGATAACGAAACCCTGGAAAGAGGTGGTCTTGGCATAAAACTCACATTTCTCCGCTTTGATGTAAAGTCTGTTCTCCAACAGCCGCTGCAGAACCCGCCTCACGTGGGCCTGGTGCTCCTCCTGAGACCTGGAGAAGATGAGAATGTCGTCCAAGTACACGAAGACGAAGACCCCCAGGAAATCTCGCAGGACATCATTGATGAGCCGCTGGAAGACGGCGGGAGCGTTGGTGAGCCCAAACGGCATTACTAGGTATTCAAAGTGGCCGCTGGGCGTCCGAAAGGCCGTCTTCCACTCATCACCCTCCCGGATCCGGACGAGATGGGAGGCGCTGCGGAGGTCTAACTTGGTGAACCAGGTGGCCCCCTGGAGGGAGTGGAAGGCGGTGTCCATGAGTGGCAGGGTGTACCTATCCTTCACCGTGATGTCGTTGAGGGCTCTGAAGTCGATGCACGGACGCAGGGACCCATCCATCTTTGAGACGAAGAAGAAGCCGGCACCGAGCAGGGACGAGGAGGGGCGAATGATCCCAGCGCTGAGCGACTCCCTGATGTAATCCACCTGTGCACAGGGGAGAGGCTGGTAGACAGGTAAGTGGTTAACCCCTTGCACTCCGGTCAATTTCCCTAAAAACGCCAAAAAATAACGTGCCCAAAGTAAATCAAAAGCTGTTCTTCAACCCTTTGCAGCATCTTCATGGGGTTGGTCTCATTTAAAAGAAAACACTTTGAATTTTTTGGCAAAACAGTCATAATCTCTCTAAGTGCTCCTGCCACTGAGTAACAGTCATCTAAACATACTGAACTTGAAGAAAATAAATTTCGCCTGGGTGTTTTTTTGGATACAAATGCTTGCAAATAACACACAGCTTCAGATCCGGGCTGGAAAATGCAACAGAAATGTAGAACCAAGTGTTATCCAGCTGAGGTCCAAATTTTGTAACAATACCACAAGAAGTGAATATATTACACAGCTTTGTTCTCAGGTAGTTCCTGGGCGTTTTTGAACTGTGCCAAATTGTGCCAAATGGCACAGTTTGGAAAAACGTCTGTAACTTTTGAATGATTCAATATAGAAGCTTCATCTTGGGCTCTAATGAAAGGTGAAGGACTGTGTGTGTGTGTGGGGGGGGGAGGTTGTTTATTCATTCATTCATGAATGAATGAACAAACAAGCCCCCACACACAAAGAAGCATGCCACGTAAAAAATGTGTGCCTTTTTTTTTATACAAGAAAAAATAACCTACAGTGCACTAAAAATTATTCTAAAATATTTGTAGTGTAGAAGATAACAACTCCCCACCCCCCCAACCCCCCGCTACAGAGGACGGACATCGGCCATCGCTACATGACGGAATAGTCATGTGGCGACCGTGGCGCACAGTCACCGCGGTCACTGTGGCTCCCCCCCACCTCGCTACAGAAGAGTAGCGGGTGGGGGGGCATTCACGGTCCGGACACGGCGCACGAACCGTGTACCGCGGCACATGGACTTTGGACTTCGTGCGCCGCACAGTTGTAATTTACCGATCGGTCAAAAGTCATTTTTGATTACAATTTTCAGGGATAACAAATAATTTAGCTTTTAACACTTACCTGTTCACAGCAGCAGCGTAGCTGGCGAACTTCTCTTCCTCATTGTCAGATGAACAAGAAGCTGGTCCGCTTATTGCGGACTCGTGGTTTTGGTCTCGCGACCCCGTCAAAACATAATTCCATTATTGCGGTTTTGCGCTTCCATGATTGTGGTTTTGGCGAACTATTTTTCAAAACAAATAAGAACAGTAGTAAGAAAAAAAGACTGGCGAACGCGTGTGTGTCACCCAACCTTCGTCGTTGGCCTCTGTCGGTCTATGATGACCATGGAAGAGAATCCTAAAAGTCTATTCTGCTGGAATAAAAAAAAAAAAAAAAGCACCGCCTGTGGCTGAACAGGCCGATGCGCAAATGGCAGTCCCTGTCACACAGGTCGCACTTGTGGGTGGTCTCTGTGCTGCTGGGTCTGTGGTGGTTCTTCCTGCGGGTCCTTTTTTCATCTGCTGCAGCAATCTGTCTTCACCCAGCCTTACACAAAACAGCTTTCGAACTTCTGTGCTTCAATTGGCTCCCTGCATTCGCAGCGTTAGTAGGCGGGTCCTTCTTGCTAGGTTTTCAGTCATTGGTTCTTCAAGGTTTCAGAAACCCAATTCAAGGCTCTTATTAGTCGAATGAGAGGTCAATCATATCTAATCTGTTCGCGGCTGTGTCTGTAGTGGAAGAACGGAAATGCAGCTTTTTTTTCAGTGCGCTCTAGAACGCAGCGCCCTCATGCACCCTTGTGCGCTCTAGAACGCAGCACCCTCGTGCACTCTAGGACGCAGAAACGTGCCCGTCCGCAGTACACCGGAGTGCAAGAGGTTAAGTAGCTTACGTGCTGTAGAGAAGGTCGGCAGGACAGGAAGAGACAATCCTGCTGAGGGCTTGAGCGCGTAGAAACACAGACGGCTCCAGACCGAAGCTCTGGGCCGAGTGGGCTAAATAGCCCATGATTGACGAGGCGCAGGTGTGCGCGCAGCTGAGGTGGATGACAAGGAGCGGCGAGTTGTGACAATGTTGGCTGTTTTCAGCACTAAATGGGTGGGGGATACAAAGTGTCACGGCTTCCTGGTACATGTGTCTCTGGTGACTGGCGGTCTCATTTTGAAACTAATTTATTCTCCCAGTAATGGCGGAATATCAATGCATCAAGCACATTTTTGGCCTGAATTGAAGAAAATTTGCATGCATTCGCATCATCTGGAGCAAATGCGGGCATGCCCGTGTCTTTCTATTGACTTTGGATGTAATCGCACCACATTTCGCATTGAGTCTAAACAAATTACAAAACTAAATTGTCTTTACATAACACTTTAATAGGCTACAGTGTGTTACTGTGTAACATTTTGGGCTGGTTGGGTGTTGTGGGAATTTTTCAGTGTAAAAGGTGCTGTGGCTCAATAAAGATTGAAAAAACATGAGTATTCCATCAAAAGACTTTAATTACACTTCATGTTTGCATACTTGTCAGTGTGAATGCACTAGTGTGCTCAGAATACCAAATGAACTAAGGGATATGTGTGATTTAGATCCCTGAATATGAATATTAAAAAAAAAAAAATCCAAACAGTTACAAACAATCACAACTCTACTTTCTGTATTACTTGCTTTTATGTCAAAGGAGAATAAGGCCAAGGCAGTTGTTGTCCATGTTTTCAGGAGTACCTATGCTGAATAATGATAGAATGGTGTAATAACCTTTGCAGGACACAGCTGCTCTCAAACCTTGTGAGAATCCCAGATTGTGTTACTACTTTTGGTGGATACAACACTACATTTAAGACAAAAAGAAACCAAAAGCAGCAGATGTTTGTTTGTTGATGTGGACTCAGTGACCCCAGCTTTTACGGGTAGCTCAGCAGCAGTGCTTCACTGATCAAACAGTAACATCCTGGTTTCAGTGAAAATGATGACTTGGTGTGGCTACAGCTTCAGATGTAAGAGGAGTGAAGGACTCTGTTGGTGGTGAAAAGGGTCTGTGAGTCTGGAACTGCAACAAAAGCTTTCCACACGTGTAATTTTTTTTACACAGCACTGGGCAATGTGACAACAGCTCTTATGAAAGCTGTGTGATGCTCGAGTCAGCCAAACCCAACCTGGCTGTTGTTGGTGCTGCTTTGCTCCCTGTTGTCCTCCTGAGTGGGTGAGGAGGTTTGGTCAAGACGAGCAGTGTTTTTATCTCAGTGGTGTGATAACGCTCACGTCCACAAGTGCTTTAGGACAGCTGCAGAAAAGCTCTTCGGAATGAAAAAAATGTATTATCAGTATCTGTAGAAGTGTTATTAATATGGTTCAGCTAGCTAATTTTAGGAGAGGTGGTCATGGACTTTTTAACCAGATTGTTTAACACAATCTTGGAGAACGAGAGGATGCCTGAGGAGTGGAGAAGTGTTTTGGTACCAATGTTCAAGAACAAGCGCGATGCTCAGAGCTGTAGTAACTGCAGAGGCATACATTTGACCAGCCACAATATGAAGATATTTGATAGAGTTGTTGAAGCCAGATTAAGAGGGAGAGGTATGTGAGAGTGGTGTAGGACATGTTTATATTTATTTATTTATAAAAGGGACAGTGCATATTAATGAACATAAGATATGTAAATATGCAGCAAACAAGATTATAGTCAAAGCTAATTTTCATCTCGTGTCCCCTGGCCAGCCAATGCCAGCCACATACAGTGGGGGAAAAAAGTATTTAGTCAGCCACCAATTGTGCAAGTTCTCCCACTTAAAAGATGAGAGAGGTCTCCAATTTTCATTATAGGTATGCCTCAACTATGAGAGACAAAATAAGAAAAAAAAAATCCAGAAAATCACATTGAAGGATTTTTAATCAATTAATTGGTAAATTCCTCAGTAAAATAAATATTTGGTCAATAACAAAAGTTCATCTCAATACTTTGTTATATACCCTTTGTTGGCAATGACAGAGGTCAAACGTTTTCTGTAAGTTTTCACAAGGTTTTCACACACTGTTGCTGGTATTTTGGCCCATTCCTCCATGCAGATCTCCTCTAGAGCAGTGATGTTTTGGGGCTGTCGCTGGGCAACACAGACTTTCAACTCCCTCCAAAGATTTTCTATGGGGTTGAGATCTGGAGACTGGCTAGGCCACTCCAGGACTTTGAAATGCTTCTTACGAAGCCACTCCTTTGTTGCCCGGGTGGTGTGTTTGGGATCATTGTCATGCTGAAAGACCCAGCCACGTTTCATCTTCAATGCCCTTGCTGGTGGAAGGAGGCTTTCACTCAAAATCTCACGATACATGGCCCCATTCATTCTTTCCTTTACACGGATCAGTCGTCCTGGTCCCTTTTCAGAAAAACAGCCCCAAAGTATGATGTTTCCACCCCCATGCTTCACAGTAGGTATGGTGTTCTTTGAATGCAACTCAGCATTCTTTCTCCTCCAAACATGACAAGCTGAGTTTTTACCAAAAAGTTCTATTTTGGTTTCATCTGACCATATGACATTCTCCCAATCCTCTTCTGGATCATCCAAATGCTCTCTAGCAAACTTCAGACGGGCCTGGACATGTACTGGCTTAAGCAGGGGGACACGTCAGGCACTGCAGGATTTGAGTCCCTGGCGGCGTAGTGTGTTACTGATGTAGCCTTTGTTACTTTGGTCCCAGCTCTCTGCAGGTCATTCACTAGGTCCCCCCATGTGGTTCTGGGATTTTTACTCACCGGTCTCATGATAATTTTGACCCCACGGGGTGAGATCTTGCGTGGAGCCCCAGATCGAGGGAGATTATCAGTGGTCTTGTATGTCTTCCATTTTCTAATAATTGCTCCCACAGTTGATTTCTTCACACCAAGCTGCTTACCTATTGCAGATTCAGTCTTCCCAGCCTGGTGCAGGTCTACAGTTTTGTTTCTGGTGTCCTTTGACAGCTCTTTGGTCTTGGCCATAGTGGAGTTTGGAGTCTGACTGTTTGAGGTTGTGGACAGGTGTCTTTTATACTGATAACGAGTTCAAACAGGTGCCATTAATACAGGTAACGAGTGGAGGACAGAGGAGCCTCTTAAAGAAGAGGTTACAGGTCTGTGAGAGCCAGAAATCTTGCTTGTTTGTAGGTGACCAAATACTTATTTTACTGAGGAATTTAACAATTAATTCATTAAAAATCCTTCAATGTGATTTTCTGGATTTTTTTTTCTCATTTTGTCTCTCATAGTTGAGGTATACCTATGATGAAAATTGGAGACCTCTTTCATCTTTTAAGTGGTAGAACTTGCACAATTGGTGGCTGACTAAATACTTTTTTGCCCCACTGTAAACCAGATAACAATACAACAACAATAACCAACACAACACTAATAAAGCAAATAACACAATATAACAATAATAACAGCAGTAAGACTGTGCGCTGATAGGAAGAGAGAAACAAACGAATAAAGTTAAGATGAATATTGTTGATCTCAGACCAGCAAAAAGTACCACAATGACCAAGGTGTTACTCGGGATTTTTAAGTGTAAAGGGCTAAGGTGCATCGTGTACTGTAGTTTGGTAAAGTGCATTTGTAGAATTATGTGATGCATGAATTTAAAGTGCTTAGTGAATTGCACACGCCTCTATTGCACATGTTTCAGCACATAGACTTGTGTGTATGTGTATGTATGAGGACAGCAACACAGTGGGGGTAGGATCACATCAGGGACTGACTCTGAGCCCCTTCTTGTTTGCCATAGTGATGGACAGGCTGACAGATGAGATCAAGCAGGAGTTTCCATGGACCATGACGTTTACAGATGGCATTGTGATCTGTAGTGAGAGTAGGGAGCAAGTGGAGGAGAATTTAGAAAAGCAGAGGTATGCTCTGGAAAGAAAAGGAATGAAAGTCAGTTGAAGCAAGACAGAATACATGAGTGTGAATGCTCACTCACCCACTCATACTTACTGTCACACTCTCATTCGCTCACTTGCTCACACTCTCACACTGACTCACTGACTGACTGACTGACTCACTCACTCATTCACTGTCACACTCTCATTCGCTCACTTGCTGTCATGAATCCTTGTGCACCATAATGCGGCACACGAGGGAAGGAGTGAAAAACCCAATTGCGAGAGTAGAAAGTGCCATTTATTAACTTAAACCACGAAAATAACAAGTCCAGCTTAAACCATACAAATACAGGAAGATGCAATGATGAGTTAAGTCACCAGACATACAGGGCGCCACTCGGATGCTCAACAGCCCGACAACGGGAATGCTTAGTGCCACAGAGCTACCATTGACACAGGGAGAAAGGCAAATATAGCTTACTGAAGTGATCCGGGGCTCTCCGTGCAGTCTGGTGGAAGGAGTGAGGCAGAGGCAGCTGCTAACATCCAGGAATAAGACATCTGTAAATGTCAGGCTGAATATGCGAAGGGAGTTGTACAACATTCATGGAGGAACACACTGCCACGAATGAGGGTGGATGCTCCGACAATCTCTTTCCACAAACGCAGCGAATAAATAATCCTGATGCTAACAAGGAAAGAGATTGCCGGTGTGAGGAAGCGTGGGCTGAACATAATTGAACCTGGTGTGTGAGAGAACGTGTATGAGCGTGTGAATGGGAATGAATGGAGTGTGTGTGTGTGTGTGTGTGTGTGTGTGTGTGAACAACTGTAATGAAGCACAGCTGATGGCACTTGAGAGGAGGAGGGGCCGTGCCCGAGCTGTCAGGGGGCGAAGGACCCAAACAGCTCCCTGACGCACCTGTCGGGAAATGGGGCAAGAAATAACAAGTCAGAACTTCCAAACCCAGATTCATGACACTTGCTCACACACTCACTCACTCACTCACTGTCACACTCTCACTCGCTCACTCACTCACTCACTCACATAAGCCCATGTTCCCCTCCCGAGCCCATCATTCATCCATTCACTCGACCTCGCTGACCTATCCCAAGGCACCACCCAGCAGACCAGTAGTGTGCCCTGGGGTCCACCACATCCCAGGCCACCATCTGCAATCTATTTTTAAATGTTCTTTAAAAGTAGAGTTGTTGTTCCTTCTTCACTACGGCAGTGGTGTTGGTTGACCACGTGAGGTCTTCAGCAGTGTCGGTAGTAACGCGATACTTTGTAAATGTAATGTCACTACTTTTGAAGTAGCGTGTTGTGTAATGAAATTACTGTTTAAAAATTCAGTAATGCATTACAATTACTGAAATTTGATCAGATGCCTTACTCATTTTATTAATATGGATAGATATTTTTAGTGCAAATAAATGAATATACAAACTCACCCTACCGTAGCTGAGATGTAGCCATCAGTTGATGTGACCTTTTGCAAAGAGCCTGAATCTTTATCACTGAGTGAAGGAAGAGATGAGATATTTTTTCCTTTGTTGCGGTTAAGGACAAAAGCGTATTGTAGGGTTGCAAGCTAATTGCCGATCAAATCCTAGTGCAATCTTCAGAAGCTCCTGAAAACAGCAACGAGCTCCGACAAAGCTAGTGCTAAGTAACGGCTAGCCATACTAACAACTAGTACTGTGAAGGGGATCTACTATATTTGAATACCCATGGCTGGATTTCAAACACGGGTATGCACCTGGACAGTTTATGACCCAGCAAGAATTAAACCGACTAATTGCCAGATGCGTGATATGAACAGTCATTTCCATCAGACAGCTGGACTGTGATCCACTGAATTTACTTTCTACCTGTATAAAGTAAAGTGAATTTTGATCTCCAAAAGACATTTAAGGGACTGGATCATGACTCTGTCACAGCAGACATTTGGACTGTGGATAATGAACATTTTCTTTGGATCACTGCACATTAGATTAATCCATAATATAAACATAAGATAAACATGGACAGCTTTATGTCCCACACACTGACACATGCAGCAACACCAACATAGAAAACTATGAAGATTTGTCTGAAACAGTCTGTTTTTAGCCTGACATTAATAAGCCCGTAATGTAATCTATTAATTAAATTATCTTGCTATGTGTGCGAGATGATTTAAGTATACATTTAAAAATAGCATCAGTTACTTTTCCAAGTAACTAATTACTTTGATCATGCAGTAATTGGTAAAGTACCATTTTCTTTTGAAAAGAAGTAACTAGTAACTGTAATTAGTTACTGTCACGCCGCGCCATTCATCAGCGGCGCCACCTGCTCACGCACCTGCTACTCGTCAGCGGCGAAGGATAAAAGCCGCCTCGCCCTGAGCGTCGGCCTGAAGCCGTAGACTTCATTTCCTTTGTATGGACTTCTACCACATTCTCTTCAGCATCCTCATCTCCGGTAAGAAGTTCACTTACCTCATCTCTCCAGTCTGCTCCCCTGTGCACAGGTGGATTCCTCGGCGGCTGACAATCCCGTCCCTCGTCTCTCCTCGCTGCTGCACCGAGCCCTGCAGGTGGCTGTCTCCCGGGCTTCCATCCTTGAAGCGCCAGTCATCTGCCCAAACAAGTAAGCTTCTCTCCCTCGCCTATTCTCCTCCCGTGTTGGTGTGTGCTCATCACCCCGTGTCTGATTTCTCCCATAGGGTTGCCGGCTGAACGGTCTCCTGCCTCTGGGTCCGAAGCAGACGCCACCACCAACACATTAACATTCCGCAGACACGCACCCAAACATCCCTGTTGTTAATAAACAGTTTGAACTACTCTGAGCCTGTGTGTGTGCGTCTCCTGAGCCGAACGTTATGTCAGTACGGCTTCAGCAGAGCGGCTCGGCGGACGGCGGGCTCGCACACCGGTTTACCATCCTCGAGGCTCGGGTGGATCAGATTGTTTATCAGCAACAGGTGGTTCTTCATCAATTATTAGAACTGACTAACCGATTGAACCGCTTGGACCCCCAACAGCCGTTCCTCCCGACTCACCAGGGTGGCGCGGCTCCTGCTGTTCCAGCGGCCGTCCAGCCGGCTCCAGTGGCACCGGTTCGGCTCACGCCGATTCCGACCCCCGCCCGCTTTAGCGGTAAGCTCGGCGGAGCGCGGGGGTTTATTATGCAGTGTGAGTCCGTGTTCCACCGTGTGCCCGGAGATTTTCCCTCGGATCACAGCCGAATTGGTTACATAGGGAATCTTCTGGAGGGGCGTGCGTTAACCTGGACCTACGCCGTAATGGCGAGGCCCAGTTATGCCACCCTCACCTATGACCAATTCGTGAGGCGCTTTCTGGAGGTCTTTGACCACTCACAAACCGAAACGGTCCAGGTCGATCGGCTTCTCGCTCTCCAGCAGGGAAGCCGGTCGGCAGCGGACCACTCGGTCGACTTCCGGGTAGCGGCGGAGGAATTGGGCTGGGAGGAACGCTCCCTCTGTGGCCTGTTCCTCCGCAGCCTCAATAGTGATCTGAGGGATGAACTGGCTGGTCGGGATATCCCTGGGACGCTAGCGGAGCTGACATCCTTAGCGATAAGTTTGGATAACAGGCTGCGCGAGCGCTCCTCGGGGCAGAGGTCTTCTTCTTCTCGCCCTCGTGGAGCCTCGCCGCACCTGTTCCAAGCTCGCCCCCTGGCGGCGCCGCCAGCATCGCGCCCCGAGGAGTCGGAGCCGATGGTGACGGGCTGGACTAAACTTTCCCCTGTGGAGAAACAACGCCGCCGTGAGTTGGGCCTCTGCATGTATTGCGGAGGCGACCAACACACCGTGGAGCGTTGTCCACGGAAAGCCAGTCGGTGGGGTCCGCGAGTCACTGTTGGAAGCCTCGCGGATGTCAATCGGTTAGGATCACTTACTCAATTGAAGCTGCCCATCCGTTTCTGCCATAACCCTACTGGGCACCTCACCCACGCACTGGTGGATTCGGGCGCAGAAGGCAGCTTCATTTCACAAAGCCTGGCAACCCGATTGGGCATCCGCTGCCAGGCACTCAACACTCCCATCTCCCTAATCCACCTCTCCCGTGCCACCCTCGGGAGAGTGACACATCAAACTGTTCCCCTACCGGTCATCATCTCGGGAAACCACCGGGAGGAAATGACCTTTTACGTCCTTCCCAACTCTGTGTCGCCCGTCATCCTGGGGTATCCCTGGCTCCGCCTTCACAATCCGGTCCTGGATTGGAAATCAGCTGGGATCTCGGCATGGAGTACGTTCTGTATGGGCACCTGCCTTCAGTCCGCTGCCTGCTCTCCGTCCGCTCCTCCCCCTGCTACGGACGCTGCACCCCCGGACCTGTCTCTGGTGCCCCCTGAATTTCACGACCTGGGTATAGTGTTCAGCAAAGCGAAAGCTATGTCTCTTCCCCCTCATCGGCCCTATGACTGCGCCATCAACCTCCGCCAGGGGGCTCCCTTACCTTCTGGTCGCCTTTACAGCCTGTCTGCGCCGGAGAAGGAGACGATGAACGCCTACCTGAAGGAATCATTAAGTGCTGGGATTATCCGCCCATCATCGTCACCCGTGGGGGCAGGGTTCTTCTTCGTGGGGAAAAAGGATGGGTCCCTCCGCCCTTGTATCGACTACCGGGCCCTCAACAATATCACGGAGAGGGACCGTTACACCCTGCCTCTCATGGACACTGCTTTCCACTCCCTCCAGGGGGCGACCTGGTTCACCAAGCTGGACCTACGCAGCGCTTACCACCTCGTCCGGATCCGGGAGGGAGATGAGTGGAAAACGGCCTTCCGTACCCCGAACGGCCACTTTGAATATCTGGTGATGCCGTTCGGGTTGACCAACGCTCCTGCAGTCTTCCAGCGCCTCATTAATGACGTCCTCCGGGACTTCATTGGCCTTTTCGTGTTCGTCTACCTGGACGATATTCTCATCTTCTCCAAGTCCAGGGATGAGCACCAGGTCCACGTGAGGCGGGTCCTCCAAAGGCTGCTGGAGAATCGTCTGTACGTTAAGGCGGAAAAGTGTGAATTTTACGCCAGGAGTACATCCTTCCTGGGGTTCATCATCGCCCACGATAAGGTGCTCCCCGACCCAGAGAAGGTAAAGGCGGTGGTGGAATGGCCCACACCTGCATCTCGGAAACAGGTGCAGCAATTTGTTGGCTTCGCCAATTTCTACCGCCGCTTTGTCCCCAACTTCAGTGCCATCGTGGGACCACTGACCCGCCTCACGTCCCCGAAGGTCCCGTTCCGGTGGACCGAAGAGGTCGCTGCCGCCTTTGAGGCGCTGAAGGCGGAATTCTCCTCCTCCCGGGTCCTTCGCCAGGTCGACCCCGCGCTGCAGTGCATTGTAGAGGTAGACGCCTCGGACACGGGAGTGGGAGCAGTGCTGTCCCAGCGGTCACCGGACGATGGCGCCAAGCGACCGTGCGCCTTCTTCTCCCGGCGCTTGTCCCCGGCGGAGAGAAACTACGATGTGGGGGACAGAGAGCTCTTGGCCATCAAGCTCGCCCTGCAGGAGTGGCGCCACTGGTTGGAGGGGGCAAGCCTGCCGTTTGTGGTCCTCACGGACCACAAGAACCTGGAATACTTATGGTCTGCCAAGCGCCTGAACGCCCGCCAGGCGCGCTGGTCCCTGTTCTTCGCCAGGTTCCAATTTTCCATCACCTTCAGGCCTGGCTCTAAGAACGTCCTGCCTGACGCCCTCTCCAGGCAGTTCGCCCCCGTGGAGTCAGAGGAGGCGCCCCACTCCATCCTGCCCAGGTCGTGCGTCGTGGGAGCCATCTCGTGGGACATTGAGAGCAAGATCCGGAAGGCACAGGAGGTGGAACCTGACCCTGGCGGCGGACCGGAGGGGAGGCTGTTCGTGCCATCCGCGGTCCGAGGAGAGGTCATCCACTGGCTTCACACCTCCAAGCTCACCTGTCACCCTGGCACCTCCCGGATGATAGATCTCCTCCAACGGTCCTTTTGGTGGCCAGGCCTGCGGAGGGATGCAGCCCGCTACGCCCGGGCTTGCCCAATCTGTGCCACCTGCAAGTCGGGAAATGCCCCTCCAGCGGGTCTGCTCCAGCCCCTGCCCGTCCCTGGCAGGCCCTGGTCGCACATCGCTCTGGATTTCGTCACCGGACTCCCCATCTCCAACTCCTATGACACCATCCTGACCATCGTGGACCGCTTCTCCAAGGCCGTGCACTTCGTCCCCCTGCGAGGCCTCCCTACTGCCCTGGAGACGGCGGACCTCCTCGTCCAACACGTGGTCAGGCTGCATGGGATTCCGGTGGACGTGGTCTCGGACCGGGGCCCCCAGTTTTCATCTGAGGTTTGGAGGTCTTTCTGCAATGCCATCGGAGCCAAGGTGAGCCTCTCCTCTGGCCATCACCCCCAATCCAACGGGCAGTGTGAGAGGACCAACCAGGAGCTGGAGGCTGCGCTCCGCTGTGTGTCCAGATCCAAACCTGCGTCCTGGAGCAACCATCTTGCCTGGGTTGAATATGCCCACAACACCGCTCGCTCTTCTGCTACAGGGATGTCCCCCTTCAAAGCGTCCCTGGGTTACGACCCCCCGCTGTTTCCGGAGCAGGAGAGTGAGGTAACTGTCCCGTCAGTTAGGGCCCATCTCAGGCAGTTCCGCTCCACCTGGGCTGCCGCGCGCCATGCGCTATTGCGCACAGCGGAGCGCAACAGGACTGTGGCGGACCGGCGTAGGAGACCTGCCCCGGCGTACAGAGTTGGGCAGCTTGTTTACATTTCCACCCAGGACGTCACTCTAAAAGGCGAGAGGAGAAAGCTGGCACAGCGCTTCATGGGTCCCTACCCCATCACCCGGATCATCAACCCGGTGGCTGTGCGCGTGGCTATTCCCCCCTCCCTCCGCATTCATCCTACTTTCCACGTGTCGAAGGTGAAACTGGCGGTTACTGACCCCCTTTGCCCTCCTCCTGCAGCGCAACCCGCGCCCCGGATGATTGGTGGCCATCCGGCCTGGTCCGCCTCCTCCATCCTGGACTCCCGGCGCCGGGGTCGTGGGTTGCAATACTTGGTGGACTGGGAGGGCTATGGGCCCGAGCATCGACAGTGGGTGCCCCCGTCGTTTGTGTTGGACCCATCGCTCATCGCGGACTTCCACCGAGCGCACCCGGATAAGCCATCGCCAGGAGGCGCTGCTAGAGGGGGGAGTACTGTCACGCCGCGCCATTCATCAGCGGCGCCACCTGCTCACGCACCTGCTACTCGTCAGCGGCGAAGGATAAAAGCCGCCTCGCCCTGAGCGTCGGCCTGAAGCCGTAGACTTCATTTCCTTTGTATGGACTTCTACCACATTCTCTTCAGCATCCTCATCTCCGGTAAGAAGTTCACTTACCTCATCTCTCCAGTCTGCTCCCCTGTGCACAGGTGGATTCCTCGGCGGCGGACAATCCCGTCCCTCGTCTCTCCTCGCTGCTGCACCGAGCCCTGCAGGTGGCTGTCTCCCGGGCTTCCATCCTTGAAGCGCCAGTCATCTGCCCAAACAAGTAAGCTTCTCTCCCTCGCCTATTCTCCTCCCGTGTTGGTGTGTGCTCATCACCCTGTGTCTGATTTCTCCCATAGGGTTGCCGGCTGAACAGTCTCCTGCCTCTGGGTCCGAAGCAGACGCCACCACCAACACATTAACATTCCGCAGACACGCACCCAAACATCCCTGTTGTTAATAAACAGTTTGAACTACTCTGAGCCTGTGTGTGTGCGTCTCCTGAGCCGAACGTTATGTCAGTTACTAATTTTTAGCAACCTGGCCAACTCTGGTCTTCAGTGATGTAAGTCCCCAGAAACCCGTTCCACCTCCTCTCCTCCAATGGTTAGAGGAGCATGGTCCTCCCATTCCCTCCTGAAATCAATGATGAGCTCCTTTGTCTTTTTTTTTTTATATTGACTGTGAGATTGTTGTCTTTGCACTATTTAATTAATCTGCAGATTTCATTCCTGTAGGTGGACTTGTTGCTATGAAAAATCGGTTACACCATGGTTGTATCATCTGCAAATGTAATAATTGTATTGGCGTGATGAATAGAGGTACAGACATAGATGGACAAAGAATAGAGTAAAGGGCTCAGCACACAACCTTGAGGTGCACCTGTTTTGAGGGACAGGCAGGAAGAGAGGTGTGACCCTGCTCTCAGTCTGTGTGTGGTTGGTCAAAAAATCATAAATCCACATACACACAGTGCAATTTTAATCTCTTATCAAGCACCTTTCAGACCAACCTGCAGGGGACGATGGTATTACAGTTTGTCACAACTGCTAAAACACTAAACCCTATTCTCCGACTAATATACTCAGTAGCGCACACAGTGGTCTGCCCGCTGGTCGCTTCGGCATCAGCCATTTTGTGTACAGCTCAACCTTTTTGTAAGTCTTTATGTTTTGTACTTTCATGTCAATAAATGTGTGTTTGGTGAAACCCAGCATTTAAATCTTCATTCTTCCTTCTCTCCACCGTGCGCAACGTAGGGCACACGGGGAAGTTTATGACAGTCTTTTATGAAATGCTAAATATATTTACCATATGTAATAAACATTGTGTTCTGCATGCCCTGAATGCCGTGTTCTCCATTTTTCTGTGTCATGTTTAATGACTGCTCTGTAGTGTCTACATGGTGATTGGCTGTGTGTGTGATCTGACAGTAATGTTTAATTTTGAGTGCAGGTAAAATGGTTTTGAGGCAATTGTTTGATTTTGCCAGAAGATTGAGAGGTTTTGTGAATGTAGCTTGAATTTTTGGTTTTGTGTTTACAATTTTGAGAAAAAGGGTGCAGCTTTCAAAAAATGCGTCTTAGCAGTTGTGAAAAACTGTAAATGCAGAGCTACAGTATAATCAATAAAAAGCATTCTTACATAATAAAACCCTGGGACCATGCTGCGATTGGCTGTATCATCCTTATAGATAGATAGATAGATAGAGCCTTTATTGTCATTGTATAAAAAACACAACGAAACTGCCCATGCCCCCTCCCACATAAAAACTACGAACAACACTCAATCCATACACCTCAACATCTTATCAGCCACTTGTAGCACCCACCAATCTATATCGCTGGATTGGCCACCTCCTATTCGCTACCACAGAGAGTGGTGTGCGAGAGCGCATATTGTGGGTCGTGACAGTGAACATACAGTAAATCCAACACACACTGCTTGTGATGTGACCCAGCTCGTTGACAAATGCTTAGATTTATAGCTATGGTATGTTCTCTATATTTTTGCACTTGTAAAATACATTTTTTAAGCACCTAAAACATTTATTCTTTTGTTATCCCCCGCTGGTTGAAGATCAAAGAAGGATTATGTTATGGTGATCTGTCCATCACACCTGTTTTATGAAATCTACTTCTCCTACAATTTTGTTCTAAATGTTTTGAATCTTAGTACCAGGGTTTGATATACACTGATGATGCACATATTACAGGTGGGTCTGCATCCAAGGTCAACTTCAAAGGTCAGGAGACCTGGGCACTTGAGTGAGTTCAGAAAAATTGCTACTCCTCCTAGGAAAGTGCCCTGATGTTCGCCAGACTCACTCACAATGATCATCAGGAGGGCTGAATCCAGGTTCTGCTCAAGGGCAAGGTCAAAGATCATGTGATCTGTGCACTTATGTAATTTTAGAAAAAAACACTACTAGGCAATTACCTCAATTCTCCTCAAACTCACAAGAATCCTTGGGTAGGTCAAGGTTGAGGTCAATGTCATTGTCAAAGGTCAGGAGATATGGGAATTTATGATTTCACACAAAATGTTACACCTCCAAGGCACTGACATTGACCTTAAACACAGCTTAGATGGGTCTGCATCTAGGCGGTGCATAAGGTCAAGGTCAACAATCAGGAGATCTGAGCACTTTCAGGGTGATTTCATCAGGCTGGAATGAGCTGCTCCATCGTTGATGGTCAGTTTCCAAATGTTTTGAAAGGGTTTGATATACACTGAAGATGCACATGAAAAAGTTGAAAACTTATCCTTTAGTATGATGTTGGGATCTTCAAAGAAAACAGAGGCAGGGGATACTGTGCTCACCTCAGAGTGCACTTATCAGTATTGCTGTCAGTTAATAAATTGTTTGTGGAAGTGCTGTATAAAAGCAATTTCACACTTGAGGTTGAATGTTATTATGAAGATGTCACTGAATGCTGAATACAAAACTGGTGGTATATTCATTAATGTTACACTCCTTCCCCTGTAGTACTGTTACCCAATTCATGAGTGTGGGTGGAATTATTATTTTTATATTCAATGATACTGTGTGACCTCTAATAGATTTGGATGGTATATTTAGCAGTGGGTTTTTATCCACATGTGGAAGGAACATCACCTTACCATCAACCGACCATGCACAGGAGCTTCTCACAAGATATCTGACCGGGGAGTCAGAAGGATAGTCAGAAGAGAAACCCAAGAGCCAAGGACAACTCAAAAGATGCTCCAGAAAGACTTGGAGAGAGCAAATACAACTGCGACAAAAAAAACCCCAAACAATGGTAAATGCACTCCACTGTCATGGGCTCTTTGCATGCTCACTTCAGAAAATGTCATTGTTACAAAAAAGGCATGTTGAAGCTTGTTTAATGTTTGCTAAGCTGCATTCAGCCTCCATGCCATGTTTGGACAAGAAATGGCACTGCACTTCATCCAAAAACACAATTCCAACAGTGAAATTTGGAGATGGAAGTATCATGCTGTGGGGTTGTTTACCCTCTCATGACACTGACGGACTTTATATAGTTGAAGGAACAATGAATTACAGTCGATTGAGAGTCTGCATTCTATTATTTTAAATGGCTTGAAAGATGAAATTGCTGAAGAACATGTGCACTGTTAATGTCTTTAACCAGGCAAATTATATTTTAACACATGGTTGGATTTACGTGTCGTCACATTCCTCGTGTGCCTAATTTGCTGAATGCAGGTGTTGCTCTTCAATAGTGCTGCACAGCATTCAGCTTTTAATGCCTTTTGTTGGGCATATAGTCAGTCCCTCCAGAATTTTGCGATGTTGCGATTGCACC
This sequence comes from Pholidichthys leucotaenia, assembly GCA_020510985.1. Classification (NCBI taxonomy): domain Eukaryota; kingdom Metazoa; phylum Chordata; class Actinopteri; order Cichliformes; family Pholidichthyidae; genus Pholidichthys; species Pholidichthys leucotaenia. The sequence continues at coordinate 453,785,724 of CM035838.1, forward strand.
AATTCATGCGAAATCAGCCAATCAGCACAACTATTGCACGACCTTGCAACTTTGTCCAATCACCACAACTTTCCTGCAATTTGGCCAATCCTCGTCAACTTCAGCCAATTTCACCAATCAAATTTGTCTATAACACGCTGAAACGCTCAGTCTAACCAATCAAATGCATCGCTACACTGCGTTCACTTCCATGTTTACAGTGAGTAGTGAGTTTATAGTTTAGAGTGAGTAACGGAACACATCAGCAGAGTGTGTGATTTAAAAAAACACTCACCCGCGAGGTTTTCAACACCGTCCCTTCCTCCATCTCCCCTAGCCTGCCCGTGGATGCCTTGCCACATCTCCATCCTGACCGCGTGTATGAAGCGCCGGGTTTGTGTTGAAAAACATGCACCTGCCCCAAAAGCACCCCATTGCAGGAGTGCGTTTGAAGAGAGTACACTACACTGCAGCCAGTGTTTGAACATTTATACAGCTTTAGAAGTAAAATCATTACTACATCTGGTCAATAAGCTTTAAAACTGTTAAGCTCCGGTCTGAACTCTGGACAGACAACCCCCCCCCCCCCCGCCCCCCCCCGTCCCGCTGGAAATGAAAGATGTGTGTGTGTGTGAAGACCGACATGCAGCAGGCAGGTAGGCATGGAAAGAGAGAGAATATTCTCTGTATATATATATATATATATATATATATATATATATATACTGTATATTTTTTAGAAAAACACAGACTCCAATAGCCAATACAGTGCAACATAATAATTTTATTTTTTTTTCCCTCTCCGCACAGTAACTGAGTGGTTGGGGACCGTAGGAAATTTTCAAATGAAGGTGTTGCCAATAATTTCCAAATCTCTACTCTTTAACATGCAGTCAATGCAATTTAGCTGTTGTAATGGATATTGTGTTAATGTTTGTATTTGTTGTTGCACAAGAGTTTTTTCTGTATAGCAGAAGTTTCTGCTTAATTTACAAATCACTATAATAGGAAATTTTTGACAATCCTGAGCTTTTCTTGTATTGTTATATAGAATATCACTGCAGTAAACTGGGAAAAAGCATCTGCTTTAAAATTTGGAATTCTTCCCACAACTTTTAGTGCAAAAAACACTCAGCTCCAGCAAATTCAGGCTTTTTGGCCCGCAACAATCATAAAAACATCCCGTGAAATCCTGGAGGGACTGAACATCATGAATTCCTGGAGGGACTGCATAGTATGTATATGCATTCACTCATGTTTTCTCCAACACTTTGTCTTTTTTCTTTCTTTTTATTAATTAATAACAATATTATTACAGAACGCATCGTCCTTCCATTGTTCTCCCCACACACTAAAGTTGGTAGTTGTGTAGAATAGATGACGGCAGTGCACTGGTGTTTGCCGTTTCCATGGCTCTTTATGTGTCCTGTGTGCAGGAGGCCCCTCCAGGTAGCCAGCCCTCATTATAATGGTATTTAAACCGCTCAGATGAGGCCGACACCTGCTTCTCATTGCAACCAGCCTTTTATTCCTAAAAGGGAAGTGTAGTGTGCCGCGATAAAATCACACCTACCTTTGATCTTCCCACAAATGCTGGAAAAAAGAGAGGAAAAAAACAGTTCTTGTTCAACAGGTCGCCTTTTCTTAAGCGGTGAAGGAATGAGTTTGTACACGTGTTGCTGGCTGTAGCAGCAGCCTGCAGCTACTAGTTGAAACCATAAAGGCTTTAGCATGCCCCCAGCAGCAAAAGACCCTGATGTAGACTGCTCTGCTTTTATGGCTGATTTCAATCCAAGCAATTTGTTTTCAATATATTTCAATATACAGTATTCTTATGTATCAAGACTATAGATAGATATTTTATTTCATTGCTGGGAGGACCAATACACAGAATATTTTCTCAAGTGTAAATGTTGAGGGACAGACACATGCACACACATCTACTCCAGTGTGCTAGGCTCCACGGGACCACGCTGCCACTGTAGGCGTACAGCCGAAATTTTGTTACCAAGTTGACTGTGCACTGACTACACAAGATCCAACCCTACAAATAAGCCATTGTCGTTGCTAAAATGTGCATGGCTCTCGCCTTTCTTCTCTTCTATAAAGCCAGGAACACATTGATGTGGCAGTGCATTTGCGCCACCTGTCGTGCTGGGGTGAAACTGCAGCTGGTGGTTATACACACGTGTCAAACACTTGGTCAAACAGCAAATGCAAATGAAGCACAAATACAGCTGCGTGTGTGCTGGCCTTGTCCAAAAGGTAGGTGCATCATAGACACACAAAGCCTAAAGCCACCTTAAGAAGCAACAACATTTTAAAACAGTTTTTTCATGCTTTCTCTTTTTCTTTCTGCCTCCTTTCCCATCTCCCACTCCCACCACTTCATCTCCTCTCAACTCTCTCCCCCATCCTCCTCTCTCAGGTACAGCATTGCTAAAGTAACTTAAAGCATTACAGTTCCATCCATCCATCCATCCATCTTCTACCGCTTTTCCGGAGGTCCGGGTCGCGGAGGCAGCAGTTCAAGCAGAGAAGCCCAGACTTCCCTCTCCCCAGCCACCTGCTCCAGCTCTTCAGAGGGGATACCAAGGCGTTCCCAGACTAGCTGGGAGACATAGTCTCTCCACCGAGTCCTGGGTCTGCCCCGGGGTCTCCTCCCAGTGGGACGTGCCTGAAACACCTCAAGTGGGAGGCGTCCAGGAGGCATCCTAATCAGATGCCCATACCACCTCAACTGACTCCTTTCAATGTGGAGGAGCAGCGGTTCTACTCTGAGCCTCTCCCGGATGACTGAGCTCCTCACCCTATCTCTGAGGGTGAGTCCAGCAATCCTACGGAGAAAGCTCATTTCAGCCGCTTGTATCCGCGATCTCGTTCTTTCGGTCATTACCCAAAGCTCGTGACCATAGGTGAGAGTAGGAACGTAGATTGACTGGTAAATTGACAGCTTTGCCTTAGAACTAAGCTCCCTCTTCACCACAACAGACCGGTACAACGTCCGCATCACTGCAGATGCTGCTCCAATCCGTCTGTCGATCTCTCGCTCCATTTTCCCCTCACTCGTGAACAAGACCCCAAGATACTTAAACTCCTCCACTTGGGGCAGGAGCCTGTCCCCAACCCGGAGAGGACAATCCACCTTTTTCCGGCTGAGGACCATGGACTCGGACTTGGAGGTGCTGATTCTCATCCCAGCCGCTTCACACTCAGCGGCAAACCGTCCCAGCAAGAGCTGTAGGTCATTGCTGGATGAAGCCAACAGGACAACATCATCTGCAAACAACAGAGATGAGATCCTGTGGTCACCAAGCATGACACCCTCCATTCCCTGGCTGCGCCTAGAAATCCTGTCCATAAAAATTATGAACAGGACCGGTGACAAAGGGCAGCCCTGGCGGAGTCCAACTCTCACTGGGAATGACTCCGACCGAGTGTTGGCAATGCGAACTAAACTCTCACAACGGTCGTACAGAGACCGAATAGCTCGTAACAACAAGCCCGATACCCCATACTCCCGAAGCACCCCCCACAAAAATCCACGAGGGACGCGGTCAAATGCCTTCTCCAAGTCCACAAAACACATGTAAACTGGTTGGGCAAACTCCCACGAACCCTCAAGAATTCTCGAGAGGGTAAAGAGCTGGTCCGATGTGCCACGGCCAGGACGAAAACCACATTGCTCCTCCTGAATCCGAGGTTCGACCAACGGCCGGACTCTCCTCTCCAGTACCTTGGCATAGACCTTCCCAGGGAGGCTGAGGAGTGTGATCCCTCTAAAGTTGGAGCACACCCTCCGGTCCCCTTTTTTGAAGAGAGGAACCACCACCCCGGTTTGCCATGCCAAAGGCACTGCCCCCGACCTCCACGCAATGTTGCAGAGGCGTGTCAACCATGACAACCCAACAACATCCAGGGCCTTGAGGTACTCGGGGCGAATCTCGTCCACCCCCGGGGCCCGGCCACCAAGGAGATTTTTAACCACCTTGGCGACCTCAGCCCCTGTGATAGGCGAGTCATCCCCCTCGTCCCCAAACCCTGCTTCCTCTGTGGAAGGCGTATCAGTGGGATTGAGGAGATCCTCAAAGTATTCCTTCCACCGCCCGACGATATCCCCAGTTGAAGTCAACAGTGTCCCATCCGCACCATACACAGTGTGGACGGGGAGCTGCTTTCCCCTCCTGAGCCGCCGAACAGTTTGCCAGAATCTCTTTGAAGCCGACCGAAAGTCTTGTTCCATGGCCTCACCGAACTCCTCCCATACCCGGGTTTTTGCTTCAGCAACCACCCGAGCTGCACTCCGCTTGGCCTGCCGGTACACCTCAGCTGCTTCGGGAGTCCCACAAGCCAACCAAGCTTGATAGGACTCCTTCTTCAGCTTAATGGCCCCCCTCACCACTGGTGTCCACCACTTGGTTCGGGGGTTGCCACCACGAGATGCACCGACCACCTTGCGGCCGCAGCTCTGGGCTGCCGCTTCAACAACAGAGGTGGAGAACATGGCCCATTCAGACTCCATGTCTCCAGACTCCCTCGGAATGTGGTTGAAGTTCTTCCGGAGGTGGGAGTTGAAGACCTCCCGGACAGGGGCCTCAGCCAGACGCTCCCAGCACACCCTCACTATACGTTTGGGTCTACCAGGTCTGAATGGCTTCCTCCCCTGCCATCGGATCCAACTCACCACCAGGTGGTGATCAGTTGACAGCTCTGCACCTCTCTTTACTCGGGTGTCCAAGACATACGGTCGCAGGTCTGATGATACGATAACAAAATCGATCATCGACCTGCGGCCTAGGGTGTCCTGGTGCCAGGTGCACATATGGACACCCTTATGCTTGAACATGGTGTTCGTTATAGACAGACTGTGGTTAGCACAGAAGTCCAATAACTGAACACCACTCGGGTTCAGATCGGGCAGGCCGTTCCTCCCAATCACCCCCCTCCAGGTTTCACTGTCGTTGCCCACGTGCGCATTGAAGTCCCCCAGTAGGACAATGGAGTCTCCAGGAGGAGCACCCTCCAGCACCCCAGTCACAGACTCCAAAAAGGGTGGGTACTCTGAAACATCATTTGGTGCATAGGCACAAATGATGGTCAGGACCCGTTTCCCAACCCGAAGGCGCAGGGAAGCAACCCTTTCGTCCACCGGGGAAAACTCCAATATAGAGGCAGCAAGGTGGGGCGATACAAGAATACCTACCCCTGCTCGTCGCCTCTCGCCCGGGGCAACTCCAGAAAAGGCCAAGCTCCAGCCCCTCTCCAGGAGACTGGTTCCGGAACCGGAGCTGTGTGTTGAGGTGAGGCCGACTATATCTAGCCGGTATCGCTCAATCTCGTACACCAGCTCAGGCTCCTTCCCCACCAGAGAGGTGACATTCCACGTACCAAAAGCCAGTTTAGAAAGCTTGGGATCAGTCCGCCAAGGTCTCCGCCTTTGACTGCCACCTAATCCACATAGCACCGGACTTCCATGATCCCTCCTGCAGGTGGTGAACCTACTGGAGGGCGGACCCATGTAACTCCTTCGGGCTGAGCCCGGCCGGGTCCCATGGGTGGAAACCCGGCCACCAGACGCTAGCCTTCGAGCCCCTCCCCCAGGCCTGGCTCCAGGGTGGGGCCCCGGTAACCCCATACCGGGCGGGGTACACTGAATCCTTGATATACAATTTATCATGAGAGTCTGTTGGATCGTTCTTCGTCTGGCCCTTCACCCAGGACCAGTTTGTCTTGGGAGACCCTATCAGAGGCAAATTGCCCCGGACAACATAGCTCCTGGGATCACTGGGGCACGCAAACCCCCCCACCACGATAAGGTGACGATCCATGAGGGGGAGCATTACAGTTATTTCACAAAAAAAGAAGAGCCTATAACATACTATTTATATACATGTATAAGATAAGATAAGCCTTTATTAGTCCCGCAATGGGGAAATTCTAGGATTGCAACAGCACAGGGATAGCAGCACTCAGAGCAATAATTTAGAAGATAAGATAATAAGGGCAGTGAATATACATACAGACATGGACAAAATTGTTGGTACTCCTCTGTTAATGAAAGAAAAACCCACAATGGTCACAGAAATAACTTGAATCTGACAAAAGTGGTAATAAATAAAAATTCTATGAAAATCAGACAGTGCTTTTGAATTGTGGTTCAACAGAATTATTTTAAAAATCAAACTCATGAAACAGGCCTGGACAAAAATGATGGTACCCTTAACTTAATATTTTGTTGCACAACCTTTTGAGGCAATCACTTCAATCAAACGATTTCTGTAACTGTCAATGAGACTTCTGCACCTCTCAGCAGGTATTTTGGCCCACTCCTCATGAGCAAACTGCTCCTGTTGTCTCAGGTTTGAAGGGTGCCTTCTCCAGACGGCATGTTTCAGCTCCTTCCACAGATGTTCAATAGGATTTAGATCAGGGCTCATAGAAGGCCACTTTAGAATAGTCCAATGTTTGGCTCTTAGCCATTCTTGGGTGTTTTTAGCTGTGTGTTTTGGGTCATTATCCTGTTGCAAGACCCATGACCTGCGACTGAGACCAAGCTGTCTGACACTGGGCAGCACATTTCTCTCTAGAATACCTTGATAGTCTTGAGATTTCATTGTACCCTGCACAGATTCAAGACACCCTGTGCCAGATGCAGCAAAGCAGTCCCAGAACATAACAGAACCTCCTCCATGTTTCACAGTAGGGACAGTGTTCTTTTCTTGGTATGCTTCATTTTTGCATCTGTGAACATAGAGCTGATGTGCCTTGCCAAAAAGTTGCAGTTTTGTCTTGTCTGTCCATAGGACATTCTCCCAGAAGCTTTGTGGCTTGTCAACATGCAGTTCAGCAAATTCCAGTCTGGCTTTGTTATGATTTGTTTTCAACAGTGGTGTCCTCCTTGGTCATCTTCCATGAAGTCCACTTGACATTGGAGTTCACCATGAATGTGTTTAGGGGTTGTTCTGGGCTCTTTTGTTACCATTCGTATTATCTGTCTCTTCCATTTTTCATCAAGTTTCCTCCTGCAACCACATCCAGGGAGGTTGGCTACAGTCCTGTAGATCTTAAATTTCTGAATAATATGTGCAACTGTAGTCACAGGAACATCAGGCTGCTTGGAGATGGTCTTATAGCCTTTACCTTTAACATGCTTGTCTATAATTTTCTTTCTAATCTCCTGAGACAACTCTCTCCTTTGCTTCCTCTGGTCCATGTTTAGTGTGGTACACACCATGTCACCAAACAGCACAGTGACTACTTGTCACCCTTTAAATAGGCCGACTGACTGATTACAAGTTTGTAGACACCTGTCATGTTAATTAGAGGACACATCTTGGGTGAACATGTCCCTATGGTCACATTATTTTCAATCTTTTCTAGGGGTACCATCATTTTTGTCCAGGCCTGTTTCATGAGTTTGTTTTTTAAAATAATTCTGTTAAACTACAATTAAAAAGCATTGTCTGATTTTTATTGGTTAATTTTCATAGAATTTTTATTTATTACCACTTTTGTCAGATTCAAGTTATTTCTGTGACCATTGTGGATTTTTCTTTCATTAACAGAAGGGTAACAACAATTTTGTCCACGTCTGTATGTACACAGAAATATACACAGCGCAGAGCATTGTAGCTAGATGGAATAAACAGCATAACGGTCTATTCAGTTACCCCACATAGTATGAATATGTACCCATACAGCATATTTCGTATTTGAGTCAGCCTAGGGGACCATTATTGTTCAAGTTTGTTACATTTTGTGCATTCAGTACTTATTAGGTCGTAAAGTTTTTTTATGGCCTCTACGAGCAGCCCTGCTGAGGTTATAAACTCTGACAGCTGTAGATAGGAAGGACCTGCGAAACCGCTCGGTCACGCACCTAGGATAGTGCAGCCTACTGCTAAATGAGCTCCTCAGTGGGTTCAGCATGCCCTGCATGGGGTGGGACTCAGACTCCAGCAGAGATGACAGCTTAGTCACCATCCTCCTCTCTCCTATCTCCTCCACTGGGTCGAGGTGCTGCCCCAGAACAGAGCTAGCTTTCTGTTCAGTCTCTTCCTGTCGGATGCCGTGATGTCGTTGCCCCAGCAGACCACTCCAAATGTGATGGCTGATGCCACCACTGAGTCGTAGAAGGTCTTCAGGAGCACCCCTTGTACACCAAAAGAACTGAGCCTCCTCAGGAGGAACAGCCTGCGCTGTATCTTCTTGTAGAGTGCGTCGGTATTGTGTGATCAGTCCAGTTTATTGTTCAAATGAACACCCAGGTACTTGTAGGATGACACCATCTCAATGTCTGTTCCTTGGATGTTTACTGGTGTTGTGAGGGGTTGTCCTCGCCTGTGGCAGTCCACCACCAGCTCCTTAGTTTTCCTCGCATTGATATGGAGGCAGTTCCAGTATGGTGTGTATATCATATACAGTATGTGCAGTTCTGCTTTTGGCAAGGTTAATGTGTTTGACACAACAAGGCAATCAGATGTCTGTTCTGCTTGCCAAGCACACCACATCTAACACGTCTTACATGAATGCAAAATAAATGAACAGAATACCAGAAGATACACTAAGTGTTAAAGACACACTGCAGTCTCCTCCATAACGTGGTTCTTTTGCATTTAAAGTGAGTCTCGGGGTTAATAGACTATACTATATACAGTAATTATTTTTCACTTTTCCTATAATATAGTCAATTTCTACAACTGAAAAGATTCTCTTTTTGCTGTCTCATGTTCCCCTGTATTGTAAATTCTGGGGCTGAGACATGGTTGTTGAATTCAAATTACGCTCAGATTCATCCATCAGATTTATCAGTGAGTGAACAATTGTATGATGAGATTGACCAGATATGCACGATTTCATAAATATCACGTAGACCTTTTCATACGCTCATATTTACACCCAAATGTGTGCCGATTTCTATGCACTTTTGATAAATGAGGGCCATCATGTCTTGTAAGTCATAAAAATATGTTAGACGTGTTAAACAAGAAAAAAAAACCTAGATTTTCACCAGTGTGTCACCTTAAACACTTTAAGAAAAACACACAAAAAAGAAAAAAAAAATCCAACAAATAAACCTTAACAACACCATTTTCAGAAACAGAACAATATTTGTACAGATGCATTAATGGGAGTTTTATGTTCTTTCAAAATCAGCAGGAGGGGACACGTCGAGCCACCTGGTAGCAGTTTGCAGCACTTGCTTCAATTTCTCTATTGGGCTGAATCTTTTATTTACAACCAGGAAAGACAACAACCCTACACCATCTAATGACAAAATGCCCATTAACTTAAAGTAAACACACACACACACACCTGTCCTGATTTCAGGCAAATAAAGTGAAGTGAGGGGATGGTGGAGGGGAGAAGAGATGTTGGGGAAAAGGTCCTCTTATACTCTGGTTCAGTCAGCCCAGAGATCCTTCAGTCCATCAGGAATAAATTTCTTATTACTGTCCGCAGGTGTTCCCTCCGAGCAGCAGGTGCAGCTACGCTAACATCACACCTTCCTCGGTGCTGCTACCTTTGTACACAACCAGTAGATACACGGCAGGCACCAGCATGGGCGTCCGGTGAAGAGGCCGTAAGACAGCACACCTGCCTTATATATGGGCTGTGCGGTGACGTGACAGGAAGTGCACGTCACCACACTGCACTTCACAATAAAGGTCCCAAATACATATATCACACTCTGGCCTAGCTGCTCTACCTTGCCAGTTTTGCCATCTTCTTTTTTTATAATATGGTTCTAATCCATATTATAAAACGGATGATGTCATTGTGAGCGGTCTGAACACCAGACACCGCTCCTATGCACGTGTGACAGCTGGAGTTGATAACCAGGATGGGGAGGATGAGACATTGGCAGAATCACGCAATTTTGAGCAGCAAGTACTAAATTTTTTCAACTCTAAAAACACTGTTGTGGACAATAAGACTATTTCAGCTTGCCACACGTTACCTAAAAAAGACAGTAAAGGAAAACCAGCGATCATCATCCGATTTGTCAACAGGAAAGCAAAAACTGATCTTCTGCGACAAGCAAGAAACTGAGAGGAATGGCTATGTAAACGAACATTTAACAAAGAAGAACTCTGAAATAGCTAGACAAGCCAGGGCTGTCAGAAAACAGGGAAAAATACAGTCGACATGGACAAAGAACTGTAAGGTGTGGATTAAACTGCTTGGCACTCCAGAAGAAGCTAAAGTAATAATGATTAGAGAAATGGGGGAATTAGACAAATTTAAACCTTAGCTCTGATGCACGAATAACAGCACAGTTAGATTATGAGTGGAGATTTTTGTGTTCTTTTTTCTTTTGTTTTTTTTTCTCTTTTTTTCCTTTTGGTGTATACTATTGACACAACTTATGATCAGCACTTTAACCAATCATCCTTCCTCATTTAATAATGGAAGTGTATTAGGGCAAATTGAAGCTGAAACCTTTGTAAATACTGAACAGCAACCACAAGACATTTTAGGAAATGTTGACCAGATAACAACTACTTTAATCAAATTAACAGTAAGTGTGCTTATTATGATGAACAACAATTAAATGGAATCATGAACTCGGATCAGACATTGACAATAATACATATTAATAGTAGGAGTCTCTAGGCCAACTTTGATAGTATTAAGGAGTTTTTAAATCAATTTAACACCCCATTTAGGATTATTGCAATAAGTGAAACATGGATTAATGAAGAAAAAGATGTACATTTTTAACTACATGGATATGAGATGTACACACAAAATAGGAAATGTAAAAGTGGTGGCGGGGTAGCACTTTACAAGATGAGATAAGATAAGATAAGCCTTTATTAGTCCCACAATGGGGAAATTCCAGGATTGCAACAGCACAGGGATAGCAACACTCAATAATTCAATAATTAAGAAGATACGGAAGATATAATAAGAGCAGTGGATATACATACATACACATAAATATATAAATATATATACAAAGTGCGGAGCATTGTAGCAAGATGGAATAAACAGCATAACCGTCTACTTAGTTATCCTACATAGTATGAATATGTACCCATACATATTGTCACCCTCCGTAGCGACCGATATTGTCCTAGTTGTATATACTGGAGGGGACCATTGTGTAAGTCTATTGCATCTTTTGCATTCAATACTATTAGGTCGTCACGTTTTTTTGCTATCTCTGCGAGCAGCCCTGCTTAGGTTATACAGTCTGACAGCCGTAGGTAGGAAGGACCTGCGAAACCTCTCGGTTGTGCACCTAGGATGATGTAGTCTACTGCTAAATGAGCTCTTCAGTGCGTTCAGTATGTCCTGCATAGGGTGGGACTCGGACTCCAGCAGAGATGACAGTTTAGCCACCATCCTTCTCTCTCCTATCTCCTCCGAGATGTATGTTGATAGAAAATTAAAAAGGAAAAAAGTGGACAGCATGACATCAACAGTGAATGAAAGTATGGAATATCTAACAATTGAAATTACGATGGAAAATAGAAAAAACATAATAGTAAGTTGTATATATAGAGCACCGGGATCTGATATGGAAAAATTTAGAAATGGGATGGAAAAGATGTATACAAAAATAAGACAAAAAGATATCTTTATTTGTGGTGACTTTAATATCGATTAAATGAAAACAAAACAACATAAACCAACTGAAGATTTCTTAGATACAATGTATAGCTTAACCTTATTTCCAAAGATTACAAAACCTACGAGAATAACGACACACTGTGCTACCTTGATAGACGACATTTTTACCAATGTTATTGAATATAATATGGTTCAATTCAATTCAATTCAACTTTATTTATATAGCGCCATTTCACAACAACAGTCATCTCATAGCACTATCAACTGTAGGGAGGACCCCCACAGTTGCAGAAAGACCCCAGCAATCAGGCGATCCCCTGTGAGCAAGCACTTGGCGACGGTGGAGAGGAAAAACTCCCTTTTAACAGGAAGAAACCTCCAGCAGAACCAGGCTCAGGGAGGGGCAGTCATCTGCTGCGACTGGCTGGGGGGTGAGGGGATAGAGAAGAAGAAAAGAACAGACATGTAGAGAGCAAACAGCACGATGGGGACTCAATCTATGGGAGAGAACAAACAAATGTTAATGACCAGCAAAAAAAAAAAATATTTCATAGAGAGTGAGGAAAGGAGTGAGGCCCAGTGCATTACTGGAGGTCCCCCGGCTGACTAAACCTATTAGCAGCATAACTAAGGGAGGGTTCAGAAAACACATGATCCCTCCCTAATTGTAGGCTATATCAAAAAGGTAGGTTTTAGCCCTATTCTTAAAAACAGAGATCGAGTCTGACTCCCGAATCCAGATTGGCAGCTGATTCCACAGGAGAGGAGCTTGATAACTGAAGGCTCTGCCTCCCATTGTACTTTTGGAGATTCTAGGTATTACAAGTAAACCTGCATTTTGGGAGCGTAGTGCTCTGTTAGGATGATACGGTAGTATCAGATCTTTTAAATAAAAAGGAGCCTGATTGTTTAGAGCTTTGTAAGTAAGAAGAAGGATTTTAAACTTAATTCTAAACTCTATGGGAAGCCAATGAAGGGAGGCCAGAACCGGAGAGATATGATCTCTCTTTCTAGTACCTGTTAAAACTCTTGCTGCAGCATTTTGGATCAGCTGAAGACTTTTTAAAGATGTTTTAGGACAACCTGATAATAAAGAATTACAATAATCTAATCTCGAGCTAACAAAAGCGTGGATCAGCTTCTCAGCATCACTCTGAGACAAGATGCTCCTAATCTTGGCAATATTACGCAAATGATAGAAGGCAGTCTTAGAAACAAATTTAATATGTGAATTGAAGGACAAATCCTGATCAAAAATAACTCCAAGGTTCCTCACAGAGCTATTAAGAGAAAGAGTAACTGCATCCAAACTGAAAGTTTGATTTGGAAAGGAATTTCTAAGGTTTTTTGGACCAACAAGAATGACTTCAGTCTTATCTGAATTTAATAGCAGGAAATTACAAGTCATCCAAACTTTGATTTCCTTAAGACAGGCTTCTAACTTGGCTAATTGATTAGTATCATCTGGCTTCATTGACAGGTATAATTGTGTGTCATCTGCATAACAGTGAAAATGTATACAGTGCTTTCTAATAATGTTGCCTAACGGAAGCATATATAAACTAAAAAGAGTAGGGCCAAGCACAGATCCCTGTGGAACTCCATGACTAAGCTTTGAGCTGAGAGAAAACTCATCATTTACATGAACAAACTGGAACCTATCAAATAAATAAGATCTAAACCACTGCAACGAAGTTCCATTAAGTCCAACATAGTGTTCTAATCTATCAAGTAGAATATTATGATCAATAGTATCAAAAGCTGCACTAAGATCTAAAAGGACAAGTACAGAAACTAGTCCATTATCAGATGCAATGAGGAGGTCGTTAGTGACCTTCGCTAAGGCTGTTTCAGTGCTATGATGGATTCTAAACCCAGATTGAAACTCCTCAAACTCATATGGTGAGTGGTATACTAATAAATGACATTAGTGATCGACCACCTGTCATGTTCAGGGTCGCCACCCCGTCCATGACTTGTGGCTGTAAGCTATGATCATGTCTTATTAATTCCAGCTGGCAGATTGAGCCTCGCTCTCTGTCAGTCCTACAGTCATGCTTTTCCCCTCGGACTAGACGCTCACCAGCTGCTTGAATCAAAACACACACACACACACACACACACACCAGTTCAATCAGCCCCGCACCTGTCACCACAGCTGTGTCCACTTGCTCTCATTTGGGGATTGTGTATTTATTGAATAGAGTGTGACCGGCTAGTGCGGCAGCTTCAACGTCTACTTTGGACATTCCGGCGGCGTCTGTTGGTTTTTCCCGGACTGAACAGTGTTGTGCCTCAGAGCCTTTCTGCTCCAACATGTTAGTAGGTCTGTCCTGTTATTATGCCTTTTCGCTCTGCTCCTAATCAGCCAGGAGTGCATTTTGCATGTAACCCCAGCCAATGTAGCTGTAGCCGGTTGTCTCATGCATAGGCACAGTGACTGTTTTTGGACATTGTTGTATATTCACCCTTGTGTAAATAAACACGTTACATGCTGCATTATGGGCTCGCTGCCAATTCTTATGTTCACTGCAAAGTTACACAGCAAACATGACACCACCTGCCTGTATTTGTTTCTTTAGATGTTAATTATGGGGTTAATGAGAGTAAGAATAATAATAAACCATGTGAAAAGATTATCTATTAAAGAATACAAACAGAACATAGAATCAGTGCTTTAAAAGATGACTTAATGTTACAGAATTGGGATGTTGTCTATAGAGAGAAAGAAGTGGACTTGGCATATGATAAATTTATTGATATATTTAAATCATTATATGACAAAAACTGTCCAATTAAAGAAATTAATAAAAAACAAATACAAAAAAATGCCCGTGGTTAACCAGGGGGCTACAAAATGCTTGTAAAAAGAAAAATTGTCTCTATAAACATTTCATTAAATTAAGAACCAAAGAATCTGAAAAAAGATACAAAACATATAAAAATAAATTAACTGAACTAATACGAACTAGTAAAAAATTATACTATAGGAAAATGTTAAATGAAAACAAAAATAATATAAAAGGAGTCTGGGATATATTAAATAAATTAAGGAAAAATGGAACTAAGAAAACAATATATCCAGAGTATTTTACTGATAATTGTGGTGATAATTATGATAAGAACATGGTAGTAAATAAAATGAATATTTTTTTTTTGTAAATGTTGGACCAGAGTTGACAGCAAAAATTACAAACCAAGGAAGAGACACCTTGAGTGAAACTCTGATTGGAAATAACCCTCGGTCAATCTTTCTCTCGGCGGTGGATGAACTAGAGGTAAAATCTGTTGCTGAAAAGTGTAAAAATAAATTATCTACTGATTGTGATGGTATTGATATGGCACTAATAAAAAGAACTGTTGATGGCATATTAAAACCATTTACATATATTTGTAATCTATCATTTCAAACTGGCTCATTCCCGCAGAAAATGAAAATAGTAAAAGTAATACCATTATTCAAGCAAGGAAATAAACACCACTGCACAAACTACAGACCAGTATTGTTCCTCCCACAATTTTCAGATTGTGGGAAAACTTTTCAACAACAGATCAGAAAACTTTTTTAAATAAACACGATGTACTTAATCAGAATCAATATGGATTTAGAGCAAAGAGTACAACATTGTTGGCAATAATGGAAGCAACAGAGGAAATAATAAATGCATAAGATCAAGGAAAATATGCAATTGGTGTATTTATAGATTTTAGAAAAGCATTTGATACAATAAATCATTCAATACTTCTTGATAAACTGCAAATGTATGGTATTAGGGGAATGGCACTGAACTGGGTTACAAGATATTTATCTGAGAGACAACAGTTTGTGAAGATGGGAGAATATGTCTGGATGTTTGGGAATTGCCTGTGGGGTCACCTAGGGGTCAGTATTGGGCCCCAGATTATTTAACATATACGGTATACATAAATGATATATTCCAAGTTTCTAAATTATTAAAAATAATATTATTTGTTGATAATACTAATATATTTTATTCTGGAAATAATTATAATCAACTAATCCATACTCTAAATAATGAATTAAATAAGCTTAAAAAATGGATGGATTGTAATAAATTATCACTAAATATAGATAAAACTAAGATATTGATATTTGGTAATTGTAAAATTAAAGAAGATATACATTCATATAGCTAATGTAATTATTGAAAATGCTAAGGAGATCAAATTTTTGAGTGTAATACTAGATGATAAAATTAACTGGAAAACACACGTCAGATACATATAAAACAACGTGGCAAAAAATATTGCAATTATAAATAAAATTAAGCAAGTCCTAGATTACAAATCGCTTCATATCTTGTTGCTCATTAGTACTTCCATACTTGACCTATTGTATAGAGGTCTGGGGTAACAATTATAAAAGTACACTTAATTCATTGCTAATATTACAAAAAGGGCAGTCCGTGTTATACACAAAGTCGGGTATCTTGAACATACTAATTTATTGTTTTTACATTCAAAGTTATTGAAATTACGGGATCTGGTTGATTATTATACAGCACGGTTAATATTTAAAGTCAGTAAAACTTTTTGCCATACAATATACAAAATCTTTTCAGTGAGAGAGAAAGGAAATATAATTTACGGGGGAATACAACATTTAAAATGCACCTAGTAACATCTACTAGGAAGGGTTTTTGTGTGTCTGTGTGTGGGGTAAAATTGTGGAATGGGTTGGGGGAGAAACACAGGCAATGTCCAAACATCCATATATTTAAATCAACATATAAAGAAGTAATTTTTGAGCAATATAAAAATAAAGGACAGTAGCATTACAATGTGTCTTCAATGAAGAAAGGTTGTTATTGTGACTATATATGCTGAGTACTATTATTATTGATATCATTATTACTAGAATTATAGTATTAGGATTGTTGTTAGGATGGAATTATTTGAAGTATTATATAGGCCAGGTGGTATTATTATTATTGTTGTTGTAACTACCATATGGCTACCTATTATTATGGTTATTATTATTACATGGTTACTTATTGCGCCTAGGTATTGTAAGCCATGTGGGGGTATATGGTGGTATATTTGGTGATTATGATGATGATAATATTGTCTATAATTAACATACCAGAAGTATTTATTTATTATTATTACAATTATCATTAGATGTTGGTATTATCGTCAATATAAACTACCATTGTTGTATCATTTCTATTGCATAATTTAATTATAAGGTGTATTATATATTATGGTATTGCACAATGAAAGTAATTGTGGGATGAATAATGACTAGAATGATATTATAATTTATTGGATATGGAGAAGGGGTGGGACTATATAAGCGCTGGCTTCTTCCCACTCCTTTTGAACATTTTATTTTTTTGGTTTTGATTTTTGTTTTAATTTTTTTTTTCTTTTTTGTCTGAATGTTCAAATGAAATCAATCAATCAATCAATCAGTCAATCAATCAATCAATCCAGAACTGTGTCTTTATTCACAGACTGGCATCTGCCTGACATCTGCTGCTGCCAGCACCCTTTGCCACCTTAGACCAAGTAAAGGAAACATTACTGTTGCATTACAAACATCTTGTTGAGTCTCACAGAACTGTGTTATTGTTGTCTGTTAATATTTGTCTCCACTCTCCCTGTGTTTTTTTTTTTTTTTTTTTTTTTGAGGAAAGAGAATGTGGGCTGAAACTCTTCTGGCTGCTGTGCACATTATGCTGGAATCAGACACTGAAGCGAGAAGAAACCCCAGAGTGTATTAGTTTTCAGTAAGTTTATGGTGTGTCTGTTGTATTTTTGAAGTTTTTGAAGTATTTTACTAGAATATAAATAAATGAACATTTGAAGAGTCAGAACTTTGCTTTGTTTTTAAAAGTGATATTAGATGTGATTGGGTCAGCGCTATGAAATATTAAATCATCCAACTTTGCTCACTGCATCATAAGCCGTTCTGATCCTCAGGTGTGTTGAACTATAGGTTATAAACTTCTTTTTAAAATGCACCAAGTTTATCATGTTTAACAAAGGTCTGGCATTCATATACAGTCATGTGATACAATTTGGACACCTACTAAATATTCAGTTCATTATTATATGTTCACGTTGATGCACAATGTATTTTTTATTTCAGCCATTTTAAGTGGGAATAAAGGTGGAGCTGTCCTAATTTACTCCTCACTGATTCTTTAATGAAATTTTAAAGGAAATTTTAAAGACTTCTGTTTTGTTTAATTATATAACGTGAATCTCCCAGTATTATTACCATTATTAAACACACACAGTATTATTATACTGTGTGTGTTTATACATTTACAAATTTTTTTCCACCTAGCTACAATGCTCCGCACTGGGTGTGTTTATGTTTATGTTTATATTTATATATCTATATATTCATTCCATCTAGCTACAATGCTCCGCACTGTGTTTATATATTTACATATTTTTTTCCACCTAGCTGCAATGCTCCGTACTGTGTGTTTATACAGTATATCTACATATTATTCCATCAAGCTACATTGCTCCGCACTGTGTTTATATATTTACATATTTATTCCATCTAGCTGCAATGCTCCGTACTGTGTGTTTATATACTCATATATTTATCCCATCCAGCTACAATGCTCTGCACTGTGTGTCTGTGTGTATATATATATATATATTTATAGTAATATGTACATATGTATATTAGCTGCTCTTGCTTGCTTGCTTTTTTTTTCTTGCCTTCTGATTGTTGCTCTGAGTGTTGCTGTCCCTGTGCTGTTGCAATCCTGGAATTTCCCCGTTGTGGGACTAATAAAGGCTTATCTTATCTTATCTTATCTTATTAACATTAATATTAAATATCCATGTGTCTGTGTTTAAACACACAGGCTTATACAGGGCGACCTGATTTTGTCACATGATGTACTTGTGGCCGCTTATAAAAGTAAAGCAAACATTTCACCACATTTCATCCACATTTTAACCCTCACATACTGATCATATATTGTGACAGTATCCCCTCATAATTAGATATTTTTAAATCACAAATAACCTATTCAGTCATTGATTAATTCTTAAAATTTAAAGTCTACTACTGATGTACTACTGGTTTCATAATGCGCACAGAGC
Organism: Pholidichthys leucotaenia; assembly: GCA_020510985.1. NCBI lineage: Eukaryota > Metazoa > Chordata > Actinopteri > Cichliformes > Pholidichthyidae > Pholidichthys > Pholidichthys leucotaenia. The sequence continues at coordinate 453,804,378 of CM035838.1, forward strand.
GAAAAGGGAGGAAATCTTTATTTCACACAACACAAAAAGAGGCTCACAACACTTATTGTGAAAATGTGTGTCGTACTTATTTGAAAGGCACAAGGTAACACATCCAGGATGCACACACTCCATCTCCTATCTGCAGCAGGTGGCTTTACAGTCAGATGATAAGTTGTGTCCACTCTCTTTAGTGCAGGCTTCAGGCAGTGACGCATGTACCGAAATGCCCCTCTGGACATACAGAAATTCTTTGTCCACTGTTCATCCTTTTTTCTACCAGTTCAACCTCTCTTCTACTCTGCTCCGGGCAAGGACAGTGAAGAGCATTGCGCAATGAGCCGCAGCAACATCTGAAACGCAAACAGTACACGTTATAATACCGTCTGAAACATTCAATTATTATAATCAGCTCAACGACAAGAGTAAAATACCGTTGGAAATATTTACCCATATGACACACATACAGTTGGTGCATGTTTAATAAGTTAGACTTTGTCTGCAGTGCTGTTCTTTCTTCCTCCATGGAACGAAGAAGGATCACCTGCTGTTGGATTCTTCATCTCGTTTCCGGATTCTCTCTGTAAACTCCTCCAGCCTTGACATTAGATGCCCATTTGGCAGTCCAAAATAATACCGCAATGAAGAACATGAACGCTGTAGTCTCCTCACTCTCCATGCTGGCTTCCTCGTTGTTGTTGAGTGTCGTGCTTCAGTACACATCACTGTCACAGATCCTTGTGTCGTACCAGTCCCTACCACACCCCCTCACTGCCTGTGCGAATGCAAAATGAAAAGGTTCTCCCGGAGGAAGGTAGTTCCTAGAACTAAACAGTTCACAGAACTGAGTTCTTAGAACTTCTCTGTCCGAAAGCGCCTACTGTGACAACAGACCAGGTTGAGAAACAGCTGGAGAGACTCTGTCAGTGGAAGGCTGCGGGCCCCGATGACACCTCTGCCAGGATCCTGAGGACCTGTGCCAACCAGCTAGCTCCGGTACTGAAACAGCTGTACAACCTGAGCCTGAGTCTGGAGAGAGTACTGGTGCTGTGGAAGACGTCCTGCCTGGCTCCTGTCCCCAAGAAGTCATCTCCATCAGACCTGAATGGCTATCAGCCAGTTGCCCTCACATCTCATATGATGAAGGTCCTGGAGAGACTGGTCTTAGCCCACCTGAGGCAGCAGGTGAAGCTGTGGCTGGACCCTCTGCAATTTGCATATCAGCCCCATTTAGGAGTTGAAGGCGCTGTCATCTACCTGCTGCATCAAGCCCATTTGCACCTGGATGGCGGAGGAGACACTGTGAGAATCACATTTTTTTTATTTCTCCAGTGCATTTACCACTATCCAGCCACTGCTGTTGGGTGTGAAGCTGCGGGTGATGGAGATCAACAGCTCTGTGATCTCCTGGATTACTGACTACCTGACAGGCAGGCCACAGTTTGTCTGGCAGGGAAGTGTCTTGTCTGATGTGGTGGATAGTGATATGGGAGCTCCACAGGGGACTGTGCTTTCTCCTTTTCTCTTCACCTTATACACCACCGACTTTCAGTAGAACACCGAGTCATGCCACCTGCAGAAATTTTCTGATGACTCAGCTGTTGTTGGGTGTATAGGAGGGGGGGGAGTACAGGGCACTGGTAGACAGATTTGTGGAGTGGACCAAGCAGAATCACCTGAGGCTGAACATCAGCAAGACCAGAGAGGTGGTGATTGACTACAGGAAGAAGCGGACATCTTCACAGCCACTGCGGATTGGGGGGCAGGATGTGGAGGTAGTGGAGGACTACAAATACCTGGGTGTCACAATCAGTAATGGACTGGACAGGAAATCTAACAACGATGCTGTGTACAAGAAGGGGATGCGCAGACTCTACTTTCTGAGCCAGCTGAGATCCTTCAATGTGTGCAACAAGATGCTGGAGCTTTTCAACCAAGCCACTGTTGCCAGCACCATCTTCTTTGCTGCTGTCTGTTGGGGTAGCAGTATCAGAGCCAGTGACACCAACAGACTTGACAGGATTATCAAGAAGGCTGGCTCTGTAAGTGATCTCATGCTGGAGACCTTTGAGAATGTGGTGGAGGGGAGGAAACTGAACAAACTGTTATCCATCATGGACAACCCTGATCACTCCCTCCACCATACACTGGCCAGACAGTGGCGCACTTTCTCCAGCAGACTGCTACAGCTTCGCTGCCGAACGGTCAGGTACAGGAAATCTTTCCTGCCATTTCACTGTACAATAACCCACTCTAATGTTGAATTCTGGTCATAACAATGCTGCCATACTGAACCTTGCAGTCTAATTGGTACCTCACTTTGCACCCTGTGCCTAATAGTTCTGTATTGTACAGCGAGTATGATGTATCTATACAAGTCATCATCTGTGATGTATATAGTTATCTAGGCAGATTTACTTTCCTGGGTAATTCCTTTAACTATTATTCTGTGTGTTTCTGTCGTTTTGGTTGTCTACTGTCATGCTGCTGTTACACTATAATTTCCCAATTTGGGATCAATAAAGTACAGTACATCTATTTATCTATCTGTAGCCACAGCTGCCCTGGGGCTGACTGACGGAAACACGGCTGCCAATAAGCGCCAATGGCCTCTCTGACCACTACGGGACATTTATACACATTCTGACCCAGGGTCATGGACACTGGAGGCAAAGTGGGTAAAGTGTCTTGCCCAGGGACACAATGGCAGGATGGCTGGGGAGAGCGGGATTCGAACCGCCAACCCTCTCATTATTGGACAACCCACTCCACCTCCTGAGCCACTGCCACCCTCATTTCCCTCCTCCGTTCTATTTTTGTTGAGCACCGAGCTGGACGGAAGGAAGTTCCATTTTTATATGGTCTTTGGCATGACCCGGCCGGGACTTGAAACCGGCCGGGGCTAGATCAGATTGTTAAATTTGGAAGGAATATCTTATATGGTCGTTGTCAGAGTTATTAATTTCAAGCAAAGGGTGTATTCAATATTTACCCTAAATTTGAGCATTCTCTACAATTTTATATTTTTCAAGCAACCAAAAAAAAAAATCATGAGCTTGAATAAAATAATGAAGGCTGAGCTGGTGAAAGAAGCAGATGATAGTTGGCAGATGTTCCAGCTGTTGCTTCAGGGGACATGAGCAGGTTCATTATAGTATGGTGGAAATGTGTTTTAGCAAAGATTTCTACAGTAAACAACAAGGGCAACTGTAAACAAAGCATAGTGTTCTCTCAGACCAAAAGCTACTCTTATCTGTTTCAGTAATGTTGTGTTGAAATCAGGACAAACGGAGAATTTAAAACAGCATAGTTTTTCTTAAGTTTTTTTAGCTCAATTTCACAGGCAGACCTGTTTTAACACTGGTGAATATATATATATATATATATATATATATATATATATATATATATATACTCTGTGTGTGTGTGTGTGTGCACGCGCGCGTGTGTGTGTGTGTGTGTAGAATGGTGTGGAAAAAGTGTTTGCCCCCTCCCTGATGTCCCATTTTTAGTATGTTTGTCACTCTTAAATGTTTCAGATCCATCCATCCATCCATCCATCCATCCATCCATCCATCCATCTTCTACCGCTTTTCCGGAGGTCCTGGTCACGGAGGCAGCAGTTCAAGCAGAGAAGCCCAGACTTTCCCAGCCACCTGCTCCAGAGATACCAAGATGGATACCAAGGCGTTCCCAGACCAGCTGGGAGACATAGTCTCTCCACCGAGTCTTGGGTCTGCCCTGGGGTCTCCTCCCAGAGGGACATGCCCAAAACACCTCAAGTGGGAGGCGTCCAGGAGGCATCCTGATCAGATTCCCATACCACCTCAATTGGCTCCTTTCAATGTGGAGGAGCAGCAGTTCTACTCTGAGCCTCTCCTGGATGACTGAGCTCCTGACCCTATCTCTAAGGGTGAGTCCAGCAATCCTACGAAGAAAGCTCATTTCAGCCGCTTGTATCCGCGATCTCATTCTTTCGGTCATTACCCAAAGCTCATGACGCAGTGACCGGCAGTGGGTGAAAAGTTTGACGTCTCTTATGTACTTTAATGTGTTTTAACGTTAATTCTATGTGCTGCCTTTGTCCTTGAATGTACATGGACTATATAACAAAGAGCTCTTTGGTTCCATCAGTATGGATGGCACTGTGACTCCTTTCTTACCGGCTTTTTGCCTGGGACGTCAGCGCTGTCACGCCGGTAAGAATGCAGTATTCCAGAAACATGTTACTGCAGCTAAACATGGATAATCCAGCGTCTGTGACTGAGTTTGTGCAGCAACTGCCAGACTTTATTTTAAGAGACATTTATGGACTGTAGCATCAACGTCTCCTCAGGCCAATCCAGGAGATCACTTTTCTTCATTTTACAGAAATTTCACTTTTCTTCGTTTTAAAGCAACTCTCACTCAAGGTCTGGTCAAGAATGTTGTGTCTTCAACAGGACCCCAATGTAAACAATTTCACTTTTGTAGAGAGGCTTAATAAGGATTTCCTTTTAAAGGCTTAAGTGGACCATAAACTCTTGAAGTCAAGACCCCAAAATGGACAGTTGATAGTATTCGCTCTACAGGGACTGATGCTCTTAAAAAGTCATAAACTTCTTAAGCGGGAAGATATATGGCTTTCTTCCTTCTTTTAGATGGTTTCCAGAACCCTCTAGGCCCCCTCCCCGCTCACATGCCAGAGACCTAAAAATTATCTACAGCTCAACAGTACCTCCTAGTGGACATCTACGGAATATGTTTCATTGTGTAATCTGACTGTCAATTCTGACTAAACATTAAGCTTTTCTTCCAGCTATCATCTCCTCGGGATTCTAAGGACACTGAAAATCATCACCCTTTTGATCACCGACCATGGTTTGCAGTAATTCATTAATCCTTGATTTAAATGTGAGTGCATGTATTAGGAATGTGTATTAGGAATGTTTATTGTCATGAGTATTATTCAAATGAGTGTTAATATTATTAGTAATGGTATAAATGCATAATCACTGAATATATGTATATCAAATCTCTGTACGTCCTCACTCTCATGATAACCAATCACTAGGCTGCCTTCCACTGGATAATGCCCCTTTTCATTTAATTGGCTGTTCCCAAACAAAGAGATGTTCCCTCATTGGACAAAAGCCCATTCAAACTCCTCTTTATGGAAGACGATTGGCTTGTCTCGCGGCCGGCCCTGTTTTATGACCCAGCAGCACGCTTCAGTTAAATGCGCGAGAGCCGCTCTGCATGTTAGAAGAAGTGAGAAGAAGTGAGAAGGGTTTTTTTTTAAGTTACGAGAAGAAATAAAGAGAAAAGATCTAGATCAGAAAAAGAACAAAAGAAAGTTTTTGTTTTCACTTCTTCAGAGTTCCTTGTACTTCCTTGCAGTTTTCTTTTGTGTAAATTGTTCTGTGAATTTTAAGAAGTCTTTTGTGTGTGTGAACCTTGTCAAATCCTGTGTTAGTTTCCCTTGTTTATCTGGTTAATTGAGGAGAAACCATTTTTTTCTTACGAGCTTGCCTTAAAGAGAGTCAAACTCTCAAAATTCTTTTTTTTCTTCACCTCAGAAGCCATTCTTATCCTAGTTGAATGTTTTTTTCCTTTGATTTTTCTGACTTTTAATGCAGTTAAAGTAGACTTTTAATTTTCCTATTTTAAAGTGAACTGAGAGATTTTTGGGGGGGACTTTCTTTTCCAGCCCTCATCCACGTCTGACCCCGTAAAGAAACCAGGAGCTCGTGGGTGAAACTGACTAAAACGTTCTTCCTTCAGTCTTTGGTTTGTTCCGCGGGCCGGAGACAAATTTAATTGCCTGAGAAAAACCCAAACTCACCGACAAACTGTCTTCACTTGGCCTGCACCCCACCCTCTGTGACTAGCTACTGGACTTTGTAACTGGCAGGCCCCAGTCTGTCAGGATGGGTAACAGGACCTTAGCTAGCATCATCACAAACACAGGTGTCCCCCAGGGTTGTGTTCTCAGCCCCATCCTCTACAGCCTCTTCACCCATGACTGTGTTGCCTCCCACAAAGACAACATCATCCTAAAGTTTGCAGATGACACAGCAGTGATAGGATGCATCACTGGTGATGACAAAGCATCCTACAGGAGGGAGGTGGCCAACCTGGTGTTATGGTGTGAGGACAACAATCTCACCCTCAACACGGACAAGACAAAGGAAATGATAGTGGACATGAGGAAAGGGAGGAGGAGACCCCATCGGCTACTGTTCTGTGATGACTCGCTCTCTGCCATTATCTGCCACTGCTGCGTGCACACCTGTTCCCCATCGCTCACGGGCTATATAACCTGCTCTGCCTGCAAGACCGGCATGGAGCCGTCCGTCTCCCTGGCTATGTGAAGCTCTGTGCTCTTCGTTCAACCAAACATTCAGCCCTCGTCACCCCTGCCGTTTCAGCCTCAACCTGGAAGGATTCTCCTCAACTCCAAGTAAGCTCATAATTCTACTGACCTGTTCAGCATTATCCCCTGTGCACAGGCGGAACTCCCAGGTGGCGGAATCCTCTCCTCCAGGTGGCGGACTACGCCTACCTCTCTCCTTCGCACCGTCTCTCGTCAGCAGCGCTGGGTGGCAGACGCTGTCCTTCGGGATTGCCTCTGGGCCAACCTTCATTCTCCACCGCAGCTGTAACAGTAAGCTTCAGTTACTCCACCAATACACTCCTGTGTTGAACTGTGCTAAAACCGTGCCTCTGCTCTGTTCTTAGGGTTGCCAGATTGCACAGCGCTCTGCTCACTCCCAGCTGTTACAAGTCTATGGATCCACACACTCACATCCACATTCACTACACACAGACGCACCCACACACAAACACTATCACAATAAAGATTATTGAACCTACTCTTGAGCTTGTGTCTGTTCCCTGGGTCAGCCAATTATGTCATGTTCATCCGGAAGCTTGAGGTGGAGAGGGTGAGCAGCTTTAAATACCTGGGCATCCACATCAGCGAGGACCTTAAGTGGACACACAACACCACAGAGCTGGTCAAGAGAGCTCAACAGCGACTGTACTTTCTGAGGAGGCTGAAGAAGTTTGGCATGTCTTCCAGGATCCTCAACAATTTCTACAGCTGCATCATCGAGAGCATCCTGACCAACGGCATCGCTGCATGGTACGGAAACACCCCTGCCCTGGACCGCAAACGCCTGCAGAGAGTGGTGAAGACAACGGAGAAGATCATCAGGACTCCACTCCCCTCTCTGCAGAGCATCTACCACCGCAAAGTCCAAAAGAGAGCAGACGCCATCCTCCGGGACCCCACCCACCCCCAACACAGACTGTTCACACTTCTACCCTCAGACTAGAGGTACAGAAGTGTGAAATGCCGGACAACCAGACTGAAAAACTCCTTCTTTCCCACTGCCATCAGACTCAAGAACAGACAACAACTTCCAAAACTCTGTAACACAGCTTTGCAAATAGGAACTCACACACCGGCTGCTAAATTTGCACACTGCTCACCTGCACAGTAAATATAGTATCACCTGTCTGATGTCCATATCATCTCTGCTGCTACTTATCAGTAATTTGTAATTATACACTGCTTGTTGCACAATGCTCATTTGTACACTGTACATACGTCTCTGCCATCTCAGGTCACATCAGGTTGCACACTGCTCATTTGCACACTGTACATAGGTTCATGCCATCTAAGGTTCACATCATCTCTGATATCAATATACCAGTATCACTTTAGTCGTCCAGTGACTTTCATTTTCATTCCTCTACTGCCTAACTGTGTGTTGGTGTATGTCTTGGCATCCATCAGTACTAGGAGTGAGTTACTGTGTTAGTGTGTCATGACCTATTAGAATTGTTGTTTCTGTACCTTTAACTTGGCATTCATTCAGAGAACAAAGTAAGAATTTCATTGCTCAGGAAATATAGCATTTCTTAACTGTGCACATGATAATAAAGCCTTTGAATCTTGAATCTTGAATATATCATCATCATCATCATCATCATCATCATCATCATCATCATCATCACTTCACTCTATCATCATCATCACTCTATAAAAGCAAGAAATCTCTGTGTGTCTGTGTGTGTGTCACGCTTCATAGGACATCATAGGACGGCCTATGATCTCTGCCTGAACATCATAGGATGCCCTATGAATTCAGGCATCATAGGACGACTCGCCATGCCTACATAACGGCAAACGTGTAACCTTGACGAATGCCAGTCTACATTACAAATGTGTAAAATGCCAAGCAAAGCACTGATTTTCTCCGGGTGCTCCGGTTTCTTGGTTTCTATGGGCATGCACGGGCCTTCCTGAACAGGGTCAAAAGCCACTTTTTCAGGATCATGCCCATGAACTGAAATTATGATGCACCTGTCCCTCAACCAGTGGTCTGAACAAAGAAGAAGAAGACCCACCAGATGGAGAGCAACAGAATGAGGAGAACTGCTGCACGTCAGAAAGGATGCCGTGAACATGAAACACCTCAGGTTCCGCCAGTACGCCACAGGCATGACTGTGAACAACACAGCCGTCTGAGACAGGAGGAGACCCTTCAGTGGTCTGAACAAAGATGAAGACCCACCAGATGATGTCTACAGTATATGACGGCACATAGACAGAGCACATGACTCCCTACAAGACATATATATAGACACAAGTAAGCAACATAACACAGAATAGTGACAGGCAGGAGAAGAAGTAACAAGCAGGGGCAAACAGCCCCAGATGGCAGGGCATATTTTGTGTGATTTTTATGTTTTGCTGCATATAAACGCCATCACATATGATTGCCACTTAGTGCTGTGTTGCTATACCAACTGTCTTGTAACTGGCAAGAATTCTGTTCCAATGCATCCCCTCTACGGGCATGCATGGGTTTTGCAAAAACCGATAAATGCCACTTCCAAGAAAATTTCCCTCTGTTAAAACAAACAACTGTTCACATTACCTACTTATAGAAGTTCAAATTTTTTTTTCTAAAAATCTGCTATATCCACTGTTATATACACTAGGAAGTTCATGTTTTTTTGTTTTTTTTTTTTCAAAAGCCAATAAACGCCAGGACCCTGTTTTTACAAAACCAGATAACTCCACACACAGTAAATCAGTGCTTGGTATTTGAGTGACGTGACTCAATGGTGCAGCGAGAATCAGCCAATCACATGTCTAGATGCTGAGACCAGCCAGTCACGTGTCTATCTGCTGGGGCAGCGTTCTGGAGAGACCCCTACTTGGGTCTGCTTGCTTTGTGTGATTTCCCTGCCAGTTTTTTTGCTTTGTTTTGTTTTTTTTTTTACAATTTTGTTGCATTTTACGTCAAATATGGATAATTTTGATGAAGCAGATGAACCAGTGATGCATTCACCAGACAAACTAGCATGGTTTTCGGGACATGTCTGTTTTTGCAAAAGTATGTGTTGTGGACTTATCTGTTTTTGCACTCATAAATTGCCCAAAAATAACGAGTTGATGTTCAATTTTTTGCTTTTTTATGTCTGAGATACTCATATTTCAAGTGACCATGTCTTAGAAGCTGAATTGGAAATACTAACACATGTAAACCAACATTCATTCATTAATACTGTGGAGACAGGAATAATCAGGCCGAGCATTCAGAGGAGATGAACTTCATTCACTCTCTCACATCTTCCAGAATCAGAAAACATTAACCTCCTGTAGCAGGGACTCTCTTTTATATCACAACACTCATACATCCCTGCTACCCGAGGTACTACATTACAATTCATTCCCGCATGACAATTCCTTTTGTCCCCCAGCCCGTTAATCCCCATGCTCTTCTGTCAGAGGAAATTACTGCATCTCCATGTCTTTCGGTCTGAGATGAATACCACAGCATGGGTCCCCTATACCACTCCCATAATACTCCCATACATGACATATTGTACTGAAGTATGGGGAAATACATATAAAACAAACATATATCCAGTCATTATGCTTCAGAAGAGAGCTATTTGAATAATAAACAAAGCTGCTTACAGGGAACCAACAAACCCACTTTTTCTTAAATTAAAAGCTCTTAAGTTGAAAGATCTGGTTGACTTTAAAACTGCAGTAATAATGTTTAAAGTGAAGAATCTATCACTGCCCACAAATATCCAAAAGTTGTTCCAAATAAGGGAGAAATAATATCATTTCAGAGGAACATGTATATTTCAAAAACCTTCAGTGAGAACTACCACCAAGCAACACTGTGTCTCAGTGCAAGGAGGCAGATTGTGGAACGCTTTTGGACCTGAATTAAAATCATATACAACGCTTGGACAATTTAAACAAAAACTAAAAGAAATACTCCAAACTTATATACAAGATGACATGTAAAATCACATAAGGATTGTCATATCCAGTCTGCGTTGTGTTGTAGCTTAGTTTTTTGTCACATTTTGTCTTAGCTATGTTCTGAATTGTGATCGCTCTTGTTTTGTTTTTCTTTTGGATTCTTGGATGGAATATGGGTGGGCAATATAAGCTGCGGCTTCAGCCATCACCCATTTCGGATAACTTATGTTGAACTGTATAATCAGAGGAGTTATTGTCTAATTTGACCTTGTTGGATTTTCTTTCCCCCTTTGTTATATTATTCTATTTCTTTTAATCTGTACTTTTAATCTATCCGAAATAAAGATTAATGAAAGAAAAACCCACAATGGTCACAGAAGTAACTTGAATCTGACAAAAGTGGTAATAAATAAAAATTCTATGAAAATTAATCAATGAAAATCAGACAATGCTTTTGAATTGTGCTTCAACAAAATTATTTAAAAAAACAAACTCATGAAACAGGCCTGGACAAAAATGATGGTACTCCTAGAAAAGATTGAAAATAATGTGACCATAGGGACATGTTCAACCAAGATGTGTCCTCTAATTAACATCACAGGTGTCTACAAATTGTAATCAGTCAGTCGGCCTATTTAAAGGGTGACAAGTAGTCACTGTGCTGTTTGGTGACATGGTGTTTACCACACTAAACATGGACCAGAGGAAGCAAAGGAGAGAGTTGTCTCAGGAGATTAGAAAGAAAATTATAGACAAGTATGTTAAAGGTAAAGGCTATAAGACCATCTCCAAGCAGCTTGATGTTCCTGTGACTACAGTTGCACATATTATTCAGAAATTTAAGATCCACGGGACTGTAGCCAACCTCCCTGGACGTGGCCGCAGGAGGAGACAGATAATACGAATGGTAACAAAAGAGCCCAGAACAACCTCTAAACACATTCATGGTGAACTCCAAGGTCAAGGTACATCAGTGTCAGATCGCACCATCTGTCGTTATTTGAGCCAAAGTGGACTTCATGGGAGACGACCAAGGAGTACACCACTGTTGAAAACAAATCATAAAAAAGCCAGACTGCAATTTGCCAAACTGCATGTTGACAAGCCACAAAGCTTCTGGGAGAATGTCCTATGGTCAGATGAGACAAAACTGCAACTTTTTGGCAAGGCACATCAGCGCTATGTTCACAGACGCAAAAATGAAGCATACCGAGAAAAGAACACTGTCCCTACTGTGAAACATGGAGGAGGTTCTGTTATGTTCTGGGGCTGCTTTGCTGCATCTGGCACAGGGTGTCTTGATTCTGTGCAGGGTACAATGAAATCTCAAGACTATCAAGGTATTCTAGAGAGAAATGTGCTGCCCAGTGTCAGACAGCTTGGTCTCAGTCGCAGGTCATGGGTCTTGCAACAGGATAATGACCCAAAACATACAGCTAAAAACACCCAAGAATGGCTAAGAGCCAAACATTGGACTATTCTAAAGTGGCCTTCTATGAGCCCTGATCTAAATCCTATTGAACATCTGTGGAAGGAGCTGAAACATGCCATCTGGAGAAGGCACCCTTCAAACCTGAGACAACTGGAGCAGTTTGCTCATGAGGAGTGGGCTAAAATACCTGCTGAGAGGTGCAGAAGTCTCATTGACAGTTACAGAAATCGTTTGATTGCAGTGATTGCCTCAAAAGGTTGTGCAACAAAATATTAAGTTAAGGGTACCATCATTTTTGTCCAGGCCTGTTTCATGAGTTTGTTTTTTAAAATAATTCTGTTGAACCACAATTCAAAAGCATTGTCTGATTTTCATTGGTTAATTTTCATAGAATTGTTATTTATTACCACTTTTGTCAGATTCAAGTTATTTCTGTGACCATTGTGGGTTTTTCTTTCATTAACAGAGGGGTACCAACAATTTTGTCCACAGCTGTATATACAAGATGACATGTAAAATCACATAAGAATTATCATATTCAGTCTGTGTTGTGCTGTTGCTTAGTTTTTTTTTTTTGTCACGTTTTGTCTTAGCTTTGTTCTGAATTGTAATCACTCTTATTTTATTTTCCTTTTGAACTCTTAGATGGAATATGGGTGGGGAATATAAGCTGCGGCTTCAGCCATCACCCATTTCGGATAATTTATGTTGAACTGTATAATCCAAGGAGTTATTGTTTAATTTGACCTTGTTAGATTTTTTCCCCTTTGTTTTATTATTCTGTTCCTTTCTTTTAATCTTTACATTTAATCTATCCTAAATAAAGATTCGTTCATTCATTCATTCATTCATTCATTCATTCATTCATTCAGATGAAAAGTTGTTTTTCCTCACAGTTACAACAAATGGACTTATGTGTTTTTGCAAACGAACTCTTCATATATACTGTGTGTGTGTGTGTGTGTGTGTGTGTGTGTGTGTGTGTGTGTGTGTGGCATCGATCCCCTTTGGCTCTAATCTGTAAAATTACTTTTCACCTTAAAGAAATTGTTTCACCCAAAAGTCTGGTCAAGAATTGTTTCCTTCACCTAAGGACCACCGTTTGAAAACACATTCCATGGTAAAAAGGATGATAAGGCTCCCATTTTGTGCCTGGAACAGATTTAGTCTGTGATCATAAATCCATGAACTTCCTCCCAACCAGACAGTTTTATGCTGTACCAGTTTGAAATATCTCAAATCCCTTGAGTTATTATTAGCTATGGCTACTAGCTCTCTTTCCTCTCCTCTGGTGTGCTCTCTCTGTCAGATGTTTAGCTACACCTCTGCCTCTTTTAGCGATAACGGTAAATGTAATAAATGTTGTCTTTTTGAGGCGCTCGAGGCGAGGTTGTCTGATTTGGAATCCCGGCTCCGCTGCATTGAAACACCGTCTGCGCCAGTTAATCTCGACGGACGCCCATTAGCTGCAGCAGAGCTAGCTAGCTTAGGCCCCCCTGTCAGCGGTTCCCCGGCTCTCCTCAGCAGCGAGGAGACTGGGTGGGTGACGGTGAGAAGGAAGCCTAGTCGCAAAGCCCCGGTTCACCACCAACCTGTTCACGTTTCTAATCGTTTTTCCCCGCTCAGCGACACACCCGCTGAGGAAAAAACTCTGATCATTGGCGACTCTGTAGTCAGAAACGTGAACCTAGAGACTCCAGCGGTCATAGTCAAATGCATTCCTGGGGCCAGAGCAGGCGACATCGAGTCAAATCTGAAAATGCTGGCTAAAAGTAACTGTAAATACTCCACAATTGTTATTCACGCCGGCATTAATGACATCCGTCTCCGGCAGTCGGAAGTCACCAAACTTGATGTAGAATCGGTGTGTGACTTTGCAAAAACGATGTCAGCCACTGTAGTATTCTCTGGGCCCCTCCCCAATCTGACCAGTGATGACATGTTTAGTCGCTCGTCATCCTTGAACCGCTGGCTGTCTGTGTGGTGTCCTAAAAATGACGTGGGCTACATTGACAATTGGAGCTCTTTTTGGGGGAAACCTGGTCTTATGAGACGAGACAGCATTCATCCCACTTTGGATGGCGCTTCTCATTTATCTAACAATCTGGCATCTTTTTTATCCAAATTTCCAAAACCATGACTACTCAGAGTTGGGACCAGGAAGCAGAGTCGCAGTCTTACACGCCTCTCTGCAGCTCCTCTTCATCCGCCACCCCTCAGCTTAGCCCCTGTCTTCCCCATCAGAGAATCGTTGTCTGCTCCCTCCAAAGTAAATAAAAATATAATGTATAAGCATCCCAAAGTGATAAAGCAAAACATTGGTAAAACTCAAATTAAACATAAAGCCTCTAAATTGAATGATTTGGCCTCTGTTCCTCCTCATAATTTAAAAATTAAATGTGGTTTATTAAATATTAGGTCTCTAACTCCCAAGTCTCTGTTAGTCCATGATCTGTTAATTGATCATCAGATTGATTTAATTTCCCTTACAGAGACTTGGTTAGGGCAAGAGGATTATGTTGGTTTAAATGAATCAACTCCCTCTGGTTATTTAAACTGTCAAAATCCCAGAAGTTCTGGTCGTGGAGGAGGAGTAGCAACAATTTACCATTCCAAATTACTAGTTAATGTAAAGCAAAAAACATGTTATAATTCCTTTGAGGGCCTGGTCCTCAGTATTGGGCACTTTAGCAATTTTAGGTTAAACCCAATTTTATTTGCCATTGTTTATCGTCCCCCATCAACCTACTCAGAATTTTTATCTGAATTTGCTGATTTCTTAGCTGATTTAGTGCTGAAATCTGATAGAATAATTATAGTAGGGGACTTTAATATACATGTGGATGTAGATAGTGACTGCCTTAATGTGGCATTTAATTCAATATTAGACTCGATTGGGTTTTCTCAGAAAGTAGGAAATTCTACTCATTACCTCCACCATACATTGGACCTTGTTCTGACATATGGCATAGAAATAGAAAATCTTGTAGTGTCTCCTCATAACCCTGTACTGTCAGACCATTGTCTGTTAACCTTTGATTTTACCATTTCTGACTATTTGGCTCCTAAAGAAAAATATTATTACAGTAGATGCCTCTCAGATGATGCTGTTTCCAAATTTATGCAGATTGTTTCCTCTATGCCATGTGTCAACACAACGGAAATAAGCTATAGACAGCTTGCTCCTTCTGTAATTGATAACATGGTGGATAGTGTTTCAGCTTCTCTGCATCAGGCTCTAGACTTGGTGGCCCCCTTAAAAAAGAAAAAGTCTAATCAGAGATTTCTAACTCCTTGGTTCAACACAGAAACTCGTAGCTTAAAACAGAAGACTCATCAATTAGAAAGAAAATGGCGCTCTACTAATTTAGATGAAATCTATTTAGCTTGGAGAAATCATCTTTTAATTTATAAAAAATCTCTTAGAAAAGCTAGAACAAGTTATTACTCTGCATTAATAGAAGAGAACAAGAATAATCCCAGGTTTCTTTTCAGTACTGTAGCCAGGTTGACAAAGAGTCAGGACTCTGTCAATCCTAGCATTCCCTTAGAGCTTACTAGTCAGGACTTAATGAACTTTTTCAATAATAAAATTTCATCCATCAGAGATAAAATCAATCAGATTCTTCCCACAGTTAACTTAAATACTGTAACTACTACAACTCCTTCTTTTGATGTCTGTCTTGATGAGTTTACTCTAATCGACCTTTGTGAGTTAGACAAAATAGTTTCCTCATCCAAACCTTCAACTTGTCTTTTAGACCCTATTCCTACTAGGTTATTTAAAGAAGTCTTTCCACTTATTGGTAGCTTTATTCTTCATATAATCAATTCTTCATTAACTTTAGGCCATGTACCGCAGGCTTTTAAAACAGCTGTAATTAAACCCTTACTCAAAAAGCCAACGCTAGATCCAGGAGCTTTAGCTAACTATAGACCAATCTCTAATCTCCCTTTCATTTCAAAAATCTTAGAAAGAGTTGTTGCTACGCAATTATTCGACCACCTGCAGGGAAATGGTTTACTTGAAGAGTTTCAATCTGGGTTTAGAATCCATCATAGTACTGAAACAGCCTTAGCGAAGGTCACTAACGACCTCCTCATTGCATCTGATAATGGACTAGTTTCTGTACTTGTCCTTTTAGACCTTAGTGCAGCTTTTGATACTATCGATCATAATATTCTACTTGATAGATTAGAATACCATGTTGGACTTAATGGAACTTCGTTGCAGTGGTTTAGATCTTATTTATCTGATAGGTTCCAGTTTGTTCATGTAAATAATGAGTTTTCTTTTAACTCAAAGCTTAGTCATGGAGTTCCACAGGGATCTGTGCTAGGCCCTACTCTTTTTAGTTTATATATGCTTCCGTTAGGCAACATTATTAGAAAGCACTGTATACATTTTCATTGTTATGCAGATGACACACAATTATACCTGTCAATGAAGCCAGATGATAGTAATCAATTAGCCAAGTTAGAAGCCTGTCTTAAGGAAATCAAAGCTTGGATGACTTGTAATTTCCTGCTATTAAATTCAGATAAGACTGAAGTCATTCTTGTTGGTCCAAAAAACCTTAGAAATTCCTTTCCAAATCAAACTTTCAGTTTGGATGCAGTTACTCTTTCTCTTAATAGCTCTGTGAGGAACCTTGGAGTTATTTTTGATCAGGATTTGTCCTTCAATTCACATATTAAATTTGTTTCTAAGACTGCCTTCTATCATTTGCGTAATATTGCCAAGATTAGGAGCATCTTGTCTCAGAGTGATGCTGAGAAACTGATCCACGCTTTTGTTAGCTCGAGATTAGATTATTGTAATTCTTTATTATCAGGTTGTCCTAAAACATCTTTAAAAAGTCTTCAGCTGATCCAAAATGCTGCAGCAAGAGTTTTAACAGGTACTAGAAAGAGAGATCATATCTCTCCGGTTCTGGCCTCCCTTCATTGGCTTCCCATAGAGTTTAGAATTAAGTTTAAAATCCTTCTTCTTACTTACAAAGCTCTAAACAATCAGGCTCCTTTTTATTTAAAAGATCTGATACTACCGTATTATCCTAACAGAGCACTACGCTCCCAAAATGCAGGACTACTTGTAATACCTAGAATCTCCAAAAGTACAATGGGAGGCAAAGCCTTCAGTTATCAAGCTCCTCTCCTGTGGAATCAGCTGCCAATCTGGATTCGGGAGTCAGACTCGATCTCTGTTTTTAAGAATAGGGTTAAAACCTACCTTTTTGATATAGCCTACAATTAGGGAGGGATCATGTGTTTCTGAACCCTCCCTTAGTTATGCTGCTAATAGGTTTAGTCAGCCGGGGGACCTCCAGTAATGCATTGGGCCTCACTCCTTTCCTCACTCTCTATGAAATATTTTTTTTTGCTGGTCATTAACATTTGTTTGTTCTCTCCCATAGATTGAGTCCCCATCGTGCTGTTTGCTCTCTACATGTCTGTTCTTTTCATCTTCTCTGTCCCCTCACCCCCCAGCCAGTCGCAGCAGATGACTGCCCCTCCCTGAGCCTGGTTCTGCTGGAGGTTTCTTCCTGTTAAAAGGGAGTTTTTCCTCTCCACCGTCGCCAAGTGCTTGCTCACAGGGGATCACCTGATTGCTGGGGTCTTTCTGCAACTGTGGGGGTTCCCCCCTACAGTTGATAGTGCTATGAGATGACTGTTGTTGTGAAATGGCGCTATATAAATAAAGTTGAATTGAATTGAATTGAAATTGAATTGAGTGCATTCCACGGTCTCTAAGGATTATGCACAACTCAACACTACTCCCTGGTGGACATCTACGGAATATGTTTGCATTACTTCTGTCAACTGCTGGACTGTTTGTTTTTTGACGAAACATTAACTGTCTCTTCAAGTTTTCATTCCTCAGGATAATTCTCAGGACACTATTTGAAGAGATGACCAACTCTGTGTTGGACAATGATGGTTTTGAAGTGTTTCATTAATCACTGATTTTAAATATGTTGCATGTTTGAAAATGCTTAAATGAGCCTTATTCCAAAGCATGTTAATTATAGAAGGACAAGTTCATAAAAGTGCATGCTCACTGAAAGTTAGTCATGAATCACTGAAGTTAGCTTAGACTTTATACATAAGTATATAAAGTGAATTTTTATATTAATTGAGATGTGTTCATCCTCTTGGAAAAGCTTACTCAAGTCATCTGACTGGGTCAGCCAATCACCAGCCAGTCTCTGTTGGGCAATGGCCCCTTTCATTTTATTGGTCGGTTACAGACAAAGGACTGTTTTCTTATTGGACCAGAGTTCATTTGAATCTCCCGCGATGGGAGACAGTTGGTTCCCTTTCATGTCAGTCAAGTTGTTCCCATGGAAACTTACTCAGTTTGAAGGAGGAACACATCAGTTCAGTGGCGAGAATGTCCTTTGTGAAAGTTTGTCTAAGTCTGTGTCCTGCCTTAAATTCTTTTTTGTTTCAATGTCTGGGAAATACTTTTCTTCTTTTTTGAGCTCAAACTTCTCTTTTATATAGAGTGAAACTCCATGTTCACAGACGATTTTGTATTTTATTCTGTTAAACTTTTTCCTATTGATTTTTCTTAACGCACCGTGTTTAAAGTGGACTGATTGGGTTTTTTTTCCTCACCCTGGAAGTTGTTTTCACCAATCACCACAGCATCTGAAGAACTCCGATTTCATGGCTTGAATAATTTTTATTAATCTTGTCTCTCCAATTCTGTGGCTTGATCAGACTTTGAACTATATTCAATTTATTTGGACCCGAAAATGCCGCTGAAAAATTCTTGTGTTGTCCGCATGGCATATGCTGCGGCCAACAGCCTCATCAGTGTCACCGGACCTCAGCTCCTGACTGCTTGTCCCTGGGAAGAAATATCTGCTGGCAGATATTTCCCAGTATCACCAAAGAAAATCTCAGCTCCTGGATCCAGCTGAAGAAAACCCCAAAACAAAGGTTACGTGAGCAAGATTCCTTTGTTTCATCTGCTGAGTTAATGCGATGTTCATTGCCTTACAATACGTCATAATTTGTCTCAGGTTTAAACTAGTTCATAACTCTGATTGGCGCTATAGAATTAAAGAGAAATAGTATTACTCTTCTCATTAAATTCTGTTTTTATTTTTAGAGTAACTCAGAATTTCTTTTCCATATAATTAGCTTTTTTAATTTTCTTCATAAAATTTTCATCAATTCTCTTCATCTTTTGGTTACTGTTATTTCAGTCTCCATCTTCCTCACAGTTACAAATACACAATAACGTTTCCGTGGTTCCACAAATGTGATTACACTCTTTTGCTCAATAATCAGTTACCAGTTAATATGATATTTGACACTTGTTGATCATTTCACTTGCTTACACATCAATTGAATGTAATGTCATTTAATCTTAGCCTGATCATTAAAACTGTAAATGGTATTATGGAAATTTCTGTGATTTCTTTTTCCTGTGTCTGTTTATGAAGTCACCCAGTAGAATTCCCGAATATTTGAGACTGATTGATTGAAGGCATAAAGATTAGTTATTAATAAATTGTCCAAGCTTTTGGACTGATTCCCCCAAAAATCGAGTTTTTCCGATGTGTGTGTGGACCCGAAGTAAACCTCCGTTTCCACATACACCTCTTGGTATAAATTAAATAATCTTTGTCCCTTTAAATTAAATGTTCCTACATATATATTTGTGCCACGTGTGAGTGTCATATCCCGAGCGCTATTTTGTCCGCACTCGGGCTACCCATCATTCCTGTCAGGCTTTGACAGCAGTGTTGTCATTCTGGCTCCCCGGGCTCTGATTGGTCAAACGCTTGGGAGTTCCCTGCTGTCACAGCCTGAGCAGCTGTGCTGCATTTGCGGTCGTTAGCAGCCGGCTTTAAATGCCGGCGCCAGCGGCTGCATCTTGCGGCTGTCTTGTCAAGCATTCTTGTCAACGTTGGTGTCATCATTCGTCTCTTTGTGTTCATCCACGATTCTCTGCTGATGTAAGTGTGTTTATCATTGTAGTTATTGTTCGTGTTCCTTGCCTTTCCTTATCTGACGGTGAGCGAGTGTTCCTCGTCTCAGCCGTCATCAATCATTGTTATGGTAATGGATAATCTTGCTGCTCTGCCCACGCGGTGAGTTATCGTGTCCTATCCTTGCCTTGAACTATAAATAAACCTTTGTGCAACTTTACTGGTCTGTGGCGTCTTATGCTGGCTCGTGATGGCCAGATGTGACAGTGAGGCTGGGTGCACTCTGAAACAGACACAAAAATGAATATTAAGCCATAAGCTGTGTGTGTGTTTTGGTCAAATCTGATCCCCTTTAAAAAAAAAAAAAACAAGGTGGAGTTTTTGTATGTGTGTGTGCATGTGTCCCGCACTACAGGGGTCTGCAGTGTCTCTGTGTCTTGCTGATCACGAGGGGGAGGAAGGAATTCGGTCCACTTTCCCTCCTGCTCAGGCATTTCTGTTTTAGTTCAAAGCATGCTTCAGAAAAGCATTATCATATACTGAATTAATTAAAATAAGGCCTGAAAAGATGGAACATGACGAAATCCGAGCCGTTCTTTTGTTAATTTAGCTCGTTCAGCGAAATTCCTGATGGGATAAACTAAATTAGCCAATTTGTTTCCCCTCTCCTCATAGGTGTAACGGTAAATCCCAATCTAAAATCATGCTAGACACAGCCTGATAAGTCACTGAGAGGAAATTGAGGTAACAGCTGAATGGTGCACTTATTTAAAGTTGTGAGATTATTCTTGCATGAATAAAACCGAATTAAGGAGATTAAACTCTCCAGTTTTAAGAAAAGAAACAAGGCATGGTTCGTGGTTGGAAGACCGCGTCTGAATTTGCGGGACACGTGCGCACTCACATTCGCACGTGACCGAAATGACTAGGTGCACAAGAACTGCGCATGCACAAATTAAGCAGTGCAGACACCATTTTGAAAGCCACTAGGGTGAGTCACCCTAGACACCATTTTAGAGTTGAGACCGATAGACCACTTCCAAGCAACGTCACTGTGTCTCCTTCTCCTTGAGTGCAGAAGGTACTGCCTCCATCTTGTGGTCAACCATAAGAACTGCATCCTTTAATAAAATATGTAAAACTCTTAATCTGCTAAGCCGATTTCTAACCAAACCAGGCTTCCAAATTAACTTTAAAGCAATCGATGTTATTCAGAATAACCTAAATTTAAAACCAATTTAAAGTTTCTATGCCAAGGAACAGAAGTGAAAAAGAAACTTGTTGGCTGTTGAAGGTTTATCCTCATTGGTGGACTACATTCTACTGCATATGCACAGTAGAAGCATATAAAAGCATACACTTTGTATTTAATCACTTGTGTTAACCACACATTTTAATCTTTAAAGTTAAAAGCACATATATTTACACATTTTATGCAATAATTGCAAACTGTTGAAGCTATATATATATATGTGTGTTTTGTTGAAATTCTGCATTGTGTGATTTCTTCCACAGGAAGCCCATTTCAGCTTCAGAATTCTAATAATTGCTAATGCTTATTCAACAGTGATCTTAAAGTTGGGTTAACCCTGTGCATGCTGGTAAAGGGTTTAGTGATTCACTGAATATTTACCAAAATTTTCCAAAATTAAGAAACCACATTAATCAATTAACACTTTAAAGTTCCAGGTGTTATTTAAAATCATTGTGCTATTCTTGGTTCATGTTTTTCTCCACAGGAAAAGGAAAAGAGTAACCAATTCACTAACCTTCACCAGGATTTAAAAGAGAAAAGTCAAAAGGTGAAAACATTGATTATTCTGTAAATAAAAACTTTATAGATAACAATCAAGTCAATCACCATTAGCTTTAATCCTAAGAAATCCTTGGTGGCAAAATACACAAAAACAATTCACTTGTGTTTCCTAATCTGTAAATATTTAACATAAAAAAACTTTAAATGAGAATTTGCTTTAACCATAAAGACAGTCAACCTTAACTTGAAAAAGAAGTGAAAACTTATAACCTTTAATCTCTAAAGCATTTAACCTTTTCTATTTTTGTTGTTTCCCTTTTTTGTAAACAAAATCATTACTTTAAAGTGACATTCAACAAAAATTCCAAAGCTAGTTATTAATGACAATTCCAATACTAGGCTTTGAAAGTTGAAGTAAAGAAGTCAATCCACACAATTTTTTAGTTTTTGTGAAATACAAATCAAAATACAGTTTCAACAAACCGATAAATTGAAACATCTCCACATTTCTAAATAATTTCAAAATTCTACCTCCCTCCTTACAAGCCTGTAAGTTGGAACAAGTTCTAAAAAGAGCTTATAACTAACACTGTTATAAAATAACACTCAAAGGTTAAGCCTTGACTAACAAATTTAGCTATAATCAACAAGTTGATTTTTAAGCTAACTAACAACAAATGGTAAGACATGGCAGGTCAACAGACAACCGACCAATTTACCAAACTGGACAACCTTCAAGCAACATTGGAAGAATGGACTTCTGATTTTATATCTACCTTCACAACACGGGTCAAGAAAACACAGCCCGAAGATCTGAAGCAACTCACTGAAGAACTTTTGGATGGCCACACTGAAAAGCCATCAGAAGGAAAGGACCACACCAGTGTGTTCGGTAAATTCACGTTAGCATTAGTCGCGAGATTAAAAGTAGCCAAGAATGAGCTAGAAAATCAACAATCAGCAATCCTCTCTCTCCAGGAAGAGAACAAATCACTAAAGGAAAAACTGGACCAATCTCAAGATAAAAACGACAATACTCAAGCTCAACTTGATAGCGCGTTACGAGATTTGGACCAGGCAGAGTCAGGAAAGTGATGGTTGACGCATGACAATGACTTGCTTTGCCAAGAGAACAGTGAACTTGAAGATGCCCTTCTGAACACAAAGAAGGAACTCAGAAGAGTTGAAGGTCAACTTGAGAATGTGAAGAATGACTACAAGGAATGTTAACTGCTCCTATAGGAAGCACATAAAGAATGGGACTTCCACCACGCTCCCTTGTCCGATTCCCGTTTCAAGCATGGACGATTGCGTGGACAGCATGCGTATGCCCCTTCAGACCTTGACAAGATCATGTAAAATCTTACGAAATTTGATCCAACTCCTATGGGTTCACCTGATACCAAAGCCTATTTACAAGATATTGATTACTACCTGCGCAAGTACCCTAATGCTATGCTCGACGGTCACATCTATTTGAATAAACTAACATCTAACTGGTCGGTATCAAAATTTATAGACAGACAGCCAACAGATATCAAGACAGACTACATGCAACTTTGCGAAGCCATCGAAAAGGAATTCTTCGACGACTGTCTACAATCAGGGCTATCGGCAGCCCTGGCCATGAAACAGGGTCGCCCAGAGCCTCCACAGGCCTGCTACCAGTGACTCCTTCTTGCATATTTTGGATCTCAAAATACACCAGGGATGGAAGAAGACCAGAATTTCAAGACCCTCTTCATTCAGAACTTCCATCCCACTGTGAGTCACCACCTTGGAGTTACAGCTAACCCAAGGTTCAGCTCAATATGTCAGCTGAGAGAGTTTTTTTTTTTTTTTTTTTTTGTTACTTATTTGTACCCGTAGGTAGACTTGGTTTGCAGTCTGGTGACAAGCCACCGGCTGCTGGTCGCTGCGTGCGCGAGCGCCCTAAACCTACATGTTTTTGGTGTGCGGGAGGAAACCGGAGAAATCCCGGAGTAAACCCGCGCAACACGGGGAGAACATGCAAACTCCACACAGCTCACTGTTGGTCGGGGGCTGGGATCGAACCCACGATCTCATGATCCCCGCGATCCCCCGGCCGAGGGTAAAACTGTGCTGCCACAGTGCTAAACCACTGCGCCACCGTGCAGCCCAGAGTTTGCACATTATGCATTCCAAAAACAGCAACAAAGTTGCAACAAGCACACTGAGCCTGCCATCGTGCTAGCTATCAGCGCTACGTCTGACACCTTGGAGTTGGAAGGAGCCCCTCGCTCTACTCCATCTTCTACACCATGATTACATAAAAAACTGAGATGTTTCTCCAACCGACCTCATCAAGGTCAAAACCAAACTAGGTCCTCTGAATCTCACTCAGGACCAACTTTGTGAAAACCCGACTACCGTCGTAGGTCATATCTACCAGATAGGTCATGAGAACACGGTATGGACTCCCAGGATGACAGATACCAATACAAAGACATGCGTAACCATGGCAAATGATCTCCTCCACCTCATCACATAAGCTCAGGAGCAGAGACCAATCACAAACCTTGGAAGAAGAAAGAAACTCCTGCTCTCAGTAGAGAAGATATAGAAGTTGTCAAACACCTCCTAGTGGAGATTCAAAACAACAAAGAAAATGAAACTGCTGACATCCTAGCTATCGCAGCTATGCCAACTCAGAACAAATGCTGTAAACCACGAAGAAAAGGCAAAAAGAAAATCCCTCTTACAACTGGAGAAGAACCAAAGGACCTAATGCAGTCCAGTGCTGTTATGGCAGCCCAACCACAAGTCAAAGACCACTCCTCTAAAAACATTTTGCAAATCTATGTCGAACCACCTGTTCCACAGTTTCTGTGTGATTCAAATGAGAGGGGGGGGGTGCAAAAATTCTATCTTCTACTGACCTTTGAAGACGTGATGTGTCAGGACCCTGTTTTAGACACCGCTGCTGACATCACTCTCATGTCACACAACCTTTTTTACAAACTACGTGTAGCTGCTAACCGCACTCACAAGGATTTAAAACTGGAACCCTGTTCATTAGCCGTTGGACCATATGCGCTCACTAAAACGACCCTGTTGGACATGTCACTGGTCAAAGTCTCCATTGGCCCCGTGACCTTGACACATCCGGTCTATGTGTCCAAACTTGACTCCATTCCATTGCTCATTGGCAAAGATCTACTGAACTGCTTTGTGCTACTGATTGATTTTAAGAATCTCAAACTATGGGCTCAAACTCAACAACCTCACCCATTCAACCTAACAAGGACAACTGAATCACAGTGCTTGGTTCTTGACACTTTGGACACCCCAAGTCTCACACAACTAGCACTGTTGGAACAACCAATACTGATTGAAAGCGACCGCAAAGACCAAGGTGAACACTGTCCTCAAGAAGTCAAAGGTCACCTTCAAACACAAGGTCAAGCCAAGGAAGCGAATGACCATGGGAACTCACTGACTGAGCAGAAAGCTCCACTTAGCCCTCTTGACATTGTTGACGTAACATTGGTGTTACCTTCTGAATCCCGCCCACCCACTCCTGTGGCCTGCATGGTCAATGGAACCAAATCAACCAGCTACCCGGAAACTCCGCAACCTCAAGGTTATGCATCGGTGGACCCAACTTTTGTGAACACTATGCACGCATTTACTCAAGCCCATGACCCCGTGGTCCATAAATCCGTCATACACCAATCGGACCCGACCGTACACGCGCTCCCCGCATCAAATTTCTCTAATATTACAAAATTGAAAACACTTCCTGTGACGCAGCCTTCTCTGCAGCTACACAATGGCACTCATATTCCTGCTTCCGACGAACAATCATTGCCACCGCTCATAGTTCCTCGAAACCAGAGAGGGTGATGACTGCCAACGCCCCATGACCTTCCTGCTGTAGAACTCAGAGGCGTCAAAACGATGGACAATGCTCCCAAGGCTACATTTCAAAAAGACTTGGACCGATCTGCCAAACGACACAAAGCATACAACGACCAAAGAGCCTCCCATGGCAAACATCAAGGGGGGGGACAAGGTCTTCCACGACACATTTGTACCGTAAACACAACAAATTAATCTACAGGCAGGGAAAATCACTCCTAAATTCCTGCCTGGGTGGAGGAATCCCCACCTTGTCAACAACAAACTTTGGCCACTTAAGTACCAAATCCAGGACCCCATTTTCAAATGGCCCCATCACAATCAGAGTAAACTTTACCAAAACCCTATGGGGCTTTCCGGGTACAACACAGTCACAGTAAGTCCACAGTAGTCCTCATTCACACCTTCACGGGCTACCTCAGCTTCTGTGTGGACAAATCCGTTCCCACCAAGACCATACGGCGTCACTCAAACAACAAACCCTGGATCAACCCTAAGATAAAAACACTTCTGAGAGAGAAGAAGAGGATCTTCAGGTCGGGGAACAGGGAGATGCTGAAGTCCGTACAGAGGGAGCTGAGGAGAAAGATCAGAGAAGGCAAGGACAGCTTCAGGAAGAAGATGGAGGACAAGCTGCAACAGAGCGACATCAGCGGGGTCTGGAGAAACCTCAAAACCATCTCGGGGCTCCAGAATACCTCCCCCCAGGCCACAGGGGGCAGGGAGTGGGCGAACAACCTGAATCTGTTTTTCAATAGATTTGACCAACCGCCCTCCCCCCTGTCTGCACAACAACCACTGCTGCCTCTAAGAAATCAAGTCCTGCTGCCCACTCCCCACTCCACCGACACCCCCCCCAGTCCCAACACACAGCCCCCCATCCTGACCCTGACCAAGACCCAGGTGAGGACGGAGCTGAGGAAGATCAAGGCGAGGAAGGCGTCGGGACCGGACGGCATCAGCGCAAAGCTCCTCAAGTCCTGTGCAGACCAGCTGTGTGGGATTGTGACGTATATCTTCAACATGAGCCTGAAACTGGGGAGGGTACCACAGCTGTGGAAAACATCTTGTGTGGTACCTGTACCAAAAACTTCCCACCCCAAAGACCTGAACAGCTACAGACCGGTGGCCTTGACGTCCCACTTGATGAAGACCCTGGAGAGACTGCTCCTTGCTCATCTCCGCCCCCTGGTGGAACCAGCGATGGATCCACTCCAGTTCGCCTACCAGCATGGCATTGGGGTGGAGGATGCGGTGATCTTCCTCCTTCACCGTTCTCTGTCCCACCTGGAGAAGCCCGGGAATATGGTGAGGATCATGTTCTTTGACTTCTCCAGTGCTTTCAACACCATCCAACCGATGATCCTGAAGGACAAGCTGCTGCGCGCAGGGGTGGACCAGCACCTGTCATCATGGATCCTGGACTACCTCACGAACCGGCCTCAGTTTGTGAGAACCCGGGACTGTGTTTCCGACACGATCATCAGTAGCACAGGGGCCCCCCAGGGAACGGTGCTGGCTCCCTTCCTGTTCACTCTTTATACTGCGGACTTCTCACACAACACAACACATTGCCATCTACAGAAGTTCTCTGATGACTCTGCGATCATTGGTCTCATCTCCAACGGAGATGAAGCTGAGTACAGAGGGCTTATCCAGGACTTTGTGGACTGGTGCCATCGGAACTGCCTCCAGATCAACGCGAGGAAAACTAAGGAGCTGGTGGTGGACTGCCGCAGGCATGGGCAGCCCCTCACAGCACCAGTAAATATACAGGGAACAGACATCGAGATGGTGACATCCTATAAGTACCTGGGTATTCATCTGAACAATAAACTAGACTGGTCACACAATACTGACGCACTCTACAAGAAGGGACAGCGCAGGCTGTTCCTGCTGAGGAGACTCAGGTCTTTTGGTGTACAAGGGGCGCTGCTGAAGTCATTCTATGACACGGTGGTGGCATCAGCCATCACTTTTGGAGTGGTCTGCTGGGGCAGTGGCATTACTGCAGCCGATAGGAAGAGACTGAACAAACTGATTAAGAAAGCTAGCTCTGTCCTGGGGCAGCGCCTTGATCCGATGGAGGAGATAGGAGAGAGAAGGACGGTGGCTAAACTGTCATCTCTGCTGGAGTCCGAGTTCCACCCTATGCAGGACATACTGGATGCACTGAGGAGCTCATTTAGCAGCAGACTACATCATCCCAGGTGCACAACCGAGAGGTTTCGTAGGTCCTTCCTACCAACGGCTGTCAGACTGTACAACCTAAGCAGGGCTGCTCGCAGAGATAGCAAAAAGACGTAACAAACTAATAGTTTTTTTGAATGCAAAAGATGCAATAGACTTACACAATGGTCCTCTCCGGCATACAACTAGGAACATACCGGTCGCTATGGAGGGTGAGAATATGTATGGGCACATAATCATACCATGTAGGATAACTAAATAGACGGTTATGCTGTTTCATCCCACCTAGCAACAATGCTCTGCACTGTGTGTGTTTATATATTTACATATTTATTCCATCTAGCTACAATGCTCAGCACTGGGTGTGTTTATATTTATATTTATATATCTATATATTTATTCCATCTAGCTACAATGCTCCGCACTGTTTTTATATATCTACATATTATTCCATCTAGCTACATTGCTCCGCACTGTGTGTGTTTATATACTTGCATATTTATTCCACCTAGCTGCAATGCTCCGTACTGTGGGTGTTTATATATTTACATATTTATTCCATCTAGCTACAATGCTCTGCACTGTGTTCATATATTCATATATTTATTCCATCCAGCTACAATGCTCTGCACTGTGTCTGTGTGTGTGTGTGTGTATATATATATTTTATAGTAATATGTACATATGTATATTAGCTGCTCATGCTTGCTTGTTTTTTTTTTTCTTGCCTTCTGATTGTTGCTCTGAGTGTTGCTATCCCTGTGCTGTTGCAATCCTGGAATTTCCCCGTTGTGGGACTAATAAAGGCTTATCTTATCTTATCTTATCTTAAATAAGATTAAAATCAGGCCTACGTCCAAGAAATAACCGTTAGCTAACTATTAGCCTCAGGTACACTCGGTCACATTTTTCCAAACCAATCAGTTAACTGCATAAAAAATTTCTGAAAAAAAGGTAAATTAAAACCAAATTATCCCTTAAACTAATCTTAAAAGCCTCTGTAAAATTCTAATCCGTTTCAATCGACTTACTATTATCAAATAGTACACACAAAACATCGATACCATTAGCTTGAGCTAACAACATCAAAATTCCCACTAAAGGTGATAAAATATCTAAGGTTTAGGGTTCAATCTCTAAAAGAAATTGTTCCACCTCTGTGATATCCTACCGTGTAGCAATGATCACACTTGAGTTATTTCTTTGGCTAACTCTTGCCATTTATTCTGCAACACACACGACAATGACTGAACATGGATTCTGCGCGGGGTTTTTTACACTCTTATTCTAATGTGTCCCCTTAGT
This sequence comes from Pholidichthys leucotaenia, assembly GCA_020510985.1. Taxonomy (NCBI): domain Eukaryota; kingdom Metazoa; phylum Chordata; class Actinopteri; order Cichliformes; family Pholidichthyidae; genus Pholidichthys; species Pholidichthys leucotaenia. The sequence continues at coordinate 453,833,156 of CM035838.1, forward strand.
AGTAGTGCTGAACAATACAGGTAGTTCCCCCTAGAGGCCTGTGCCAGTAATGTTTTAATTTAGACTTGCAGTCTACCACATCCCTCCCCTCTAGATTAAACTACTCTTAATTACACTAGCCAATTATACTAGACATCCTGGAACTCCCATTTAACCCTAAACTATCACAGTTACTTTTTAACTTCTTAAACACATGTGCCATACACATAATTTCTTTCTCTTTTTTTTTTTTTTTTCACATGTATAACACACATAACAGTCTAACTGGGGAATTGGTTTGACTACCGCATCCCAGTGAAGTTCCAGGACGCATTCTTGTCCTGTGGCTGGGGAACTCACTACTGACTAAGTATAGTCCTTCAAGTAGTCTGGAGCTTTCCTAGCTCGCTGAGATCTTCTCACGGCGGGTGAGCCAACTGCAGGTGAAGACTCAGACTGCTCCACTGTTTCGGCTGCTGCAGTGCTGCCCGTAGAATCTGCAGAGACGGGTACCTCAGGTATCACCTGAAGTGGTGGTTCGTTGATGCTCTCCTCAGAATGGTTGTCAGACAACACCTCTGGTGCCATCGGCAGGGGAATGGAGCTCCTACCACGAACTTGGTCGATGTGTCGCCTCACCACTTGTCCATGGCCTAATGTCACCTTGAATGACACAGGGCCTGTCTTTTCTGTTATTTCTCCTGGTACCCAGACTGGTCCTGAGCCAAAGTTGCGGGTGTAGACCACGTCTCCTTCTCTCAGTATTCTCTCTCTAGCATGCATGTCATGATAACCTTTTTGTCTCTCTTGTTTATCATGCACTTTGTTTCTGAAGTCTGGATGTATTAAGTCAAATGTTGACCTCAACTTCCTTCCACACAACAGCTCAGCTGGTGACTTGCCAGTTGTAGATTGGGGTGTTATTCGATAGCTGAACAGAGCTCGCGACATTCGGGTTTCAATAGAGTCTCCTGCCATCTTTTTCATGAGTGACTTGAACGTCTGCACGGCCCTCTCGGCTAAGCCATTAGAAGAAGGATGGTATGGCGCAGTTGTGATGTGACGTATGCCATTCTTTTCAGAAAACTCTTGGAACTGTTCACTCGTAAAACATGTACCGTTATCTGATACTATGATTTCAGGTATGCCATGTTGGCTGAAACTCTTTCTAAGACATTCAATGGTAACAGTAGAAGTAGAGCTACTCACAGAATATGCATCGATCCACTTTGAGTATGCGTCAACTATGATCAGGAACATTCTTCCCATCCATGGACCTGCGTAGTCAATGTGAATTCTTCTCCATGGTTTATCTGGAACTTCCCAGGGATGTAGTGGGGCTGCTGGAGGACTGTTCCTGTTCTCCTGGCATGCCGCACATGACTTCACAAGCGCCTCCACCTCTGCATCCATGTTGGGCCACCACATGTAACTCCTCGCCAACGCTTTCATGCGAGTGATGCCAGGGTGTGCTTGGTGTAGTTGTTGCAGTAAGGCATTCCGACCAGGTGGTGGAACAACCACGCGTCCTCCCCACAGGATACAACCTTCCTGGGTGCTGAGCTCATCCTGTCGTCGGGCATAGGGAATGAACTCAGGACTGTTCATCTTCGGCCATCCTCGCAAGATGTATTCTCGCACTCTTGCTAGAACAGGGTCTTTGTCTGTCCACTTCTTTATTTGTTGTGCGTTCACCAGGGGCACGCCGATATCTTCAAACAATAGCACTCTCTCCTCCTCCTCAGGCGTGCTGTCTCTTCCTCCATCCAAGGGTAGCCTACTCATCGCGTCAGCATTCGTATGGTCCCGTCCGGCTTTGTAAACGATGGTGTACTCATACGCTGCTAATGTAACGGCCTATCTCTGAATTCTCTGAGATGTCATTTGGGGTATGGCTCTCATTTCACTGAACAGTGAAATTAGTGGCTTGTGGTCAGTCACTATAGCGAACTGTCTCCCGTACAGGTATTTGTGGAACTTTTTTACACCAAATACTACTGCAAGGCCCTCCTTGTCTAGCTGGGAGTAGTTTTTCTCAGCTGCACTAAGAGTTCTTGAGACGAACCCTATGGGTCTCTCTGAGCCATCCTCCATACGATGAGAGAGTACAGCTCCCACACCGTAGGGTGATGCGTCACACGCCAGGATGAGTGGTTTGTTTGAATCATAGTGCACTAACACACTACAGGACTGAAGTAGCGCTTTGGACTCTTCAAACGCCTTCTGCTGCTTGACCCCCCATGACCATTTTTCTTCCTTCTTAAGTAAGGTATGTAGTGGTGCCAGCAGCGTGGAGAACTTTGGGAGGAACCTATGGTAATAGTTCAACAAGCCCAGGTAGGCTTTTAACTCAGTAACATTTTGTGGCTCAGGCGCCTCCGCAATGGCTTCCACTTTGTCTGTTAGAGGGTGTAGACCACTGGCGTTGATCTTGTGGCCTAGGAACACCACCTCTTTTCCCATGAACTCACACTTGCTTCTTTTCAACCTCAGACCGCTTTTCTCCAACCGTTGAAGCACTTCCTCCAGCGTTTTCAGATGTTCTTGTTCATTTGGTCCTGTACAAAGGATGTCATCCAAATAAATGGCAACATTCGGAATTCCACCTAGGATGCCCTCCATAGTTCTCTGGAATATAGCAGGACTGGAAGCTACTCCAAATGGTAAGCGTGTGTAGGTATATAAGCCTTTGTGTGTATTGATGGTTACATACTTTCTTGATTCTTCTTCCAGGACTACCTGTTGGTAAGCGTGACTCATGTCTAATTTCGTGAAGTGTCGGCCGCCATTCAGCTGTGCGAAGAGGTCCTCCACTTTAGGAATTGGATACTGATCCACCCGTGATGCTCGATTGACAGTGAGTTTGTAATCTCCCCATATTCTAATGGAGCCATCCGGCTTTCTCACTGGGACTATGGGCGCCGCCCATTCTGCAACCTGCACTGGCTCAATGATCTTGTCATCCAGCAGCCTCTGTAGCTCGCTTTCGACCAGTGGCTTGACTGCATAGGGCACCGGTCGGGGTTTGCAGAATCGTGGTTGGGCCTCCTTGTCCACATTAATCTTTGCAGTGACACCTTTTAGCTGTCCTAAGCCTTCTTTGAACACCTCAGCTTGTCTTTCGAGGATCTCCTCCAGCTGCAGTTTGGGCTGAGATTCCACCTTATTCACCAACTGATCAATCATGGCCAGTTCTTGTAGCCAACTTCGCCCTAGTAGATTTGGTCCTTCGCTCCCAACTACTACTACAGGTAAGTCCTTTTCTTTGTTTTTGTGTTGCACCTTCACTTGTGCCATGCCTAGCACGTCTAGCTTCTCTCCTGTGTATGTTTTTAATTTTAATGAACAGGGATTTAATTCTGCTGTGTCTGTTTTCTTCCACAGTTGTGTATATTGCTGTTTACTTAATATGGTTACTCCACAGCCTGTATCAACTTCAAATGTTACTTTCATTCCATTAACATTCATGGTACGCGTGATGGGCGCTACCTTGGTCAGCTCCTCTGACATGTTGTAAATTGTGTGAAAACCCATGTCTTCTGTATCACTTTCTCCCTCCCCTCTAAGTTGATTCGCTCGCTGTTCCTTTCCTGGGCCCTTGTTTTCATTCTTTTGCCCTTTAACTGTTGCCTTTTGCACCTGTGCATTGCCCACCTTTGTTCTACATGCTTTCTTAATGTGCCCGCGCTTGCCACAATTATGACACGGCTCAGTGGCAAATTTGCACTCGGTGGCATTGTGCTGGCGAATTTGCTGGGGACAACTGGGGAATTTGCGCTGAGTTTTGTCAGTCGACACTTTGTAGACACCTACTTGGGTCTTAGGCACACGAACATGCGTTGCTGTGTCCTCTGTTAGCTTCCCTTGCATTTCTCTCACATCTTTAGATGCTGTTTCCATCGCTTGGCATAATTCCAAAGCCTTCGCAAAAGTGAGTTTTGTTTCAGATAAAAGTCGCCGTTGCATTCGGTCATCATTCACTCCACACACAAGTCTGTCTCTTAACATTTCTTCCAATGAGTCTTTGTAATCACAGTGCAGTGCTAATTTCCTCAATTCTGCCACATACTCTGCTATGGACTCAGTGTTCCTCCTTATGCGTGAATTAAATTTGAATCGTTGCACGATTTCACTCGGTTTGGGGCTGAAGTGCTTCTGAAGCTCAGCAGTAAGCTGGTCGTACGTTTTATCTTTCGGTAATGCAGGGCTTATTAAATTTCTCAACAAGCTGTAAGTAGTTGCACCAACTCCACTCAACAGTACAGCCTTCCGTTTGTCTGGCTCCTCAATATCATTAGCTTCGAAGAAAAAGTCCAACATTTCACTATATTCTTCCCATGACTGAGTCGAGTTATCAAAAGGGGTTACCGTTCCGATTACAGCCGCCATTGCTCGTCGTGGTGGGGAAACCTCGTTTTCCTCCTCTGAACTTGCACTCGAACTACTGGAGTCACTTGAGTTCGCCACACTTGCAATGTTCTCTGTTTCTCGCCGCTAATTTTTTTTTTTAATCCTCGTCGCCAATTGTGTGATATCCTACCGTGTAGCAATGATCACACTTGAGTTATTTCTTTGGCTAACTCTTGCCATTTATTCTGCAACACACACGACAATGACTGAACATGGATTCTGCGCGGGGTTTTTTACACTCTTATTCTAATGTGTCCCCTTAGTAGTAGTGCTGAACAATACAGGTAGTTCCCCCTAGAGGCCTGTGCCAGTAATGTTTTAATTTAGACTTGCAGTCTACCACAACCTCTAAGAGTAATTTTCATCTGCCACTCAGGTGTCTAAAAAAAAAGACAAGAAGGTCGAAATTAAAATCACTCACTCCTATTCGTTTGCCAGAATGATGGCCCTCCTGTTTTTCAGTTTAGCCCTCTACCTAGCAATCACACCTACGGTCACCCAGTCAGAACCCCCCCCCCCCCAAAAAAAAAGCAAAATATTTAAAATGAAAGACTTATTTTTTAAACTACAAACATGGACCAATCACAATGTGCTATGCCATCGAAACAACCGTCCAGCCAATCATATTCTGCAATGTCATAAGCAGGCACAGATCCTGAGCAGATCTAGCAGCCCGAACACATCTGGTACCTACACCGGCAGCCAGAATAGCCCCCCGTGCACCCCCTTCCCAAAAAAATGCCATTTTTGTTTTTGTTTTTTTATTCTTTAGGATGTCCTGAACACGAAACTGAGTGGTAACAGTAAAATAACTCATTCCCACTATTCCTAATGGCATGATCCATCACTGTGGCAAACAAGAAGGGGCTCAGAGTCAATCCCTGATGTAATCTCACCTTCACCTTGAATCCGTCACTCCTACAGCACGTCTCACCACCGTCTCACTGTTCTCATACATGACCTGCACCATCCTTACATACTTCTCTGCCACTCCTGACTTCCTCTCTTGGCACCCTAACATATGCTTTCTCTAGATCCACAAAGACACAGTGCAACTCTGTAGAAGTGTCAATGATACACAGGAATTTACGTAAGGTCTAAAGTACGAGCTTTATTTAGGTATATCTCCAGAGGCGTGCCGCTACTTCCCCAAGCTGTAGCCAGAATACCCCGAGATCCCCAGCGGCACCCAGTACGTCACATCGCCTCGTATGCGTTGCCAGGGCAACTACACATACATATTCTACATCCCCCTTCTCAATAAAGTATAACAAACAGGGTAGGTTGGCAGTTTTGACAGGTGAAGAACAGCCTAAGTGCTCCTATTAGGGTAAAGCACATGAGGGGAGGTTAGGAATGCCAGAATGACAATATTCAACTATATTAAAAATTTCAAAGTCTCAATAACACAAATTCGCCAGCTTAACCTGAATATGAAGTATAGAGGTGGAACACAAATTACAAATTCATTAACTTAATGTGAGTAAGGAATCTAGAGGTAGGAACCTTTATATTGTAAACCTTCACATTCATCAACGTAATGTGCATGAAGAATGAACAGTGACATTGTACAGTGACACATTGTACTGTAGACCTTTTTTTTGTTTTTAAGTGAGTAAGTGGGTGAGTGAATCAGTGAGTGAATGGAAGTGTCTAGGTGGTGTAGTCTTTGTAGAGGGTGTTGGGCCTCGATACTCTTCCTGAGCGGGTTATGATCACACCTTCCTGGGCTGGGGCCGTCTCTGGCTGGGCGGCGACAGGCTGTGGATCCGCTGGTCGGTCTGGAGTGGTGCTGGATGGGAGGCTTGGTGTATGAGGGGTGTAGGTCTCCGGGGTGAGTAGCAGATGACGCCTGTTCCTTGTATACGTGGCATCCCCGACCTGGACCTGGTAGCTGTTGGGTTGTGCTGCAGCTCCTGTGACCACTGCGAGCCGGTCGTATCCCCTGGCTGTCTGCATTCTGACCGTGTTCCCTGTTTGCAGTGGTGTTAGGCGTTTGGCTGATTTGTCATAGTGTGCCTTGCGTCGCTGCCTTGCGTGTGTGAGAGCAGCCTGCACCTGTGTTTGCACCCTGGGTAGGTACATTGCTTTGGTCATGGGAATGAGGGTCTTTGTGCGCCGAGACAGCAAGCGCTGCACTGGCGAGGGCAGTCCATCTCTTGGTGTGTTCCGTATGTTGAGTAGGGCCACATAGACATCTTTACCATCACGTGCACATTTCTCCAGCAGGTGTTTGGCTGAACGAACGGCCCTTTCAGCTAACCCATTTGACTGTGGGTAGTGGGGGCTGCTGGTGACGTGGGTAAAGTCCCATGTGTGGGCAAATTCCTGGAATTCCCTGCTAGTGAAATATGCAGCATTGTCAGTCATGAGCTGCTGAGGTGCACCGTGTGTGGCAAAGTGCCGTTTCAGCCTGGTGATGATAGTTGTACTAGTGGTGTTGGGGAGCTGATCCATTTCATACCAGCCAGAGTACGAGTCGACAAGCACCAGGTGTTCTTTTTCCCTCCCACTTGAAGACATCAGCTGCTGTGAGGGCCCATGGTAAGTCAGGTACATCATGTAGTTGCAGAGGCTCTCTTGTTTGGTGAGGTCGCAGTGAATTACATGGAGCACATTTGGAGAGCTCATTCTCAATGTCCTGGTTGATTGTGAGCCAGAACATGGTCTCTCTGGCCCAGCGCTTTGTTGCTTCGGGGCCAGGGTGGCCTTGATGCAGCTGTTTGACGTAGTAGTGTCGCAAAGAGTGGGGGATGATGAAGCGCAGACCGCGAAGCAGCAGGCCATCGTCCGTCGTGAGCTCATCTCTCATGCTGTAGAATGGTCTGAGATCATGAGGCAGTTTCTTTGACGAGTCAGGCCAGCCTGTGGTGATGACCTCAGCTAGCCGGCGGCATGTAGGGTCTGCCAGTGTTTCACGTCTCAGTTCCTCCAGTCTTCTTGAGGAGAGCACCTCCACCGTCATGCCATCGTAGTCCTCAGCACTGTCGGTCTGGTCAGCAGCCGGCAGATGTGCACGTGAGAGGGTGTCTGCATCATACAGTTCTTTGCCTCTTTTGTAGGTAACCTGAAGGTTGTAACGCTGCAGCTTCAGCATCATCCTCTGGAGGCGAGCGGATGCTGAGTGGAGGGGCTTTCGCAGTATGGTGATGAGGGGCTGATGATCGGTCTCCACTGTCACAGGACGGCCATATATGTAGTCGTGGAATTTTTGACAGGCGTAGACTAGAGCCAGGAGCTCCTTTTCTATTTGTGCGTAGCGTCCCTCTGTCTCCGTGAGGGCTCTGGAGGCAAACGCCACAGGTTTGTTGTTTTATAGGCAGACAGCCCCTAGACCATGCTGAGAGGCATCAGCAGACAGCACCACTGGCTGGTGTACATCAAAATACTGGAGGACTGGGGGGCTGGTGAGAAGGTCCTTGAGTTTGTTGAAGGCCGCTGTGTGATGCTCCTGCCAGACCCAGTCCACATCTTGAAGGAGGAGCTGACGCAAGGGTGCTGTGACTTTGCTATAGCCTGGAATGAACTTTGACAGGTAGTTTGTCATGCCGAGGAATCTCTGGACCCCCTGCTTGTCCTCTGGGGGAGGCATCAGGTGAACCGCAGCAGTCTTGGCAGGATCCGGTTTGATCCCCTGGTCGGTGAGCAGGTGCCCCACGTATGAGACTGCAGACACTCTGAAGCGGCATTTGTCTGGGTTGAGCTTGAGGTTGACGGCACGCACTCTCTCCATGACCTGACGTAGACGCGCGTCATGCTCCTCTGTAGTGCTGCCCCAGACAAGGATGTCGTCGACGATAATTGCACATGGCTGCCCTTCAAAGAGTTGCTCCATGCACCTCTGGAACACCTCACTCCCCGTCGATATCCCATAGGGCATTCGGAGGAAAGCATACCGGCCCACTGGTGTCATGAATGTGGTCAGTTTGGAGGACCCACTGCTGAGTGGCACCTGCCAGAATCCACATTTTGCGTCTAGGATGCTGAACACTTTGGCGCCCGGCATGTCAGCTATCACTTGTTCGACTGTTTTCATGGGATGGTGTGGCCTGAGAAGTGCTTTGTTGAGATGGACTGGATCGATGCACAGCCGGATGCTGCCATCCTTCTTGCAGGCAGCCACCATTGCAGATACCCATTCTGTGGGTTCGTGGACTGGTTTGATGATTTCCAGCTTGGTCATTCTGTTGAGCTCCTGAATGATCTTGTCCTTCATTGCTAGCGGTACCCGCCTGGGAGCACAGATTGTGGGGTGCACTGTGTCATCCAGACGCATGTGGTACACCACCAGAAGCTTGCCTACAGTGCTGTTGTCAAATAAGTCTCTGTATTCTGTCAGTTCTGGCACCCCCTGTTGGAGTGCATGCACATTTGGTCCCAGTTTCATAAAGCCCAGTTTTACACTATCAATGAGACCGAGAAGAGGTTTCACATCACTGTCAACAACGTGAAAGTGTAATGTCCCGCATGTGAGATGCACAGTAGCCATGCCCGTTGTTCTTATTACCTGTCCTCCGTAGGCCACGAGGTTGATTATATAGCTGTGGTCGATGTCCGCATTGGGGTCGGTGTGGTTAAGAGTGGCCTTGGAGATCACATTGCACCGAGCCCCAGCGTCAGTCTTTACTTTCAGTTGTTTTCCGGTGGTGGAGGATGACAGCATGGTGAATATCTCGCCCTTTTCTGTAGCCGTTTCCACGCTTTCACAGTAGAAGAGTTCGGCTGGGTCATGTGCGGTCTCTGTGTCCAGTTCGCTTATTTTGTGCGCGTATCCTCCTCTGCGTGGGGTGTGGGGTGGTCTGCTCGGCTGCTGCCCACGCTGTGTGCTGGGTTTACGCTCCCCGCTCGATCTGCAGCATTTGGAGAAGTGGTTCCATTTTCCGCACGAGTTGCAGCGTTTATTGAAAGCTGGGCAGCTGCTGCGATTGGGTGGGTGTTGCCCACTACAGTTTGAGCATAAGTTGAATTGCACTGCACACAGATCTCCTTCCTTTTTCATTTCTTTGTCGTCCTTTTCCTTCTTTAGTTCCATGTTGCCCTTTTCAGATTGCTCGTGTAGCACACACATCTCAATGGCAGCATCTAGCGTCAATTTCTTTTCTTTCAGTAGCTGGGTGCGGAGGGTGTCATCGCGGACACCACACACCAACCTGTCTCTAATCAGTTCATCATGTAACGGGCCGAACTCACATTTCTTGGCCAGAGACCTTAACGTGGCTGCATATGACTGGATAGACTGGTGTGGTTTCTGGCCTGTAGTATTGAACGCATGTCTGTCCATAATGACGTTTTTTACAGGAAGGCAGATTTCATCAAATTTCTTTACCAGTGTGTCGGGATCTTCCGGATCTTCGCCTTGTTCAAAGGTGAATGTGTCGTACTTGTCCAGCGCATCGGGACCGGCGAGGTTGAGGAGTGTGTACGCTTGCACCTTTTTGCTAGCCGATGTTAACCCCGCGATGCTGTAAACGCGCCATTCCCGCTTGAACTTGTCCCAGCTATCTGCGATGTTTTCGTCAAAGACGAGCGACTCAATCCGTCGAAGGTTCTGCGAGATGCTGGACAGAGGCTGACTTCTGACACCATGTAGAAGTGTCAATGATACACAGGAATTTACGTAAGGTCGAAAGTACGAGCTTTATTTAGGTATATCTCCAGAGGCGTGCCGCTACTTCCCCAAGCTGTAGCCAGAATACCCCGAGATCCCCAGCGGCACCCAGTACGTCACGTCGCCTCGTATGCGTTGCCAGGGCAACTACACATACATATTCTACAAACTCCTTCTGACCTTCTCCATATTTCTCCATCAACACTCTTAAAGCAAACATTGCATCTGTAGTACTCTATCTTTGCATGAAACCGTACTGCTGCTCACTGACTCTCACCTCTCTTCTTAAACTGGCTTTAATAATGCTTTCCCATATCCAGAGGTGCTGCGTGCCAGCAGGCAAGGATGGCAAATGCTTGGGGCCCCAGGCCAGGAGGTGGCTCCCTGAGGACTGATCAACTTTGAATTACTACAGCAGTGACACTGACCATGTTTCCCATGGGTCCCTTACCATGATTCCCTCCATCAAGACTCCCTCCATCCATCCCTCCTACCCTTCATCCTTCTGTCCATCCATACATTGTGAGATAGGGTCTTCGTTGAGGTACATGCTCATGGATCACCTCCAAAATCTAATGGGTTCATCCATAGCTCAAGGGCCACTTCTGGTGAAAATTTGATCAAAATCCATCCAGTAGTTTTGGGCGTAATCCTGCTAACACTTTGCAAGAAGATAGGGCCCTGTGAGAAGACAGGGCCTTTGTGGAGGTATGCACTCTCAGATCACCTCCAAAATCTAAGGGGTTCATCTGTAGCCAAAGTGCCACTTCTGGTGAAATTTTTTATCAAAATCCATCCAGTAGTTTTTCTTTAATCCTGCTAACAAACAAACTGTCCCGATCACGTTACCTCCCTGAAGGAGGTAATTATAAAATTTCTGACCCAGTTATTTGTAATGGAAATATTACCACACAGGTATGATTAAAGCATTAAGTCAGTTATAAACTGAGCTGAAATTCCCTCTGGGACTTCCCCAGGTGAAACTGCCTACAACGGCTCAAAACAGATTTCTACAGTAGTTGACAAAGTTGAATTAATCTCATTCAAAGATTCTGCCTAATCATCCAAAGAAACAAAGGCTACTAGGCTCCCATGGCTCCTCTGACAGATCATCAACAAGCTCAACAGAAATTCGTCCCTACAACTTTCACCTGACTGAGGTAGCCATACTGATTTAAAGAGGAGCTGTGGCTCTGTGGGTGGCAGGTTGTGTATTTTACTGTGCACTCAGAGGAGGAAACTTCTCACTTGTGCTTCAGTTTTTGCTGGTTTAAAGCATCCTAAATGTTCAGCATGAGAGGGGGAGAGAGAGAGAGGAGGAGGGTTTACTTTTCCAGTAAAACCAGCACAAAGCTCCATGAGTTACCCTGCTCCAGTGAAAAAGATCTGATGTACAACAGCAGCACAGCTTTTTTTTTTATACTTTCAGAAACATAAACCCAATAAATACCCACGTGAACTCAGAACTGACCCATTACTGTGACAAAACCTTAGAAAAGAAACAGTGGATGTCCTGCTACCCTGAGAGGGTTTTTCATTATCCTGTGTGGACCCACTAATTTTGATTTGACAGAGTTCAGCAGCTTCAGGTCTCTAAATGGAAAAAAGCTGTGACCACAAAGATAATTAGACTGAAAAAGGAAAAAAAAAACCTTTTTTCTTTAATGTAGCTGCACCCTGTGGAGAGACAACTATGGGCCTGCAGACTTGAAGAAAAAAAATATGATTTAAGTCTTTATTCTCTCGTTTTATTCATTTGTGCATGCACAGTGGGGAAAACCAGTTTTCAATGCTTCCAACATTTTTTCCTGTACATTTTTTTCAGTGAAACTACTCATATACTGTATACTCACACATATAAAGATATCAAAAACATTTAATTTCATTAAGAAAGCTATGTGGAATAAAGTGGAATTAAACAGGAAAAAGTATTAAACACGGTAACTCAAATTTGTGTAATACTTAGTGGAAAAGCCTTTGTTTGCAATGACAACTTCATTGACTTCAATGACTCTACTACTACAACTACTACTACTTTATAACAAATCTATCCACCTTATTCCTAGGCCCCATGATGGCTTGCTTGAATTATGGTAGCAACTTCCGGTACTAGTTTAAAACGTATGGTTGTCACTGAAACGGCACACTTTTCCTTTTTAAAAAACAATGACTTCGGCATCAGAAATGCGGGAACACAGCCTTTTGTGCCTCAAAAACAGTAATATAATCATACCACTTCCCACGACTGTCTAGGGATAGGAAGATGACCTTAAAAAGTGGCCCGGCAGACAGTCGCCGTTTGTTAGCGTCTCTGCTAAGATGCTAATGCTGTGAACAAATAAAAGCTCTGAGATATGTGACCCGTGTTATATCTTGAAATAAGGGGGTCTGAGGTGAGACTTCATGCAACATGGAACTCTCCTTTATTATATTGAACTTGGGGTTTATATACGGATGGGCTGTGCCAACCTCACGCCACCCTAGGGGGCGGGCACTACCACACATACACATACACACACATCCAACATTCCCTCCCCCCTTAGAAAAATGGGAAATCACATACACCATTAAAACCCAACAAAATTTAAAACCCGAATCATGCGCTAAGAACCAGGGAAACAATAAATTGCAATAAAACAACCTATCACATTCACACCAAAACAACTAAAATGGACCATGTCTCTATAAAACACAAAATAATCCAATATTCATCACATTCACTCCCATGCACACCAGCAAACAAATTTATACACATGTTGAAATATAGACAAATATTGGTGTATTTACATATCTACATATAATATCTAAGTGACCCCAGCGTCTCTGGCCAGCCACCATCTCTTACACTGCCATGGAGGATCTGGGCAGCCCTACGGCACATGTGCCCCTAGCCATTTTCTCCCTCCAGTGTTGAAGCCCCTCTCCCTGGCAAAGATGCCCGGAGGCCCAGGACAGCCCCATGGCGTCTGCACACATCTGCCCCCAGGGTCAAAGTCCCCCTCCTTGGCAAAAATGTCTTTACCTGCCATAAGGAGCTTCTTCCCTCTCGGTTTGTCTTGCCGTTTGGTGCGCCGTCTCTCCGTATCCGACGAGCCACTCCCAACTGCCTCACGCACTGCTGTCATGGCCCGAGACACTCCGGCCCCCAGTGGCCGCACCTCGGGGAGAAATGAAGCCTGTTCGGCTGCGTCATCCGCTGTCTTGAGCGCCTCACCATACCGTCCAGCGCCCTCGTCCCAGGCGCATGGAGCTCCGGCACTGAAGCACTGCCCAACCTCCATGGCGCACGGCTGCTGCTGCTCACTCCCGGAGTTGTCCGCTGCCTTGGGCGCCTTGTCACAGCACCCAACGTCCTCCACCAGGGTGTTCCACTGCGCTGTTTCTGCAACCAGCTGCCGCTGCTCACCTCCAGGGCACACAGTGTCACCCTTGGTGGTCACGTCCTCCAACCCCCGTTCCTCGCTGCTGCCTCCAGCACTCACAGTCTTGGTCATCTTGTCCCCGTTTTCGGCACCCTCCTTCAGGACGTACCGCTGCGTTATCGCCAAGTCCGGCTGCGGCTGCTTCCCCTCTGGGCTCTCAGCGCCGCTCCTGTTGGCTCCACTGTCTGTTTGCGGCTGTTCTCCCTCTGGGCTCTCAGCACCACTCTCGTCGGCCATACCCTCCGACACGGACGCCTCGTTGCTGCTATCGGTACCCTTATTACCGGTGTCCAGCTGCGCTGTCTCTGTGTCCTGCAGTTGTTCTTCCCCGGGGCCTTCAGCCTGCATGGTCTCGCACTCCCGCTATGTAGCTTCCACAAGTGGCTGCTCACCTAGCATGCAAACCTCCGCTCTCGGCGGGAAATTGCACACGGTCAGCCCCTTGTTAGCTTTAGCTGGTATCTCACGTATGGCTCCGGTCTCCTAGTGTTCCACCAACTCCAGCACTTCCTCCAGCAATAGCGGCACCCTAGCCAAACTCAGCGTCAAATTTAGCCAAAGGTCACTGGTGTCATGGGCCAACTTATCCCTCACTAGGCCATCCTCCAACTCTCCCCATTCACACTTCCTAGCTTGGTTACGAAGCTTCGACAGAAATGCCTTAAGGGACTCGCCTGTCCGCTGTTTAAGGTCGTAAAACTCCCACCGTCTACTAGAGATAGTGTCATAGTCTTCCCACACATTATCCATTATTTAAAATAACTCCAATTTACCTCGTCGCCAAATGTTATATCTTGAAATAAGGGAGTCTGAGGCGAGACTTCATGCAACATGGAGCTCTCCTTTATTATACTGAACTTGGGGTTTATATACAGAGGGGCTATGCCAACCTCACGCCACCCTAGGGGGCGGGCACTACCACACATACACATACACACACATCCAACAACCTGTGCTGGCAAAATGAGTCACTTTGAGGAATTATCAAAACTGAGGTAATGTTTTTTTCCATATTCTGTATTGAAAGACCTTCAAAATGATATTTAATTTGTAGGAAGTGTGCAAAAACGGACCAGGAAAAAGCTGATTTGTTTATATTTTGGCTAGGTTTAAAACTCGCGTTCGATCGGTCGGAAGATATGTTTTCCACCAAAACATACAGTATGTATTTTTAAAAAGTACGATTTCTAAGCTTTACAATGATACCAGGCACTCACAGGGGTTTTCCCGGGACATGCCGCTAGCAAACAAAGAAAGAGTCTTGATTTATGACTTCTCGTGCCTGTAGCTCATAATGACGCTGTGCGCATTCCGACTCATTTTGCCAGCACGGGTCACATATATCAATGTCTCCACTGCAGTAAAATCAGCTGCATTTTGTTAAAATATGTTGGACATAATCAAATTTACCTCAGAGCAGATGTAGAATCTAGTCAGAGCCACAAAGAAGCCTCCATTTATACAGTCTATGGCACAACCACGAACACCAGCAACAAGTACCAGAACTATGATAAATCATTCAAAAAATACAAAAACTACAAGTGCTGAAATTAGCTGCCACTTGAGTACAAAACACGTATGTGGACTATACATTAAAATGAATTTGAAAAACTTTTAAAAACGCTATTTTAAATGCCCCCGCTACTCCACTCTTGCTGACTGATTTAACACTACCTCAGCCAAAACCGGGAAGTCCCACCTGTTGTGTGGAGAGTGTGGTGTGTGCGTGGTCCTTAGGGCTTGCCGTAGCCGCCCTGGTGGTGACGTCAAGCGGGCTGCGGCACCAGTATATATTCTGTGGTTCTCTCAATAAAGAGTGAGTTCGCTGCATGGCATAAGACCAACTCCAGACTCTGATCACATTTTGGTGACGAGAATAAACCATGGAGGCGTATGGGCTACCTCCACCTCTTCCACCATTTCTAGAGTATCCGGGAGAGCCAGTAATCCTGTGGCCAAACTGGGTGGCCATGTTTGAGGGATACATCGCAGCACTGGGCCTGGGTGGACTCGACGGAGTATGAAGACGAGCACTTCTGGCCCACCATCTTGGCATAGAGGGTCAGAGAATTCTCTGCATGTTGGGAGAGATGGAGGCTTATGCGGATGCTGTCGGGTGGCTGGCTGGGCATTTTGCCGAACATACAAGGGACACGAAGCTGTGGGTAGTGAAGTTATTGGTGCCCAAGGGAGCTAAGCTAGTTAGCTTGGAGAAGCTAAAGGCTCAGTCTGTGGCAATGGTGAGGTTAGCCATGAAGCTAGGTGTGCGCCAAAACCAAGCTACAAGCTACCAGCTAGGTATCGAGGGGGGAGCAGAGCCACGAGTGGGGGAGCCCCCGATCACCGAAGACGGCAAGCCAGCCGAGGAACTCAGCAAGGTGCGTGACCATAGCACTGGTGATGAAGATGGCGCGGTGAGCCAAGACAGCATGGAAAGAGCAGCGACCGGACTCAGCTGAGTTTTCCAGACAGCTGGAGTCGGGGCAGTGGGAGGAGGGGCACAAGCATGCTGAGAGCCCCGGGAAACAGCAGCGGCAGTTGAGCACAGAGGCAGCGCAGCGGAGCTCCTTGGACGAAGGTGCTGGGCGTAGTGGTGGCGCACTTGGGTTGATGAGTGACGCCGACAAGAGTGATGCTGAGAGCCCCAGGAGACAGCAGTGACAGCTGGACACAGCGCAGCGGAGCGCCTTGGACGAGAGTGCTGGGCGTGGCGGCGAGGCGCCTGGGTCAATGGGCAACACCGACAAGTGGGCTACAGTTTTCCCTGGAGTTCGGCCACAGGGGGCTGGAGTGTCTGGAGTTGCAACAGTGACAGCTGCAGTGGTTCTGAAGACGGTTGGGGGCGGACTGACAGGCAGAGAGAAACTGTGTGCCAAGCAGCAGCACTGCAAGCCAAGCGAGACCCACTGAGAGTTATGGATAAGGTTAGGGTTTGTAGGGAGGGGTACCAACGGCGGGGGCAGGCAAGACGAGGTGCAGCTTGGTTCCAGCTGGGGCATGGCTTGAGGAGGCACGCCAGTGGGCTGCGGCGTGCCCAGGAAGAGGTGTCTGATGGCGGGCCCAGACGAAAGAAGCGGTTGTAGGTGAGGAGAAGAGACGTTTTCGCCTGTGGGGTCGGCTTCGACCCCGGGGGCATGTGGCTTCTCGGGGCACACATGGCAAGGGGCTGCTCTGGTCCCCGAGCAGGTTTTATCTTTGGCTGCCTGTGGACTGTGGTATAACTTTAAAAAATTCTAATGTAAATATGTTTAAGTAGTGTATATATTCATATGTGCATAGGTTTTAAATAAGTGTTTGAAATGAGTCTGGTGTACGTATGGATGTGTGTTGTTGGGGATTAATTTTTGTATGTTTTGTTTAGTATAGCAACACGGCAATATATTTTAGTTATAAATGGACTTCTTCTCTTAGTTTAATGATGGCAGAATAATCCGCCTGTGAGGTAGGATGGCAGTCCACCCGTCTCCCCTAGATTTTAGTTGTTTTGGGTGAATGTGTTTGGCCATTACAGTTCATTGTTCCCCGTTATTTTCTTAGTAC
This sequence comes from Pholidichthys leucotaenia, assembly GCA_020510985.1. NCBI lineage: Eukaryota > Metazoa > Chordata > Actinopteri > Cichliformes > Pholidichthyidae > Pholidichthys > Pholidichthys leucotaenia. Next base: position 453,850,115 of record CM035838.1, read on the forward strand.
ATGATTCGGGTCCTAAATTGGGGTGGGCCTGAATTGTGTGTTTGTGTTTTGGGCTTTTGTAAGGGGGAGGAGAATGTTGCGTGGAGAGTGTGGTGTGTGCGTGGCCCTTAGGGCTTGCCGTAGCCGCCCTGGTGGTGATGTCAGGCAGGCTGCGGCACCAGTATATATTCTGTGGTTTTCTCAATAATGATGAGTTTGCTGCATGGCATAAGACCAACTCCAGTCTCTGGTTACTAACATAACACAGTCCATAATCATTCCTACAGCGGCACCCCCAGGAATAAGGTGGGATACTGCTAATGCTTGAACCAGTTACCAGCCTGACATCGAGCTTTCAGTTATCAGGCTTTTCACTTATGGAGCCAGTTAGCCGCCTGGGTCTATGACGCAGACCCTTTTTCCATCTTTAAGATCAAACTGAAAACTTTTCTTTTTGACAAACCTTTTGATTAGACTTTCCAGTTGGTTCTGATTGAGCAATTTGATTAGACAGCAGGGATTCCAGGAGTTACAATATTCCGCGATAATCCCACTCCGATGTTTCACTGGATATGTATCACTATGTTTCAAAGTTGTCTAGTAACCTGTCATAATGTCAGACCCAGGGAACACGCATACACAGGCTCAAGATCAATACAATAATCTTTATTGAATACCAGCAGGTGAGTGGATGTATGTGTGCGATGTGTGAATGTGTTGTGGGTGAACGAGCTGCAGCTGGGGGTGAAACAGAGCGCCGTACAGCCTAGCAACCCTAGAGACAGAGCCAAACACAAATGTTAGATCTCAGCCGTGTTATAATGATCGGAGAATTAACAGGCTTACTTGTTGATGTTCTATAGGCGATGTTGGCTTGGCCTTGGGCTTCCTGCCAGGGGGACAGCATCTGGTGAGCACACCCGGTGAAGAGCTGTGGAGCACGGCGTGGAGAGAAGGGCGATTCCGCTGCCGCGAGGGAGAGAACCGCCACCTTAGGGATCCACCTGTGCACAGGGGAGAGCCTGGGAAAAAGGTAAGTGGAGAATGTTGAGCTTACGTGCCCACGGAGAGTCCAGCGGAGATGCACGGGGCTGAGAGGAATCAGACGTGCGCAGGACGACGAGTGTAGCATAGCAGATGGCTCCATGCCGAAGCTCCAGACAGGATGGGCTATATAGCCCGGGGCTGATTATTCCCAGGTGCGCGCACAGCTGAGGCAGATGATGGCCCAGGGTGAGTTGTAACAGTACTCCCCCCCCCCCGAGCAGCGCCTCCTGGTGCTGGCTTACCTGGGTGCGCCTGGTGAAAGTCCTCGATGAGGCGTTTGTCCAACACGAACGACTGGCGCACCCAGGATCTCCACTCAGGGCCATACCCCTCCCAATCCACCAAGTACTGCAAGCCGTGGCCCCAGCGGCGGACGTCCAGGATGGAATTCACCGTCCAAGCCGGGTCACCGTTGAGCAACACGGGTGGAGGCGGGGTTCGAGGAGGAGGGCAAAGCGGGTTGGAGACCACGGGTTTGACCTGGGAGACGTGAAACTTGGGACAAACACAGAGAGAAGGAGGGAGAGCCAGATGCACAGCCACAGGATTCACCACCTTGACAATGGGGAAGGGCCCGATAAAACGCTTGGCCAGCTTCCTCTTTTCAGCCTTCAGGTTGATATGCTGAGTGGATAACCATACCTGCTGACCCACCTGATATTGCGGAGCAGGTCTCCTGCGCCGGTTCGCTGCCCTGGTGCTGCGCTCCGCTGTGCGTAAAAGGGCCTTGCGTGTAGCAGCCCACAGCCGACGACAGCACCTCAGGTGAGCGTGAACTGAGGGTACGGCCACCTCCCCCTATTCTTCGGGGAACAGTGGGGGGTCATAGCCCAGCGACGCCCTGAAAGGAGACATGCCGGTAGCGGCAGAGACAGTTAGGTTGTGCGCATACTCAATCCAAGGCAGATGGCCACTCCATGATGATGGGCTGGAGGCGATGACGCAACGCAGAACGGCCTCCAGCTCCTGATTTGCCCGCTCGCACTGCCCGTTACTCTGGGGGTGATGACCGGAGGACAGGCTTACCGTAGCTCCCAAAGCGTTGCAAAAACACCTCCACAAACTGGACATGAACTGCGGACCTCGGTCGGAGACAATGTCCGCGGGGATTCCATGCAGACACACGACGTGCTGCACCAGAAGGTCCACTGTCTCTCGTGCTATTGGGAACCCACATAGAAGGATGAAGTGAGCAGCCTTGGAGAAGTGGTCTATGATGGTCAGCACAGTGTCGAAGGTGTTGGATACTGGAAGACCAGTCACAAAGTCCAGAGCCACGTGAGACCACGGCCTCCCCGGGACAGGCAGTGGATGGAGAAGGCCCGCCGGCGGAGGTGTCGACGTCTTCCCAGTGGCACACTGGGGGCAGGCCCGAACGTAGCCGGTGACGTCCTGACGGAGCCCTGGCCACCAGAAGGATCTCTGGAGCAGGTCCACTAACCGGGAAATCCCAGGGTGGCAGGCGAATTTGGAGGCATGGGCACAGTGGATCACGTCACCCCGAACAGTTGATGGTACAAACAGTCTCCCGGTGGGACCCCCGCCCGGGTCTGGTTTGGTTTCCTGAGCCCTCAGGACCTTATCCCTGATGACCCAGGAGAGGGCGCCCATGACACACGAGGCCGGGAGGATGGTGTGCTCCTGCTTCTCGGCGGTCTCCGATACGAACTGCCTGGACAGGGCATCTGGCTTCGCGTTTTTTGACCCCGAGAGGTAGGTGATGGTGAACCGGAAGCGCCCAAAGAACAGGGACCAACGTGCCTGGCGAGCGTTCAGGTGCTTAGCCGTCCTCAGGTACTCCAGGTTTTTATGGCCTGTCCAAACCACAAAGGGTAGCGAGGCCCCCTCCAGCCAGTGCCGCCACTCCTCCAGTGCGAGCTTGACAGCCAGGAGTTCTCTGTCGCCGACGTCGTAGTTCCTCTCGGCGGTTGACAAACGCCGAGAGAAAAAGGCACGGGGCGGATAACCCCGTCCACCGGGGAGCGCTGAGAAAGGACTGCCCTGACCCCCGAATCTGAGGCATCCACCTCAACCAAACACTGCAGCGCAGGATCCACCTTTGTCAAGACCCGGGAGGAAGAGAATTCCGTCTTCAGGATCGTAAAAGCCGACGCAGCCTCCTCCGTCCACCGGAACGCCACCTTAGGGGAGGGGAGGCGGGTCAGGGGGGCAGCGATCGAGCTGTACTTGGGCACAAACCGACGGTAGAAGTTGGCAAACCCCAAAAATTGTTGCAACTGTTTCCTTGACGACGGTGAAAGGGGGGGCAGCAATCCACCACTGCCCTCACCTTCTCCGGGTCCGGAATGACCTGGTTGTGTGAGATAATAAAGCCCAGGAAAGAGGTCTTCTCGGTGTAGAACTCACACTTTTCGGCTTTCACGAAGAGTTTGTTTTCAAGTAGCCATTGAAGGACCCACCTCACGTGAACCTGATGCTCCTCCCGGGATTTGGAGAAGATCAGGATGTCATCCAGGTAGACGAAAACAAAGGACCCCAGGAAATCCCGGAGGACGTCGTTGATGAGCCGCTGGAAGATGGCCGGAGCGTTGGTGAGCCCAAACGGCATGACGAGGTACTCAAAGTGGCCGCTGGGGGTCCGGAATCCCTTCTTCCACTCATCACCCTCCCAGATCTGCACGAGATGGTAAGCGCTGCGGAGGCCCAACTTCGTGAACCAGGAGGCCCCCTGGAGGGAGTCGAAGGCAGAGTCCATCAGAGGTAACGTATATTTGTCCTTGATGGTAATATCGTTCAAAGCCCGGAAGTCAATGCAAGGACAAAGAGAGCCATCTTTCTTCCCAACGAAGAATAAGCCTGCCCCCACTGGAGATGACGATGGCCGGATGATGCCGGAGCTGAGCGACTCCTTGATGTATGCTTCCATAGCCTCCAGTTCCGGAGCAGATAAGCTGTACAAGCGGCTCGACGGCAGAGGAGCACCCGGGCGGTGGTTGATGGCACAGTCGTATGGGCGGTGGGGGGAGAGAGACAGCGCCTGGGCCTTGCTGAACACTGCTCCCAGGTCGTGAAACTCAGCAGGCACCCTGGACAAGTTGGGAGGTGGAAGGGCGGGTGGGGAGAGGGGAACCGCCGGAGAGCAGGCTGCCACTGAGACAAGCACTCAGGCAGAACAAGCTCCAGGCGAGAACGCTGCCAGTCCGCCAGTCAAAGGTGGGGTTGTGTAAGCGCAGCCAGGGGTAACCCAGGATGACCGGGGCAGCCGAGGTGGAGAGAACAAAGAGCCGGAGGTCCTCGCGATGGTTCCCAGAAATGATGGCTGAAACCGGGGCAGTCCGATGCATCATCCTCTCTAGAGGAGCCTTCGACAGAGTGATGAGGTTGAGGGGTGTTGGCAGAGCATGGCAGGGTACCCCCAATCGGGTTGCCAGTTTTTCAGAAATGAAGCTCTGTTCAGCCCCCGAGTCCACCAGTGCGTGTGTGAGGAACTCCATGCGGTTGTAGCAAAACCTAATAGGCAGGAGACATCTGGATAAGGGATTAGACCAGGATGAGTCCACGAGGCCCCCTATAGTGACTTGCGGACCCCTCCTTTTGGCCGAACCAAGCAGGACTCAATGTTGTGCTGGTCATCCCCACAATACATACAGAGCCCTAAGTCCCTACGGCGCTGTCTCTCTGCCTGTGAGATCTTAGTTCGTCCCATTACCATTGCCTCGGGCTCATCCGGGCCCTCAAGCACCAGCAAAGCCAATGAGGGTGACTGGAAGGAGCGGCGAAGTGGCTTGCCTGAACGGCCGGAGGTACCTCCGTTCGGCCACTCGCTCCCTCAACCTATTATCCAAACTAATAGCCAGAGAAATGAACTTGGTGAGCCGCTCAGGTTTTTCTAGGCAGGTCAGCTCATCCCGCAAACTAGGGCTCAGGCTACGGGTGAAGATGCTGCAGAGCGCAGCATCCTCCCACCCTACTTCCGCCGCCACCACCCGGAAGTCGACAGCGTTATCGGCCACTGACCGACTACCCTGGCGAAGATTAAGCAAACGGGTGGTTAGCACACTATCGTGATCCGAATGGTCAAACACTTCGTGGAAATCTCGGACGAACTGGGCGTAAGTGAGGTTAGCGTAGCTGGGTTTCGCCATTATGGCGTAAGCCCATGCTAACGCTTGCCCCTCCAAGAGATTAGCCACGTAACCGATTCGGCTGTGATCAGAAAGGAAGTCCCCGGGAACGCGCTCAAACACCGTCTCACACTGGAGGATGAAACCCCGCGCCTCCCTGAGCTTCCCACTGAAGTGCGTGGGCGTGGGGATCGGTGTGAGACACGTGAATGCACCCGGGCTAGCTTGGCTAGGTGGTGAGCTAACGGGAGTTGGCCTGCTGCTCTGGGCCAGAGGGAACGTCCGCTGTCCTTCCAGGCGATCCAACCAGCTGTTTATCTGACCTAGCTGGTTCAAAATTACCTGCTGCTGGTAAGAAACTTGATCGACTCGAGCCTCCAAGATGTTAAAGCAGTGTGCGAGCCCGCTGTTCGCTGGGTCATTCTGACGGAGCCATACTGTCATAATGTCGGACCCAGGGAACACTCACACACAGGCTCAAGTTCAATAAAATAATCTTTATTGAATACCAGCAGGTGCTGGATGCATGTGTGATATGTGAATGTGTTGTGGGTGAACGAGCTGCAGCCGGGGGTGAAACAGAGTGCCGTACAGCCTGGCAACCCTAGAGACAGAGCCAAACACAAATGTTAGATCTCAGCCGTGTTATAATGATCGGAGAATTAACAGGCTTACTTGTTGATGTTCTATAGGCGATGTTGGCTTGGCCTTGGACTTCCTGCCAAGGGGACAGCGTCTGGCGAGAGCACCCGGTGAAGAGCTGTGGAGCGCGGCGTGGAGAGAAGGGTGATTCCGCCGCCGCGAGGACGAGAACCGCCGCCTTAGGGATCCACCTGTGCACAGGGGAGAGCCTGGGAAAAAGGTAAGTGGAGAATGTTGAGCTTACGTGCCCACGGAGAGTCCAGCGGAGATGCACGGGGCTGAGAGGAATCAGACGTGTGCAGGACGACGAGCGTAGCATAGCAGACGGCTCCGTGCCGAAGCTCCAGACAGGACAGGCTATATAGCCCGGAGCTGATTATTCCCAGGTGTGCGCACAGCTGAGGCAGATGACGGCCCAGAGTGAGTTGTAACATAACCATTAATTATTAACTGTTATTTACTGTCAAGTCTGTCAGTTCTATCAGTGGCTTCTTATAGATGGGAATTGTACTGTGTTGGATAACTTAATTTTCACAGTGAGGTGCTGTTTGAAAATAAATCATTTCTGTGACCTGGAAGTCCTACCCTTTTTTTTAAAAAAAAAATCTTTATTTAGTTTACAAAGTCCTACCCTTGTCTGAATCTGCAAGCTAGAGTTGGATGTATCGTCTCAGTTACAGTGGTGATGGACTCCTTATTCCATCTGAAAATGCCAAGAAAATGCCAGTGAAGTGTGTAGAAGCTAAATTGCTAGCATGCTAACTACCCACTTGCGCAATCTCACGAGGACCCACAAACCACCTCAACAGGTGATCAGCAGAGGCAGACTCACCATTAGGCAAAGGTAGATGACTGCCTTAGGCCTCGATCTGCTAAGGGCCCCAATCTACTAGGAGCTCCATTTTTTAATTTTTTTTAAATTTTAGCATATTTAACATGATGTCCGACAAAATAAACACCAGTATTTACATAAACAGCAAATCAAATCATGAACGTAATGTCCTCTCCCCTTCTACTCAGACTGCTGAAATCTTCCATATTGTCTCTGAGACATGCACATGCGCACGTGCGCGTATCATTGGTTACATTGTGAACAAACCATACAGTGTGTAGAATGGTGGCAAAATGAAACAAAGTTATCCGAGCGGTACAGAGAAATGGAGAAAAAGGGAAGAGCACAGACAATTTTTATCAAAACAACCTTTTTCACTTCAACCGGGGGACTTATCCTCACGAGGAGCAGATAGCAACACTGTACAAGCACACATGATGCTAATGGCGAGCACCTGTTGTTAATGAGGAGGCAGCGGTAATGCCGGCTGCTGACCGTACTGGTAAACATTTTTTTTTTTTTTTTTTTTACTATTTTTTCTAATTGCAAGATTTGCAGAGGCCAAGAGTTACAAGGTTGAATTTAAACATGGTCAACTGTGCTCCCCAGGCACGCAAAGGATATCTGCAGCTTCACAGAAGATGATATTACATGAGATTAAATATAGTTTGTTTTATAAAGATTTCCATTAGCACTTGTATAAAACATTGGCTATTCTTTCTGGGGTCTAACTACAGACGTGGACATAATTGTTGGTACCCCTCTGTTAATGAAAGAAAAACCCACAATGGTCACAGAAATAACTTGAATCTGACAAAAGTGGTAATAAATAAAAATTCTACGAAAATTAACCAATGAAAATCAGACAATGCTTTTGAATTGTGGTTCAACAGAATTATTTTAAAAACAAACTCATGAAACAGGCCTGGACAAAAATGATGGTACCCCTAGAAAAGATTGAAAATAATATCACCATAGGGACATGTTCAACCAAGATGTGTCCTCTAATTAACATCACAGGTGTCTACAAACTTGTAATCAGTCAGTCGGCCTATTTAAAAGGTGATAAGTAGTGACTGTGCTGTTTGGTGACATGGTGTTTACCACACTAAACATGGACCAGAGGAAGCAAAGGAGAGAGTTGTCTCAGGAGATTAGAAAGAAAATTATAGACAAGCATGTTAAAGGTAAAGGCTATAAGACCATCTCCAAGTAGCTTGATGTTCCTGTGACTACAGTTGCACATATTATTCAGAAATTTAAGATCCACGGGACTGTAGCCAACCTCCCTGGATGTGGCCGCAGGAGGAGACGGATAATACGAATGGTAACAAAAGAGCCCAGAACAACCTCTAAACACATTCATAGTGAACTCCAAGGTCAAGGTACATCAGTGTCAGATTGCATCATCCGTCGTTGTTTGAGCCAAAGTGGACTTCATGGGAGACGACCAAGGAGGACACAACTGTTGAAAACAAATCATAAAAAAGCCAGACTGGAATTTGCCAAACTGCATGCTGACAAGCCATAAAGCTTCTGGTAGAATGTCCTATGGACAGACAAGACAAAACTGGAACTTTTTGGCAAGGCACATCAGCTCTATGTTCACAGACGCAAAAATGAAGCATACCAAGAAAAGAACACTGTCCCTGCTGTGAAACATGGACGAGGTTCTGTTATGTTCTGGGGCTGCTTTGCTGCATCTGGCCCAGGGTGTCTTGAATCTGTGCAGGATACAATGAAATCTCAAGACTATCAAGGTATTCTAGAGAGAAATGTGCTGCCCAGTGTCAGACAGCTTGGTCTCAGTCGCAGGTCATGGGCCTTGCAACAGGATAATAACCCAAAACACACAGCTAAAAACACCCAAGAGTGGCTAAGAGCGAAACATTGGACTATTCTAAAGTGGCCTTCTATGAGCCCTGATCTAAATCCTATTGAACATCTGTGGAAGGAGCTGAAACATGCCGTCTGGAGAAGGCACCCTTCAAACCTGAGACAACTGGAGCAGTTTGCTCGTGAGGAGTGGGCCAAAATACCTGCTGAGAGGTGCAGAAGTCTCATTGACAGTTACAGAAATCGTTTGATTGCAGTGATTGCCTCAAAAGGTTGTGCAACAAAATATTAAGTTAAGGGTACCATCATTTTTGTACAGGTTTGTCAGACCATGAGCAGGACCCTGCTGGCAAATGTGGGTAAGTCAGTCCCTCCAGGATTTCACGGGATGTTTTTATGATTGATGTGGCCCAAAAAGCCTGAATTTGTGGGAGTTTTTTTTTTTTTCAAAAGTTGTGATAAAAGTTGTGATGTTTTGAGAGGTTTTTTTTTTGCACTAAAAGTTGTGGGAAGAATTACAAATTTTAAAGCAGATGTTTTTTTTCCATAGTTTACTACAATGATATTCTGTATAACACCACAAGAATAGCATAGAATTGTCAAAAATTTCCTATTAAACAGCGATTTGTAAATTAAGCAGAAACTTCTGCTATACAGAAAAACTCTTTTGTGCAACAATACAGACTTTAACACAATTAAGTGAGAATGTAGTAGCTACTCATAAATTTGTCATAAAAATGACCAACACAGTCAGCTACTCTTGCTGAAAACTTGAATAAAAAGGATGAAAAAATAATTATCCATTACAACAGCTAAACTGAATTGAATGCATGTAGATTTGGAAATTATGGCAACACCTTCATTTAAAAACTCCCTAACCAAAGCGGTCCCCAAGCACTTGGAACTGAGTGCAGAGAAAAAAGAAATACTTTATTCTGTTGCTCTGTATTGTCTATCAAAGTTTGTGCTTTTTGGAAAAAAATACTGAATATTCTCTGTCTTTATATGCCTGACTCCTGTCTGTCTATCTGCTGCACGTCTTGACACACACCTGTCTCATCAGATACTCATCCTTCCTTTATGGGAGTTTTACCAGAAGGAGGGGCTGTCCTTGGGGGTTCGCCGGGGGCACATGTTTGTCCGTGTCCAGACATTCACAGCTTTAAAGCTCATTGACAAGATGTAGTAATGATTTTACCTCTAAAGATGTACAAAAATGTTACAACACTGGCTGTAGTGTTAGATTTGCTCGTTTGTTTGTGGTTTTATGACGTCTCTCCTCATGCGCGTTCCCACAACAGGGTGCTTTTCAGGCAGGCAGACTTTTTTCAACACAAACCCGGCACTTCGAACATGTGGTCAAGACAGAGATGTGGGGAGACGTCCACTGGCAGGCCAGGGATGTTATTTTGGCATTTTTGTGTCCTGTTTGGTCGTTAGGTTAATTCGACAATTCTGCTCCACAATCATGGCAATATTATTATCAAGTTTTTAATTTTTAGATACGCAGGAGGGGGGACTCGCGGTCCTGCAAAGTACAGTGGTACCACATGGGTGAAGCAGAAGCAGGTACTACTACTGACTACTACTGACTGGCCAGGCTGGGCGTGCCTCTCCGCAAATGATCGTCGTCCACCCAGTCGGGCCGCTGCTTCTCCCGGCATGTTTTGTGTTGATACACTGGTGTTCTTTGTCAGACCCGGGTCCCCGCTGACGCTCCACCCAGTCTGCTGCACGCCTGATGTTCTCCACATATGGCGAATTATCTTTTAGACCTACGCAATCACGACAACTTTATGGTATAATTTTTTTTAAGCATTAGATCTTCAGTATTATCTTTTTCTAGTCAAATTTGTCGTTTTTCACTTCCTTGTTTTGTCCAGGAAACACTGTGGTGATTGACAGGTCATGATGCTACGTATTATCCAATCAGCATGGCCGTGATGCTGCATATTATCCAATCAGCATGGAGTCAATCCAAAACCCTGCCAAGACAAACACTTCCTAAAGCCAGGACATGAAGAGACAGAGTGGTGACAGAGCGGTGGCTAAACTTTTATTGATAAGAATTACATATTTTGACTGAGCGACTCCAAACTAGGGGATGCACAACCTCGTAATTTCAGCAAAACATGGATAAAATCTTTGGTCAGTCTGAGGAACAGTTCAAGAGATATGCGTGAAACAGACAGGCAGAGATATGCTGCATTTATAGACAGATGTCCCTTTAAAATGGCTCAGCATTGTACTCTGCCCTCCCTCTTATGTCACTATTGCTAACCTAGCATTTTAGTTATGATTAGCTCGGGTGACAAGCATGAGCCAACTAAAATAAATTTTTCCCAAATAATGAATCAAATAATGCCTCATTAGTGGGCAGGGGTGCGTGGTTTCAGTGGTCGATAGGATATAACCAGTCCCTGGAGTACAATAAGACCAGAAACATATGTGAACAATTGGCTAAAGTAAACTGCTGGATTAAGCTAGCCACATTTGGTCAAGGCTATAGATAGTACTACGTGAAAAAAAGCTAAAATTACGTCTGACATACAGTTATGTGAAAAAATTAGGACACCCTGTATAAGGCTGTGTGTTTTATTAACATATTTGGACATATGGATATTTAATTTCAATGTTAAAAATACTAGGAGATTCATGTAATACAACTAAATGATTAAAAATAAATTTGTCATAATCAGTTAGCTAGAAGCTCACGTGCAAGGCAGCTAACACCAGAGGAAGCACTCAGACATGGGAAAGACGTTTTACATTCAATTTATTGAAAACACACAGAAGTAAGGAAAACAGCACACGCCGAGGAACACACAGCCAGAGGGAGAGAGAGAACAAGAGCTGATTAGAGACAGGGAATAACACTGGGAATTGAGGAGCATGTGCTGAGGATTTCTTACAGGAATGAACAGATTACCCGGCAGTGAAACCCAGCAGAGGCAATGGAGGAGTCAACGGGGCTGAGCTGGCAGGAGGAGCTGGAGAAGGTGATGAGCAGGAATGGAGCTGGGGAGAGGTCTGACCAGGTGGTGTTGGAGAACTTCAGACAAGATGGCGAGACTAAGTGAGTGCACTGCAATCCCTGGGAAACACTGCTGAGATGGCAGCAACCTGGGGAAAGAGGAGGAGAAGGAAAGTTAGGCTAGGGTTTCAGTTAACAAGCTTGACCTGAAAAGATGGCAGCAGTACCCAATGGTCCAGCGCTGAAGCATTCACAGCCTGATCCTTTCATACGCTGGCAGCGAAGAGGCAGCAGGTGCATCCACTCACGCAGGTGCATTGATGACCTGCGAAGCCGGGAAACAGACGAAGAACCTCCCACAGGAGGGGAGGGGGAGCACGCTCACCTGATCATCACAGTGGCCCCCCTCAAGAGGCGCCTCCTAGCGACCCACCGGGCTTGTTGGGATGAGCCCAGTGAAAGGCTCGGACCATCCCCTTGTCATGAAAGTTGGAACTGGGAAGCCATGATCTCTCTTCCAGTCCATAGCCTTTCCTATGGACCAGGCCCCGACAGCGGACATCCAGAATCCTCTGCACAGTGTAGGTGGTCTGGCCGTTGAGGATCCGGGGGGGAGGAGGCGGCTTTGGGGGGGGGGCAGAGAGGGCTGGCTGAGCGGGGCTTTATCTTGGAAACGTGGAAGGTGGGATGGATGCGGAGTGTCGGCGGCAACTTCAGGTGAACTGTCACGTCATTAATGATCCTCAAGATGGCAAAAGGACCCAGGAAGCACGGTGACAGTTTCCTAGACTCGGTTTTCAACAGAATCTGATCTGCCGACAACAACACGCTCTGGCCGACAGTATTTGGCCATCGGTACCCACCTGCGGTCCGCGTACTGGCAGTTCCGCTCGGCCAAGCGGAGAAGGGCAGCCCGGGTGGACCTCCACAACCGACAGCAACGGCGAGCGTGGACCTCCACAGATGGAACAGTGACCTCTCTGTCCGCCATGGGCAATGGGTGGGTGGGGGGGTATCGCCCATACAAGTCTCGAACAGTATCAATCTGGTGGCCAAGGAGACAGCCGAATTATGGGCATACTCCACCCAGGTCAGATGGAAGCTCCAAGTGGTTGGGTTGCAGGAAGCCACACATCTCAGGGCAGCCTCAAGGGATTGGTTAGCACGCTCAACCTGCCTGTTGCTCTGAGGGTGGTAACTGGAGGTGAGACTGACCGAGGTGCCAAGGGAGTGGCAGAAGGATTTCCAAACTTGTGATGTGAATTGGAGGCCCCGGTCAGACACAATGTCCAAGGGTATCCCATGAAGGTGGATGACATGAAGGGTAAGCAGGTTGGCAGTCTAGGAAGCAGAGGGAAGCTTGGGAAGGGGCACCAAATGAATAGCTTTAGAGAAGTGATCTACAATGGTAAGGATGACAGTGTTGCCCTGTGAGGGAGGGAGACCCGTAACAAAGTCCATGGCGATATGAGACCAGGGGCGACTGGGGACCGGCAGGGGGTGCAGGAGGCCGGCTGGTGGTGAAGAGTCAGATTTATTTGTGGTACACACTTGGCAGGCTTTGACATAGTCTCGCACATCCGTCCGCAGAGTAGGCCACCAGAACACTCGCTGCACCAGATCGATAGTACGGGAAATGCCAGGGTGACAGGCAAAGTGGCTGGTGTGCCCCCACCAGATGACATTACTACTTAGAGCGGAGGGGACAAACAGGCGATCACTAGGGCCTCCCTCAGGCTTGGGCTCAGTGGACTGTGCCTGCCGGACCCTCTGCTCAACCTCTCAAGAGAGGGCGGCAACAATGCAGGAAGAGGGCAAAATGGATTTGGGAGGAGTGGAGGAAGATGACTGGTCAGAGGCAAATTAGCAAGAGAGAGCATCGGGCTTAATGTTACAGGATCCAGGCAGATAGGTGATAATGAGATGGAATCTGAGAAAGAATAAGGCCCAACGGGCCTGCCTGCAATTAAGCCTGCGGGCTGATCTTAAGTATTCTTTTTGTGATCAGTCCACACAATGATGGGATGAACGGCTCCCTCTAGCCAGTGCCTCCATTCCTCTAATGCCAATTTAATGGCTAGCAGCTCTCAATCTCCTACTTTGTAGTTCCTCTTGGCCGGGGTCAACCGCCGAGAGAAATACACGCATGGGTGGAGCTTCTGATCAGAGGCTGAGGGCTGCGAAAAAACAGCACCCACCCCCGAATCAGAAACATTCACCTCCACTACAAACTGGAGCTGAGGGTCGACCTGCACCAGGATGGGCATATCAGAGAACAGGGCCTTCAGTTCCACAAAGGCCTGCTCCGCTGCCTCAGACCATTTAAAGGGGGCTTTGGTTGAGGTCAGCTGAGTCAGGGGCTGAGCAACCTTACTGTAGTTTCTGATAAACCTGCGGTAGAAATTTGCAAAGCCCAAAAAATGCTGGAGTTGCTTCCTGGATTGGGAGGTTGACCAATCTAGCATCACCTTTACCTTGGCCTGGTTGGCCCCCAGCTCACCTTCAGCTACAATAAAGCCCAGGAAGGAAGTGGAGCGGGTGGAAAACTCACTTTTCAGCCTTCACAAAGAGATGATTTTCCAGGAGCTGTTGTAACACAGCCCAGACGTGGACTGTGTGTTCCTCCGGCGTGTGGGAAAAAATTAAAATGTCATCCAAATACAGGAAAACAAATTGGTTCACCATATCGCGGAGGACGTCATTAATCATGCATTGGAAGACGGCGGGGGCATTGGTAAGCCCAAAGGGCATCACAAGATATTCAAACTGGCCCAAGTGAGTTTTGAACGGTATCTTCCATTCGTTCCTTTGCGTATGCAAACCAAATGATACGCGTTGTGCAGGTCGAGTTTTGTGAATACCTTTGCACGTTGAAGGAGCTCGAATGCAGAATTGATCAGGGGCAGTGGATCTTTGTCTTTTATGGTTATCGCGTTGAGCTCGTGGTAATCAATGCAGGGCCACAGGGATCCGTCCTTCTTTCCCAAAAAGAACCCCACTCTGAGAAGAACTGAAGAGGGCCAAATGAGGCCGGCGTTCAGGGAGTCTTTAATATAGCTTTCCATCGCCCCACTCTCCGGCCCAGAAAGGCTGTAGAGCCAGCTGGACGGCAACCGCGCGCCCGGGAGGAGGTCAATCACACAGTCGTAGGATCAGTGAGGTGGTAACGAGAGGGCCCTTGACTTGCTAAAGACCTCCCCAAGGTCATGGTAGACCTCGGGCACGGGGCTGAGGTCCAGTGGCTCGGCTGGACGAGAGGCGATGGGGAGCGTAGGAGAACAAGCGGCCAAACGGAGGCATGAAAATAAGCAAAAGGGACTCCATGAAGAAATGGAGTTCTGTGCCCAATTTATAATAGGGTTATGTTTTTGGAGCCAGGAATAGCCTAGGACCACCGGAGAAGAGGAACTGGGGGAACAAAAATAGTGAGAGCCTCCTGGTGGTTCCCGGAAAGAAGGACGAATCACAACGTAAATGGAACCGGCAGTTTTATAATAGGAATACCTATCTCCTGCACGAGGCACTGTGAAATGAAATTTTGTTCAGCCCCTGAATCAGTTAACGCCGAGACCTTCTTCTTGGCCCCCGGCAACTGAATGAGGGCCAGCAGTGAAAAGTTACCCGGGGGATTGATGGAAAACCCGCCCCCCAGACCCCCCACGGCTCCATCTTTTGGTTTAAGCGGACAGTTCGGTAATTTGTGCTCCATGGAGCCGCAATACATGCAAGTGCCGGCCTTCCTCCAGCACTGGTGCTCCTTCGGAGTCAACCCAGATTCATTGGCTCAGAGGAGGAATCCGATTTGGTGGAGCTCGTAGCCGGCGGGGGTGATTGCAAGGAGGACGAGTTGAAGGAGGCCTTCTGCTCCTTCGCGTGTTTGCAGTACCAGTTATCTAAGTTAACGGTCTGCTCGATCACCTCATCCAGAGAGGAGGGGCTTGCATGAACCGCCAGGTCGTCGTGGAGGTTGGAATTTAGGCCCTGGAGGAAGGCGTTGCGTAGGGCAACATTGTTCCACCCGGAGTCTGCCGCGATGACCCAGAATTCAACTGAGAAATCAGCTGCAGACTGATTCCCCTGCTGAAGTAACATGAGATGGCCCATGATGTTCCCCTTGCTATCTGAATGATCGAAAGCCTGGGAGAACTCCTGCAGAAATCGTTCGAATGTGTAATTAGAATCCTCGGAATGACCAAGGACGGACTGAGCCCAATTGAGCACCCGGTCCCAGAGCAGGAGGGACATAAAGTGAATCTTGGATGTGGCGAATGTGGATGAGGCGAATGTGGAGCAAAAACCCCTTACATCCCCCCACCTCCCCCGCGTACAGGGCAGGTGAGGGAACCATGATGGTCTGGCGGTTGTGGACCCCACCGGGGCAGCAAGAGGAGGCCTAGGCCCCGAACGAGCCATATGGCAGAGGTGTTCTGACACTGTGGTTAACTGTTGCGCAACAGTTTGCAGTGAGCACGGCCACCTGTTGCTTTGTGGCGTTTAACCGGAAGAGCGTGCAGTGTTCCCCTGATGTAGCGCCTGCTGATCCTTGATCGTGGCTGGACCGTTCAGTCATAATTAGGTAGCTAGAGGCTCACGTGCAAGGCAACTAACACCAGAGGAAGCACTCAGACATGGGAAAAATGTTTTACGTTCAATTTATTGAACACATACAGAAGTAAGGAAAACAGCACACACCAAGGAACACACAGCCAGAGGGAGAGAGAGAACGAGAGCTGATTAGAGACAGGGAATAACACTGGGAATTGAGGAGTATGTGCTGAGGATTTCTTACAGGAATGAGCAGAGGACCCGGCAGTGAAACCCAGCGGAAGCAATGGAGGAGTCAGCGGGGCTGAGCTGGCAGGAGGAGCTGGAGAAGGAGAGGAGCAGGAATGGAGCTAGGGAGAGCTCTGACCGGGTGGTGTTGGAGAACTTCAGATGAGATGGTGAGAGCAGGTGAGCGCATTGCATTCCTGGGGACACACCGCTGAGACGGTAGCAACCTGGGGAAAGAGGAGGAGAAGGAAAGTTAGGCTAGGGTTTCAGTTAACAAGCTTGACCTGAAAAGACGGCAGCAGTACCCAATGCTCCAGCGCTGAAGCAATCACAAACTGATCCTTTTATACGCTGGCAGTGAAGAGGCAGCAGGTGCACTGATGACCTGTGGAGCCGGGAAACAGACGAGGAACCTCCCACAGTAGGGGAGGGGGAGTGCACTCACTCGATCATCACAGAATTAAAGACTAATTTTCAAATTTTCTGTAAAATGTAATTCTAAATAAATAGTGAGGAATAAATTAGGACATCCTCATCTTTTTTAGTATACCCCCACATTCATTCCCACTTAAAATGGCTAAAATAAATGTTAAAAAATGCAAATAAAAACAAAAACAAGGTTAGACATAGATATGTCAACGTTTCTTAATAATGAACTGAATATTTAATGGGGTGTCCTAATTTTTTCACATGACTGTATATGGTCAAGTGTTGTAGATGACCAAGGACTGCAGTGGGGGTGAATAGGATTTATAGAAAACAGTGAACAAAACCGGCCACATCAACATTTAAGCTATCTAACGTCATGTAGACGGGCTCCCCACCCATCTACATGACAGACAGTTAGGTGGACCAATAATAGAGCAGAGGGCAGGTATCAAGGCTGGTGGTCTTTACCTTTTAGTGATGTTTCCCATTTCTTGACATACAGGAAAATACACAAAAGTGTTAAAAAATAACTTCTTGGAGAGAAAAAAAAGAGATAAAGGCTGTATGTTTTTAATCAGAGTGTTTTGATATTTATTTGATAATCATGTCGTACATAGGCTCATTTCAGAAGGTTAAAACCTACAAAAACAAAGTTTTTCAGTCAATGACCACCATCTAAATCCTATTTTTTTTTAAAAAATCACTTTGCATCTTCTGACATTCATGAACTCTTTAACATCCTACCATGCCATTCATCATGCATTTCAGATGAATTCATCACTTCTCATAATATCTGGCCTTTTGAGTTAATTTCTTTCTCTTTCTATCACCTTTATGAAGTTTTCTCTTGCCTGTCTGCTCTAAGCTGAAGCTGCACTTTTGGTTTGGCTGCAGCCTGAAGTATAATTTGTGAGACCCGAAGTAAAAATACAAGACACAAGCCTCAGTGGAAAAATGAGACTGTTGTAAAACCACCGGTGTAGATTTGTTTGTGTTCATGGAACAACGCAAACAGTTGAATACATGCAAAAAAAGTTAACTTTGCATCCATCCATCCGCTCTTCTACCACTTATCTGGAGGGTCAGGGGACAGCGGTCCAAGGGGAGCAGCTCGGACTGCTGCCCACTCCTGCAGGTGGTGAGCCCCTGGAGGGGGTGCCCCGATGTGGCTCCTTTGGGGACACTGGATCTTTGCTGGAACTTTATTTATGCTGATCCACAGGACTGCTCTTGGTCTGGCCCTTCACCCCGGACCAGTTTTTTTTCTTGGAGACCCTACTGGGGCCTGTTTGGCCCTGACAACATAGCTCGTGGTGTCATTAGGGCACACGAACCCCACCACCACGTGGTGATCCATGGAGGGGTACTTTTTGTGTTGTTGAATTAGTATATATGTACCTGAATTAACAAAAACTATGTTAGTTTTTGACCCTTCATTTTAATTAATTAGCTTAAACAACTTTGTGTTTACTCTTAAAACTGAAATAAGTGGCTTATGCGCTGTAAATATCCATCCATCCATCCATCTTCTACTGCTTTTCCGGAGGTCCGGGTCGCGGAGGCAGCAGTTCGAACAGAGAAGCCCAGACTTCCCTCTCCCCAGCCACCTGCTCCAGCTCTTCAGAGAGGATACCAAGGCGTTCCCAGACCAGCTGGGAGACATGTCTCTCCACCGAGTCCTGGGTCTGCCCCCGGGGTCTCCTCCCAGTGGGACATGCCTGAAACACAAGCGGGAGGCGTCCAGGAGGCATCCTGATCAGATGCCCATACCACCTCAACTGGCTCCTTTCAATGTGGAGGAGCAGCGGTTCTACTCTGAGCCTCTCCCGGATGACTGAGCTCCTCACCCTATCTCTGAGGGTGAGTCCAGCAATCCTACGGAGAAAGCTCATTTCAGCCGCTTGTATCCGCGATTTCGTTCTTTCGGTCATTACCCAAAGCTCGTGACCATAGGTGAGAGTAGGAACGTAGATTGACAGGTAAATCGACAGCTTTGCCTCAGAGCTCAGTTCCCTCTTCACCACAACAGACCGGTACAACGTCCGCATCACTGCAGATGCTGCTCCTATCCGTCTGTCGATCTCTCGCTCCATTCTCCCCTCACTCATGAATAAGACCCCAAGATACTTATACTCCTCCACTTGGGGCAGGAGCTGGCTCCCAACTCAGAGATGGACAATCCACCTTTTTCCGGCTGAGGGCCATGGACTCGGACTTGGAGGTGCTGATTCTCATCCCAGCCGCTTCACACTCAGCAGCAAACCCGTCCCGGCAAGAGCTGTAGGTCCATTGCCTGGATGAAGCCAGCAGGACAACATCATCTGCAACACACAGAGATGAGATCCTGTGGTCACTGGATGTACTGTATGTAATGGGAAATTCTACCATTATGTTTGCCTTATTTTCCTATTCTCACACCAATCCAAGTTAATAAACAGGGTCATCATAAAGGGCCCACAGTCATATTTTTCTTATGTGAGAGGCAGTCAGTGGGTTAGGGTGAGGGCTGGGGGTCCCCCCCCCCCCTTATGTGTCCACCAGTGTCAAAAGCTGTTTGTTGGACAGCTCTAACTGCGTCTTAGTGTTAAAAGTCCCACTATTTGATGGTCAGAATCCACCTCACTTTCTTAAAAAAAGCACAACTGCACCTCCTCCGCCCAGCCTCCAGCAGCCTCAGCAGAGACGCGCGTTTCAGAGCAGCTCGTGGAAGCAGAGGCGCGCGCCGGAGAGCAGAAGGAGCGCTTCTGTCGGCCATTGACGCAGCGCAGCTCTGACCATGAAGCACTTCTCCCCGGACGCCCTGCTGCTGTCTTTTGCGCACTTCTGTCTCCTGTGCACGTTCGTAAACGAAGCCCGCACCCACAGTCTGCCGACGAGAGGACTCGCTTCGGCGCGGGTTTGACATGGCAACACAACGGGCAGGTTTTTCAGCATCATGGCCGCGCACACGGCGTACCGGCGCTCCTCCAGAGGCACACCGGGCCGCCTAGGCCGCGGCCAGCAGTGTGGTAGTCCTCAGCGCGGAGACGACAACGACACTGTCCCCGCCTCGTTCCGGGAGTCCCCCGCGCTGTCTCCGGGTCACTCCCGCGCAGTTCGCGCCGCGACGCGCCTGGCGGCAGCCTGCGCCCGGCGCCGACGGGACGCCGCCACGGTCCGACGGACGACGGTGTATGGTCGGGGACGTCCGTACAACCCCGTACAAGCCCTCCAACTACTACCCGTACTACTCTACTACAACCTCGCACCACACTGACCCAGATGTCCCGGGCTCGGCCACGCACGGATACGGAACCAGTTACCACCAGAACGGTAGGAGGACAGGCTGGACTCGACCGGAGATTAATAGGGCTGTATGGAAGAAAGGATGAGACTTTATTAATCAACATAGAGCGCATTTTTCACACGGCTGCAGTTCCACAGGGAGCGCGCAGAAACAGAAGAATGTGCAGTATTGTTACAGTTCAGTAGAGTCAGCTGTGCGGATTATCACCAAACCAGAAAATAGCCGAACTAGAAAGCTCAGGTGAAACAGGAGTCACAGCTACAAGCTGGCCTGACAGCATGAAGGAAGTTTTGTTTCCGCAAGAAACTGCAACTACATTTATGAAATGAATGAATGAATGAATGAATTTATTTATTTCGGATAGTTAATTACAGGTTAAAAGAAAACTGTATAATATAACAACAAGGTCAAATTAGACAAAGAGACTCCTGTCTACTATACAATTCCACGTGAGGTATCCGAAATGGGTGATGGCTGAAGCGCAGCTTATATTGCCCCACCCACATTATGATTTACTTTTACCCCCAGAAATTTTGTGGCTTTTTTTTTTTTTGTATTTTCTTCACAAAATTGCATTTTGTTTCATAAATTTGTGAGTTTTTAAGTATAATTTTTTCTGCTCTTATAATTTTTTTGAAACCCTAGGTGTGTTTTTTTTTCTCCCCTCAAGGCTTCAGGGAGGCCACATGTGGCCCCAGAGCCACAGATTGCAGACCCCTGTACTATAATATATACATAGTATCCAGTATCTACTAAAAATAGAAATTTAGAATAAAGAAAAAAATTAAGAGAAAAATATACATATACACATACAGAAATATACATTACACTGGTCAACACCAAATTTATTGTCTCGGTTTTTTTTAGCTGATTTAGGACAGTTTTGATGCGCTGAATCCAAAAATCACATTGGTTTTGCTCAATCTGGTCAACTTTTTGAATTATGGCCACATGTTGTTTTATACATTTTTGTTTACATGTACGGGTATTTTTGCTTTATATGATGCAAAATTCTTTTTTATGTCTTGAAATTCTCTGAATTTTGAACAGTGATGACATAACATTCAATTTACATGTACATGCCTTTATAAAAAGGTAAGTACATGCACAGTACTAAGTAAGTACAGGTTTTTACTTAGCACCTGATCAAGACAAACGGATGTCATTTTAGGATTCAGTGGTGAAATAGTTTTAAATCAGTTGAAAAAACACAGACAACTTGCAAAAAAAGGATTTTTGTAACCCTGTGTCATCGGTGTAATACACATGTACACTTTATTTTTTCATCATAAAACATTAAACACACATTGTCATTTTATGTGATTTAATCGGCAGAAATAATATTAAATATATACAGTCATGTGAAAAAATTAGGACACCCTGTATAAGCCTGTGTGTTTTTTTAACACATTTAGACATATGGGTATTTAATATCAATGTTAAAAAATACTCGGGAATTCACATAATACAACTAAACAATTAAAAATTGATTGAAAACTTTTTCAAATTTTCTGTAAAATGTAATTCTAAACAAACAGTGAGGAATAAATTAGGACCCCCCCCCCATCTTTTTCAGGACACCCCACATTCATTCCCACTTACAATGGCTAAAATAAATGTTAAAAATGCAAATAAAAACAAAAACAAAGTTAGAACTAGATACATGACCATTTCTTAATAAAAAACTGAATATTTAAAGGGGTGTCTAAATTTTTTCACGACTATATATACAGTGATGTGAAAAAGTGTTTATCCCCTTCCTGATTTCTCTTTTTTGTATATTTGTCACACTTAAATGTTTCAGATCATCAAACAAATGTAAATAATAGACAAAGATAACACAAGTAAACACAAAATGCAGTTTTTAAATGAAGGTGTTTATTATTAAGTTATTATTAAGGGTAAAAAAAAATCCAGAACTACATGCCCCTATGTGAAAAAGTGATAGCCCCCCCCCCCAAAAAAAACCCCCCAAACAAACCCAAACAAAACAAACATAATTTTACTGTGGTTTATCACATCTTTGGAAAGCTGAGTTCAATTTCTCTGGCCACACCCAGGCATAGTTGCTACCACACCTGCTGTCAATCAAGAAATCACTTAAATAGGGCCTACCTGACAAAGTGAAGCAGACCTAAAGATCCTCAAAAGCTAGACATCATGCTGTGATCTAAAGAAATTCAGGAACAAATGAGAAACAAAGTAACTGAGATCTATCAGTGTGGAAAAGGTTATAAAGCCATTTCTAAAGCTATGGGACTCCAGCAAACCACAATGAGAGCCACAAATGGCGAAAACATGAAACAGTGGTGAACCTTCCCAGGAGTGGCCGGCTGACCAAAATTACTCCAAGAGTGCAGTGACAACTCATCCAAGAGGTCACAAAAGACCCCACAACAACATCCAAAGAACTGTAGCCCTCACTTGCCTCAGTTAAGGTTTTCAGTTCATGACTGAAAAAAGGCCTGCAAAAATGGTCTGTATGGCAGAATTCCAAGATGAAAGCCACTGTTGAGTGAAAACAACATAAACAACATTGCAACAACTGCAATCAAATGTTTGAGATAACTGGCAATGAGTCTTTTACAGCACTGTAGAGGAATTTTGGCATACTTATCTTTGCAGAATTGTTGTAATTCAGCCACATTGGAGGGTTTTCGAGCATGAACCGCCTTTTTAAGGTCATGCCACAGCATCTCAATCGGATTCAGGTCAGGACTTTGACCAGGCCACTCCAAAGTCTTCATTTTGGTTTTCTTAAGCCATTCAGAGGTGGACTTGCTGGTGTGTTTTGGACGATTGTCCTGCTGCAGAACCCAAGTGCGCTTTAGCTTGAGGTCACGAACAGATGGCTGGACATTGTCCTTCAGAATTTTTTGGTAGACAGCAGAATTCATGGTTCCATTTACCACAGCAAGTCTTCCAGGTCCTGAAGCAGCAAAACAGCCCCAGACCATCACACTACCACCGCCATATTTTACTGCTGGTATGATGTTCCTTTTCTGAAATGCTGTGTTACTTTTATGCCAGATGTAATGGGACACACACCTTCCAAAAAGTTCAACTTTTGTCTCGTCAGTCCACAGAGTATTTTGCCAAAAGTCTTGGGGATCATCAAGATATTTTCTGGCAAAACTGAGATGAGCCTTTATATTCATTTTGCTCAGCAGTGGTTTTCGTCTTGGAACTCTGCCGTGTAGGCCACTTTTGCCTTACAAACACTTTTTGTCCCCTATATATACAGTATATATACAGTTTATGGATTAGAGTGGCAAAATTTCAACTCTGACCATGGCCACTACATGTATCGTACATGTATCATATCTAGTTTGGTGAGACAAGTGTGCAGGCAGATGGAGGGTTACCATTAAGTCAGGTCGGATCTGCAGTGATCATTTCATGAAGGGTAAGTACATGTATGATGACCCTGGTGTAGCAATGGTGGGTCTCAGATTTATATTTGGTGTTTTATTATGCTGGAAAACCCAGTGTCTCCCAGCTATGCATTGCCTCGTTGTTTAAACAGATTCACCTCAAATAAGAAAAGCAGGACTGGCCCTGGACATTTCTCATATAGGCACATCAGCAAATGGAGGAGTTTAGGCATCTTATTTTATTGTTTTGGAGCTGTGGTGAGGGTAATTATTTAGGCCAGAGGGGAGAAATATTTCCCTCTCGAGATTGGGTTGTTTATATTTATATATTTATATTTCTTTAACTCTTATTAGATCCTATATTTTAAACAAATTATCAACTAAAAAAGTTGGCAGGATTTTTTTAGACTGCTTTCTGCCTCCTGCTGGTGGAGGCTGCTTGTGTCTGTTCCTTAAAGTGCAAGTTATCCACCCGCATTGACGTGACGCAGCAGCAATGACGCAGCAGCAACCAGCAACGACATGCGTGTACCTCTCCAGAGAAGGGGAGATGCACGTCAGTGACGCAGACTGTAAGAGCTGTGATTGGTCCGCTTTATCTCCACCTTCACATTTCCTGGTTCTTGCCGCTGCCCTGCTCTGCCTGTTCATGGAGGCACAACTTCCAAAGCAAGTCGGTTAAACAATGGTCCAAATTTAAAAGAATATTGAAGAAGTCAGCACAGAGCATTTTGTCATCATAACCCCAGTAATTGCACAGGTTGTCAAATAATGGCAGTGGTGGTGGTTGCATGCAGCGTTTTCTCCGACTTCTCTTTTTTTCTGTGCAACAGTCATATAAAAAGGTGCTTTTCTTTAACTCTTATTAGATCCAACTCCATCACAATCTACTCTTTCCCGTTGCTACTTGATAAACAAAAACACACGATGAACACAAATCACTCTACACATTGGCTGAAACCCGTTTTGGCAATGGAACAAAGCATTTTATCCTACACACAAGAAAAAACTGCCGATCATTGCATCTGCGACGGACGTCGGTAATGGTGTCAACGCGATGCCGGTGCATAAATCCTGCTTAAGTTTAGGATATTTTCCTATTGTGAATAGTTGAACCGGCTCCATTGCCAGGAAATGGGGCAGACGAGTGGTTTAGTTCTTGGCACAAAAACACTGGCTGGTAAGCTGGCACTCAGAGATCAATCTCATCACTGCTGACTGTGTTGGGAAAGCCGGTGTTGATATGATCCATGACTGTCTCTGCTCACTTAAAAAATATTCTAGCAGTACAATTTACATACAATATAAACTTGGGAATGTGAAAAAATAAAAAAGGTGAACAGCACCAGGAGGCTGAATAGTGAGGTCTGCCCAGAGCCTCGTCATCGTAGAGTGTAGGTTAATCGGTTTCAACTATTCAGTTGGTAAATATCCTCAGTTTAAATTACAATCTATTTTTCTACATATTCGTTGCCACTCTTTAACTATGAATTACCAATTTTTTTTTAAAATACACCCAGCCTGTTCAGCTGATTGACAGCTTCCACCTCCCTTCAAGCCTCTGCAGAACAAGGCAGTGAGAACCGCCCTTAATAACCCGTTTTCTTTCTGTAACACTTCAGATGATTTTTATTGAAAGATTGTGCATATTTCGATAAAATAATGTTGTCACATGGCATGATAAATCATTTCTGTCATTGATCCTTTCACAATGCTTGTCTACCAGTGTGGCAATCCACATGACCAGTGACATTACTTGCAAATCTACAGTTCTCCGTCACCACACCAGACACACCAGATATACGAGGGCTGCTCATTAAATTTCCCCCGACTCATTTCCTCAGAGGCAGACACCTTTGGTCAGCTTGCCACACCCCTCAGTTTTGATGGAATCGTATTAACTCCCGGTAATTGAGGTACCCTTTGCCATGACATTCATCATTAATACTCCATGCTGGTCCCAAAAGACCGTGAGCAAGACCTTGGCCACTAAGGGATGGACATATGCCTTTTTCAGAGGTGGTAAGTCATAATGCTTTCATGGCTTTGACTGGGCTTTAGTCTCTGGAGCATAGTGATGGACCCATGTTTTGTCCTGTGTGATTAGCCTGTAGAATAAGTCCTCCTGGTTTTCTTGGCACATGGCTGAGAGAGCCTAGGCGCACATGGCTTGTTCCTGCTTCTGGAAAGGTGTGAGCAACCCGGGGATCCATCGTTCCACATGTGCAAATAGTCATGGATGAGTTTTTCCACAGATGCCACACTGATCTTGTAGGCCGTGAGCAGCTCCCTCAAAATGTGGCTAGAAAATGATTTTCGTGGCACCCAACTGGGAACTACAGGATCTTTGATGATTTCTATGTAAAAAAAACCTGCTGGATCCGAAAATCGATGTTCCCACTGTCAAAAGTGTGGATAGCTATGTCAAATTTGCATAAATCCAAGATGGCTGCCACGACTAACCAAGGGAATGAATGGCCTAACATTTCAACCAGTCTACCTAGAAACACGTTTGAGGCCTCTTTTTCGGATAATGTTGAGCCGAGGAATCGATTTCTGAGGTCGACTGTGTGATTGAGCGTCAGAGAACCACGCTAATTTGCATAAATCCAAGATGGCTGCCATGGATGGACTAACTTTTTAGCCATTCTACCTAGAATCACGTTGGAGACGTCCTTTTCGGCTAATGTTAACCCGAGGAAACGATTTCCGAGGTCATTAGTGTGATTGAGGGTCAGAGAACCCCACTAATTTGCATAAATCCAAGATGGCCACCATGGGTGTGGATGGACTATATTTTGAACCATTCTACCTATAATCACGTTTGAGACGTCTTTTTTGGATAATGTTGACCCGAGGAATCGATTTCTGAGGTCAGATATGTGATTGAGGGCTCCACTAATTTTCATAAATCCAAGATGGCTGCCATGAATGGCCTAACTTTTTTATCAGTACAACTAGAATCACGTTTGAGACATCATTTTCCGATAATGTTATGCCCAGGAATCGATTTCTGAGGTCACTTTTGTGATTGAGTCTCAAAGAACTCCACTCATTTGCATAAATCCAAGATGGCCGCCACAGGCATGGATAGTCCAACTTCTTAACCATTCTACCTAGAATCACGTTTGAGACGTCTTTTCTGCATAATGTTGACCCGAGGAATCGATTTCTGAGGTCAAATATGTGATTGAGAGTCAAAGAACTCTGCTTATTTGCATAAATCAAAAATGGCCGTCACGGATGGTTGAACTTTTTTAATCAGTCCACCTAGAATCACGTTTAAGACATCATTTTCGGATAATGTTATGCCCAGGAATCGATTTCTGAGGTCACTTGTGTGATTGAGGGTCAAAGAACTCCACTCATTTAAATAAATCCAAGATGACCGTCATAGGCATGGATAGCCTAACTTCTTAACCACTCTACCTAGAATCACGTTTGATACATCTTTTCCAAATAACGTTGACCCGAGAAATCGATTCCTGGTCAGTTATGTGATTGAGTGTCAAAGAACTCTGCTAATTTACATAAATCCAACATGTATAGCTGTCATATCCTGATACAACCTGTATTCAACCTCCACCTTATTCATCACCAGAATCATCTCCCTCATTTTCTTCCTCCTCTGCTTCCACAGATCTTTCAGATTCTGTAAGAACACGATTCACGCAATCGATGCAGGCGCATAGATCAGTGCAGCTGAGATCAGGTTCAGGTTCAGGTTCAGGTTACTTTATTTGTACCCGTAGGTAGATTTGTTTTGCAGTTGGTGACATCCATATTTACAAGCCACTAATTACATTCAACACAGACACAAACACAGGCACACATCTTACAAAATAGGTAAATATAAAATATGTACAATATAATTTTTATAGCTTGTTCAACTCTTTGACAGCAGCAGGGACAAAGCTGTTTTTGTAGCGCTGGGTTCTACTTTTTGGGACAGCAAACCTCCGTCTGGAGGGAAGAAGCTGAAAGTTGCAGTGCAAAGGGTGGGAGTCATCATTTAAAATCGAGTCGGCCATCCTCTGTACTTGTCTGGTGTACAGGGATGTCAGGCTCAGCTGTGACTCACCAAGCAAACGACTGGACCATCTGACTACCTGATCCAAGGATTTCCTCTGTTTCAGTTTTCAGTACATGCAAGGCATCAGATCCGATGCCTTGCATGTACATCTGCTGGCCTTGCACCTACTCCGCTTGCATGAACAGTGCACATAGTTCAAGATCTCTTGGATGATTATGTTGGATCAAGGTTGTTTAGATCTGAAAGCATATTATATGGACCATAGGGTATTATAACATTAGGCCTACCTTGTACCCATATAGATATAAAACATATATAGATTGCAGATAATTTTCACATTAACAGTGAGCTTATAATAGAGACCTTGTGCAACCTAGTCACTGCTCAATGTAAACTTGCAAAATGGCAAGCACAGACCATGTGCCCATATTTACTGAGAGCATAAAGTATACAGGCGACTGCTGCTGCCATGAGTTTAACCTTTCTTGGGTGACACATCACAAACATATGGGCTTTCCTTAACAAGCCATTTTCCATCCGCCTAAGGCTTGATAGTATGGGTATGACTATGTGCAAACTATATAAATGTATGCCCAAACTTGTTCCTCCCTCACCTACTAGTACACTGCACCCCTTGGGCTTGTGCTGAGAAGTACATCCAACCCTCAGACTCAGAGTTAAGCTCATTGGGATTGCTACCCTTTTCCCATTTGAGCTACTTTGTGGTAGTGGTATATTTTGACTATAATTCAGGCCCAGGGTGGGTTCTGGGGATAGATGCATCATCAGAGTGAGTCGATCTGCATCATCTAGATCTATACTAGGACTATGTTACCTGGCACCCAGAGTCCCTTGGTTATTAGCCTCCACACCCTCAGATCGGCCTACTCGGAGTCTTAGACCAGGACTAGGTCACCCTGTGAGCGGTTGACAAAGGTTTTAGACATCTAGGGTTCCATTTTAGTTCATATTTAGAGTTACAAATGATCGGAGCCAAACGACTCCAGGGCACACGCAGTACAACCATAAACAATGGCTGCCACTCACCTTTCTCGAACAAGTCGCGACGTTGTTCTGCTACTTTCTGTTGGGGTCCATCAAGTACAAGCCATTTTTGGGCACACTCACGTACTTTTGCCCACGATGCTTCAGTAAAACGAGTGATACTGCCTGAAAACTTATCGGAAATGTGAATAACACAGGAGAAGCTTTCAGCGCACGCTACCCCTGTGGGCGCTGCCATTTTGTTGTCACATGACCAAAGGGACGACGCTGATTGGTTAAAACGTCCCGGACTGGGCCATGTTTAAGGTAGCCAGACAATTATTACTGACTGACTTCAGTCGCATTTTTCATACAGCTATCCACACCTTTGGAAGTGGGAACATCGATATTTTATCTTACAATAATGTAATCTTAATTTACACTAAAATTTTAGTTCCCCGTTGGGTGCCACGAAACTGAACGAAAAGTGGCAGCTGCTCACGGCCTATTGAGATGTTGGGCTAGTTGGCGAATGATTATGTGGCGATCCTCCTAAATGGTAGCCGCCACTTGTGGAGAGGGTGTCTTTATAAATGGCGCACTGTGGTCGCACGAGAATGGGTATCATTTCCACCGATGTCCAACCACACTTGAACTGTTGATGCCAGTGCTATACAATGGGGCATCCTCATAAGTTTCTTTCATCTCATCAAACATCTTTCATGGTGTTGGGTTCATGCGAATAGCAATATTGACTGCATTAGCTGGCTTTTATAATTGGTGAGGGCTGAGTTTAGATTAAAACTTCACAGTGGACAGTTTCTGAAGCTTCACAATGTAATGCGTGCTGCTGACTTTCTACTTCATCAGAAGATGCTTACAAGAGCACGGTGAAGAAAATGGAAACCAAAGCAGAAATACCCATCAAAATTTAGCAGACTAGCTAGCTAACGAGGTAGTCAACTATGGAGAACCAACTGATGGACTTTTGAATCATATTTATATAAATGATGACTGGTGATCAATAGCAAATTTTGTTGAAGATATGCGTAAAATGACAAAGCTGGTACATTCAATATTATGCTCACTTTTTTGTGTTAGCAATATTTAAGAGTAGCAGCTGAGAACTGCTATCATGAATATAGCACTGTGGTGATGTCTTTGGTCCCCCACTGCATGTTGAGCCTACAACTGAATCACAGAGGTGCTATATTCATTGATACCACACGGTCACTCAGGGAATAATACTTAATTCCAAAACATGAATGAACTTGAGATTTTATTCATTAACCAGGTTATGTTTAAATGTTGATTAATCCAATTATTTAATTAGAGTTCTGTTCAACAAAAGGCTACGTTTACAGTTTCTCCTTCATCAGACTGTAAACTGTGCTCAAAGACTATTTAACGCAGGTCTAAATGGCAGTTTTTATAGGCTCATTATTCCTCAGACCCTCAATAATCCCTTTAATGTTGCTCTAAAGGAGGGCATGTGTTTCAGTTTTTAAAGGGACCATTGACTGTACTTTTTCCTCATTTTAACAGCTCACTCGTGTCTTAATGAAGTGTTTGTGACATATTTTGTTCACATTTTTTAAAAAAATTTTAATTATTGAAGCAAATTTGTTTTACTTTTCTTGGCTTTCTTGAAACGCTCTGATTTAAAGTCTGTCACTTTAAGAAACATCCTTCACCTATTCAACTCCACCCTCCCTCTTATGTAAGTTAGCCATTAGCTGAGTAGCTTCTAGCTTCCTTCTAGCTTGGATGAGCAGCACTGGTTCACCAATCCTCAGTGTATCTCACATCACCCTGGCCCATTCTCCAACAACTCCGCCCAGATGGCACAACAAATCACCAGCACTGTGCGCCGGGCGATCCACCGATCGCCGCACCTGAGGCCACTGGCCGAGCCACAGGATCTCAAAGGGCAATGTCTCGCTCCACAGTACTCCGCTCCTCTCCCACGGCCAGTCGGGAATGCCCCGTCACGAAGCGGCTCCCCATTGCTACCCTGGAGAGTATGCCTGGAGGATGGTAGGGGAGCTGGCTGTGAGAGCCAGTGGCTCCAGGCAGCAGCCCTGGGTTGTGGTGCAGGCAATTACTGCAACCCAGGGATGCTGCCTGGAGCTGCTGGCTCTCACAGCTAGCTCCCTGTGGCTGGCATGCTGGCGCCAGAGACCCGCCATGGAACCACAACGTTAGTTAGTTTTTTGTTGTTTTTTTTTAGTTTATCTCTTTATCTTATCATGTTTTAATGTTGCAGCATTGCACCGAGACAAATTCCTAGTTTGTGTACTACATGAACAATGGCAATAAATCTGATTCTGATTCTGATTCTGATTCTGAAACCACGGGGAGACGGGCCGGAGCGATGCGAGGCACATTGTGGACCACGGACTGGTGAACCAGGTGGTAACAGGGATGGTTATTAGGGTGACTAAAGCTGGGTTCATGCTGCATTTCCTCTCTGGTCTGCTTTGGTCCGTGTCCATTTTGGACAAGGCCGGCGCACACAAGGCTCTATATATGCTTCACTTTTTTTGTCTACCAGACCAAGCGGTTGATGCATGCGCACAATTGTTATTTGTAGTTGCACCCTAGCTCTATGGGTAGTGCAAATGTGCTAACACGCCAGTTTGTTCACCGGCTATAAACGTGAGAGTGATGCACATTTTTTTGTAGCAGCAACAATGGCATTGTTTCAAGGAAAAGGAGGAATTACTGTTTTTCAGAGTGCTTCTCCGCTCAAGCTGCTGCTGCTGCAAAACGATTCATATACAGTATGTTTATTCTCGTCTTCCTCTTTGTCTTCTTTGTTTACTTGGAATTTGTATGCTGTGTTGGTAGTGCCACCTCGTGAATGAGAGATTCAATCTCGTGCATGTGCAGCAAATGTGGTCAGGCCACGTGGTGAGAAAATATGGACTCCAGGCAGACGTCCGCAGAGGGGTTGTACAGATGCCCGCAGACTGGAGATGATGGCATAATTTTCTTCACACAAGCCTCACAATTGAGTGGACGCGGCAGTAGAGGTGCAGCATGAATCCAGCTTAAGGTCTGAAGAAAATAACAATATTGGGCAGCACGGTGGTGCAGTGGTTAGCACTGTTGCCTTACAGCTAGAAGGTTCCTGGTTTGAATCCCCAGGCTGGCAGGGGTTGGAACCTTTCTGTGTGGAGTTTGCATGTTCTCCCTGTGCTGCGGGGGTTTACTCCGGGGGCTCCGGTTTCCTCCCCCAATCCAAAGACATGCATGTTAGGTTAATTGGCTGTTCTAAATTGTCCCTAGATATCTGTTTCCTATAGGCCCTTAGAATAGAGGGTTAGTATTAGTGAACGCGCTTTGAGTGGTCTTTGTGACTAGAAAAGTGCTATATAAGTGCAGGTTAGTTAGTTAGTTAGATAAGCCACACTTGGTTTGAGCTTCGTGTTACAAGTGTTAGCTTGGGGGCTAATAGCTCAGTGGCTAACAGGCTACCTTTAGCTGGCATGGTTTGATGACCCAGTGACAAGACACAGACTCCAAGTTGATACAGTTATGTTTATTAACAACCAGTGTGAATGAATAGTGGTGTGAGTGCTAACTGGAACTACCGGGAACTGAACGAGACACCGTATGGCCTGGCAACCCTGGAGACACACAGAGAGAGATGGTTACTGGGCGTCACAGCTGGAGTTAAACCATTATTGTGTAGCTTACTATGGGAACAGATGGTGAGTTTCTCCGGTTCAGCGTTGCAGCTGTGGCCAGGGAGACTGTGCTCTTCAGATGGTGGTATTGTCCCGACAGGAGAGTGTAGGTGAAGGTGGTGAGGGAAGGAGGCTGGTAAGTCCGCCGCCCGAGAGGAAGAGGAAAAGGCTCCGCCGCCACGGTCTCCGCCTGTGCACAGGGGATTAGTAGGAAGTGGTAAGTTGTTAATGGTGCTTACGTGGAAGGCTGGTTGGCTCTTTCCAGCGTAGGTGAGGGTTGGCTCGGCTGTGGCTCTGGTAACTGAGACGATTAGGGGATGAAGGTCTCCTGGAGCGCAGTGAGACATCTCTGCACTGCCACTCCGGGCAGCGTGGAAGATATAGGCCCAGCCTAACGAGGATCAGGTGTGCGTGCAGCTGCGGATAATGAGCAGAGCGGACCATGACATTAGCACCCCTTGAATCTACATGACAGACAGCTAGGTGGGCCAATAATAGAGAAGTGGGCTGGTCTTTGTGGGCTTTTTCTTGACATGACGTATAAGTTTCTGGCATTTCTGGGAGAGAAAAATGAGATAAAGGCTGTGTTTGTTAGTTTTTTAAGAGAATTGACTGTTTTGAAAATTTTGGGATAATTAGGTGAACAGTAGACTCATTTCAAACAGTTAAAACCTACAAACACCATTTTTCAGTCAATGACCCCTTTAAAGCCCATCTTTAAATATTTCATCAGATCCTTTGTTTCAAAGGATAATATTTCAGTTTTGATACCTTGACATGTAAAAGGTACAGCATACTACAAAAACATAAAGCTTTTAGTGGCTCTCTTGTAATCTGTGTTGAAGATTTAAATCTGTGTTTAGAAAGGAGGGTCATATACCTACCTTATTTTCGTTAAAGACCCTCCATGATTCGGGTGGTATTTAAAACTCATCACTCACAGCAGTTATCGATAACTACTCAGCAGTGAACATCAGCTCAGCAGTGATTTCTTTAAAGGCATAGATGTAAATGGAAGAAACAAGAGTTAGCACAATTCTAACAATGTAAGGTTTGGGACATGGGCTGTGCCATTTTTGTTCGTCTTGAGTATTCTGTTGGATCGGTCGTCTTGGGTTGTTTTTGATTCTTTCTTGATTGTTATGAATTTCATTATTATTGTCGCTATTACCATAGTCTTTATGGTTATGTTTTTCCCTGTCTTGTTCTCGGTTTTGGTTTGGCTTTTATTTTGACAGTGTTTTTGGTTATTTCCAACTTCACGTAGTGGTCTTTGTTTTGTACCCTTGATTGTTAATGGCTGGATCTTGTTTCTTGATTATTGATTGTTCATGGGTGTTCTTGATTTGTTGTGCTACTTATACACGACATGTGCTGCCTTCTGCACAGTGTTTTCCTGTCTCTCTTGTCATGCCATGCCATGTTGTTGTGATCATGTCGTGTTTGTCAAGTCTGTAAGTTACCTAATGTTGTGTTTTCCAGCTCTTGAGCTGTGTTTATTTTTGCATGTTTAATAAATACCGCAAACTTCAGTTCTGGCATTTGGGTTCTGCTTTCATGTTTTTTGTGCACCAGTTGGACTCAGTAGACTAAGTTTGCACAGGCATGGAGGACTGGTGCCTTAACCATGAGCAGCTGTGGGCTGCGAGGGAACTTCGGGACCTGGTCACCACGGCCAGCAGCTGCACAGATGGAGAAGAGGTATTCGACCTCTGGGGAGCGGCAACCCGGGTGCTGAAGTGCATTCTGGGTCTGCGGGCAGTTCCCTGCGTGCAGGAGCTCATCTTTCTTGCTATATCAACAGCATTCACCTGGTCATCATCCGTCTCTCCATCTGAGGTTGGTGAGGAGAGGCGGGAGGAGCGTCTGAAGGGCCCATGGCAATGCTGCTCATCTCGGCGCTCCGCTTCAGCACCAGCACCCTCACCACTTCGCTGCTCTTGGGTTCGGGCATCCAGAGCTCCAGCCACAGCTCCTCGGCCAGGGCCTTCTCCTTGCCAAGCAAGGAGCCACCCACGGGGATTTGCCTGGATCTTCAGCAGCAGCAGAGTGGGATACAAGGCAAGTACCTTTTAATTTTTTTTTACACCTAGAAATGATGGGTCTTGCTCGGTGGCGGCCGTCTGCCGCTGCTGGACCCTCACCACCTGCCTCTGCCGTTATCTCTGCTGCTGTCTCCTCTCACCGGATCTCATCCGCATCTCCTATCTTCTCTTTTCCGAGCTCCATGGCCGATGTTCCGCCAGCAGCTGTCTCCACATCTGTTGCTCCGTCTGCAGCTGCCTCTACGTCTGTTGCTCCGCCAGCAGATGCAGCCTCCACGTTTGTTGCTCCACCAGCAGCTGCAGCCTCCATGTCTGTTGCTTCACCAGCAGCTGTCAGCACTGGGAGCTGTAATTGGCTCTGGCAGTGGGGATGCTGCTGTGGTGGTGGCCCTGGCTTAGTGGAATGGGGGAGTTCAGTCACAGCCTGTTGGTTGTGGTATGGACTCCTCTGTCTGCCAGGACCGGGGTGGCCCCTGTGGCGATGTCTCTGCAGCTGTTGGCTGAGACCAGCTCCTGGTGCTGACGGTCCCTCTATGATGGTGTTTCCTCACTCTGGTCCTCAGTGCTCAACCATGTTTTTACTATGCCTATTATTACTTGTGGGTGGGGTGGGAGGATGTGGGGTCTGGGGTGAGTTGAGGGGTCGGGTGGATGGATGTCTTGGACAAGGGTAGGGGTGGGGTGGGAGAGGCTGGGAAGTGCTCTCGTCTTTTTATTGTTTTGTTTTTGGTTTATCTGGAATTGTTTTTAACTGTAGAGCACTTTGAGATGAACTTTGTTGCATAAAAGGTGCTATACAAATAAATAAAGTTTGAAGTGTTCTGTCAGCTGCAGCTGTTTCCATGTCTTGGGTTCAGCCAACTTCAGTTTCCACGTCTGAGGTTCCATCTGTTATGATTGCCCCTCCTGAGCAAGGAAGAAAAGGTGGACCCAAACACTAGGTGAATCTGGTAAACCATAATTTATTCACAACTGAAAATAAAGCAGCGTGGGAGCTGAAACAAAAACAAACAAACAAAAAAAAAAACACAAGCAAGGCTCAATAGGAAAACTCACAGGCTAGGAAAACACAAAACAGGTTGGGACTTAATCAGACAAAACAGAAGAGTGTGTTAGATGCCAACATTATTCAAGGACACTGCACAGGACACAGACTGAGACCCACATATATAGACAGGGGGGTAATCAAGACAATACGGGGCAGGTGAGAACAATCAGAGGCAATCAAAGATAGCACAGGATGGGCGGGGTTGAACAAATAATCACAGAGGGGATGCACACAAGGCATAACAATGAACATACAGGACAACAGCATAGGAGCAACACAGAAAGGACGGTGGCTACAGGTACGGAAAACATGAGGAGCTGGAACAATAGGCAAGCAGATACACACACAGATCCAGGACCTAAACAGGGTATGACACAGAAGACAATGACAAGGGACTTAGGGGAACACAGAGAGCAAATAGTGGAAATAATATAAATAATCATAGCAAAAACAAAAATAAACATAAAGCATGGGCATGGGCATGATCTCATGATTATGCATAGACTTTGACGCCGCCAGCTGCTGCTTCCACATCTGGGGTTCCGTCAGCTTCAGTTTCCCTGTCTGAGGTTCCACTAGCATCTGTTTCCACGTCTGGGGTTACACCAACATTAGCTTCTGATAGAATAAAATTGAATTAAATGAGACTGAGTCAAAAATTCAATAGGCGGATTCTGAGTTAATGAGCCATTTATTTCTCTGGCCAGAGGAGAAACAGGTACATTCAACTGTCCACAGAGCCGTACATGCACCCTTTCTGACCATCCATTTCTGAGCTTGGTATTTATAGCTCTTAAGAATAGATAAACAAAGAGGGAGACGTCCTTGTGGCATCTCTCAGAGAGTGTCTATAAATCTAATCTTCATGAACTGGAAGTTTTAGCACATTCCTCGGTCACAGAAACTTAGCAGAGAAGGTCAATAAAACAAAGAGATTAGCCTA
This sequence comes from Pholidichthys leucotaenia, assembly GCA_020510985.1. Taxonomy (NCBI): domain Eukaryota; kingdom Metazoa; phylum Chordata; class Actinopteri; order Cichliformes; family Pholidichthyidae; genus Pholidichthys; species Pholidichthys leucotaenia. The sequence goes on from CM035838.1 coordinate 453,886,117, forward strand.
GGTCATTATTTACGTCTCTGCTGACCTGCCCTCACATGCATGCACACACATTCACCCAGACTCTGGGACATGAAAATCACATAGACAATGATGGCTCATACAACGCACCAAAAATACATCAGACATAAAATATGAAAGAATAATATAGAGGAATATATGAACTTATTCTACATGGAATGCACATATAAACATCAGACAAGAAATAGAGAAAAGTCATGGAATAATACAAGAATAATATAACAATAATATGGAATTATTTTTATCATCTTCCAAGTCTGGGGTTCTACCAGCTTCAGTTTCCACGTTTAGAGTTCCGCCAGCTTCAGCTTCTAAGTCTGGAGTTCCTCCAGCTCCTGTTTCCACGTCTGGGGTTCCACCAGTTCCTGTCTCCATGTCTGGGGTTCTGCCAGCTTCTGTTTCCACATGTGGCTCTGTTTCATCACGGCTGGTTCTCTGTCAGCCATCACATCTGCTGCTCTGCCAGCCATCACATCTGCTTCTTCTTTTTTTTTTTTTTCTTTTTTTTTTTTTTTTTTGTTAATTTTTTGTACCCGTAGGTAGACTTGGTTTGCAGTCTGGTGACAAGCCACCGGCTGCTGGTCGCTGCGTGCGCGAGCGCCCTAAACCTACATGTTTTTGGTGTGCGGGAGGAAACCGGAGAAATCCCGGAGTAAACCTGCGCAACACGGGGAGAACATGCAAACTCCACACAGCTCACTGTTGGTCAGGGGCTGGGATCGAACCCACGATCTCATGATCCCCGCGATCCCCCGGCCGAGGGTAAAACTGTGCTGCCACAGTGCTAAACCACTGCGCCACTGTGCAGCCCACGGGCTGCATGCAGCCCGTGGGGCTGCATGCAGCTTACCCTAGGGTCGTCATGGCTGCAGCAGCAAAGCCGCCTGGACCCTTGTCAGCAGTGCAGCAAGAGCTAAGGCAAGTCCTCTTCTTTGTATTCCTAACATCAGTACTAGAGAGGTCTTCCCTTGCTTTTGGCGGGGGGACCCAGTTGCAGCTGCCATCTGCTTCTGGGCTCTCTCCGCCAGGCTCCACTGCTGCTGTGTGTAGTGACTCAGCTTATGTCTCTTCCTCCCTGTCCAAGGTGGCTGTGTCGGGGATGGATTCCCAAGCTTCTAGCCTCAAGGTTGTCCAGCCTTTGCCGACTGGGCTTGTCGTTGATCAGCCTTCATCACCAGGTCTTGCCGCTGGCCGGCCTGCTTCATCTGGTTTTGCCATTGGCCAGCCTCCTTCATCTAGTTTTGCTGCTGGTTATCCTGCATCATATGGTTTCACCGCTAGTCAGCCTGACATCACCTGGCTTCACTGCTGATCAACCTGCTTTGTCTGGTTTCGCCGCTGAACAGCCTGCCTTGTCTGGTTTCATCGCTGGTCAGCCTGCATCGTCTGTTTTCACCGCTGGTCCACTTGCATCGTCTGTTTTCGCTGCTGGCCAGCCTGCATTGTTAATGGTCAATGCATCGTGTTGTCTGGTCTGGGGTCCATGAATTCTGGTAGGCCCCCTGACCCACCTTGCTCTCTGGTCTGGTGGTCCAGGGACTCTGGGAGGCCACTCGACCTCTTTGCTGTCTGGTCTGGGGGTCTGCGGAGTCTGGTCGACCCCCCCACAACCCACTTGTTTCTTTGGTGTGGGGCCATAGATTCAGTTTGGCCCCAATGAACTGTTTTTTTGTTTTTTTTGGGGGGGGGGGGCGGTTGGACTATGTAAGGTGGGGAATTGTTTCGGCCCACCTGGCCTGGTGCCCACACCACCCACCCTTGGCAGGTGTTCTTTGGTTGTTCCTGGGTTATTTGGTATCCGCCCCTTAAGATGGGGGTACTGTAAGGATCAGGACATGGGCACATGTTCTTGTTTTTGATTATGTCTTGAGTATTCTGTTGTGATCGGGACATGGGCTGATCCCATCTGCTTGCCTTGGTTGTTATTATTAGGGCCTGAGCCACTGACAAAGTCAGTGGGCGAGAGTCCTATTGTATCCACTGTTTTTTATTCTTTCGCCTAAACAATTGCTTTTTTGACCCTCTAAATGTTAACCAAAAAGCAATTTTTTTCGCACACACCTCAGACCCAGTGAAAATTTTGATAAACTGGAAAAAATATGTGCCCCCCCAATTTTTGTGGGTGGGGCCAAACATACAATGTCAATGGAGACCGGCAACCATAAAGTTTGCCGTACAGACACAAAATTCGGGTGAGGTGTCCATCACCTCAAGACATGCAAAAAAAAAAAAAAACATAATTGTGGCCCTTACACACAGCCAACAGGAAGTCCACCATATTGCCTCAAAGCTGCCCCACCTCCAATTTTGCCCAAAACCACCCCTCACATTTGAACTCCTCCTCCTAGGGGTCTACTCTGATTGAGCTAATTTTTGCATGGCAGCATCTGTAGGAATGGGCAATTAAAGGTTGCATATGTGTCACGTAAAAGCTCAAAGGTGTGGCCATGGCACCATGGTGAAGTTTGACTCTGCCTCTTACAACATCAGACAGCTGTAACTCGAGCAAAACTTGTCCTATTTCCACCAAAGTTTCTATGATGGATATTACTCCCATCCTGAACGTGTCTATATAAAAATAATTGACACAAGTTATAGTTCCACCTAGTGGTTAAAGGAAGAATTGCTGAAAACTGTTTTATTTATTACTCACGCACCGCTTGCCAGATTAAGGATTTTAGAGATTCATCAGAACCCATGGATGATCATAACTGCACATCAACTTTAGCATGGCGTCACTCTGTTACCATGGACACATCCTCCTCGCCATTCAATCCGTGTTCTTGTTGGGAGGGTTGGGAAAGTCATAAAATCTGGAACATAGGTTGAGGTGACTGTCATCTGTGGGCCTATTTGGGTCAGCAACACATAACTCATGTAAGTGTTGCCATGGCAACATGGCGAAGGTTGACTCCTCGCCATGGAACATCGGACAGTTGTATCTTGGACAAACTTTGTCCAATTTTCACCAAATTTTGTATGCTGGCTATTAGTCCCACCCTGCACGCTCCTATATAAAAATAATTACCAAAACGTATAGCGTCACCGAGTGGTTAGAACAACAGATACTTGTAACTTGGACAGACTTTGTCTAATTTTGACCAAATTTTCTATGATGGATATTAGTCCCACCCTGCATGTGTCTATATAAAAATAATTAACGAACGTTTTAGCGCCACCTAGTAGTTAGAACAATGGACACTTGTAACTTGAACAAATTTTGTCCAATTTTCACCAAATTTTCTATGATGGATATTAGTCCCACCCTGCATGCTCCTATATATATATAAAAAAAAATTAACAGAGGTTATAGCGCCATCTAGTGCTTAGAACAACAGATACTTGTACCTTGGACAAACTTTGTCTGATTTTGGCCAAATTTTCTAAGATGGATATTAGTCCCACCCTGCATGCTCCTATATAAAATAATTAACAAAAGTTATAGTGCCACCTAGTGGTTAGAACTGCGAATACTTGTAATTTGGACCAACTTTGTCCAATTTTGAACAAATTTTCTACGATGGATATTAGTCCCACCCTGCACACTCCTATATAAAAATAATTAACAAAAGTTATAACGCCACCTAGTAGTTAGAACAACATATACTTGAAACTTGGACAAACACTGTCCGATTTTGACCAAATTTTCTATTATGGATATTAGTCCCACCCTGCACGTGTCTATATAAAAATAATTAATAAAAGTTATAGTGCCACCCAGTGGTTAGAAGAATGGACACTTGTAACCTGAACATATTTAGTGCGATTTTCGCCAAATTTTCTACAATCAAAATTAGTCCCATCCTGCATCCTCCTATATAAAAAAAATCTAATTTATAGTGCCACCTAGGGGTTAGAACAACAGATACTTGTAACTTGGACAGACTTTGTCTAATTTTGACCAAATTTTCTATGATGGATATTAGTCCCACCCTGCATGTGTCTATATAAAAATAATTAACGAACGTTTTAGCGGCACCTAGTAGTTAGAACAATGGACACTTGTAACTTGAACAAATTTTGTCCAATTTTCACCAAATTTTCTATGATGGATATTAGTCCCACCCTGCATGCTCCTATATATATATATATATAAAAAAAATTAACAGAGGTTATAGCGCCATCTAGTGCTTAGAACAACAGATACTTGTACCTTGGACAAACTTTGTCTGATTTTGGCCAAATTTTCTAAGATGGATATTAGTCCCACCCTGCATGCTCCTATATAAAATAATTAACAAAAGTTATAGTGCCACCTAGTGGTTAGAACTGCGAATACTTGTAATTTGGACCAACTTTGTCCAATTTTGAACAAATTTTCTACGATGGATATTAGTCCCACCCTGCACACTCCTATATAAAAATAATTAACAAAAGTTATAACGCCACCTAGTAGTTAGAACAACATATACTTGAAACTTGGACAAACACTGTCCGATTTTGACCAAATTTTCTATTATGGATATTAGTCCCACCCTGCACGTGTCTATATAAAAATAATTAATAAAAGTTATAGTGCTACCCAGTGGTTAGAAGAATGGACACTTGTAACCTGAACATATTTAGTGCGATTTTCACCAAATTTTCTACAATCAAAATTAGTCCCATCCTGCATCCTCCTATATTAAAAAAATCTAATTTATAGTGCCACCTAGGGGTTAGAACAACAGATACTTGTAACTTGGACAAACTTTGTCCAATTTTGACCAAATTTTCTACAATGGATATTAGTCCCACCCTGCACGCACCTATATAAAAATAATTATCAAAAGTTATAGTGTCACCTAGTGGTTAAAACAAAGGACACTTGTAGCTTGAACAAATTTTGTCTGATTTTTACCAAATATTCAACGATAGATATTTGTCTTTTTTAATTTTCTTAGCCAGCTGGGTCCTATGGGCGGCAGTGTCCGTGGGCATGAGGGGGGCAAGGGCCCACTTACAGCTGCTTGCAGCTTTAATTATCATTATTACTGTCACTATTACCATGGTCTTTACGTTTATGTATTATCCCTATCTTGTTCTCAGTTTTGGTTTGGCTTTTATTTTGAGTGTTTTTGGTTTTTTTTGTTTCACGTAGTAGTCTTTGTTTTGTATTCTTGATTGTTCACGGCTGGATCTTGTTTCTTGATTACTGATTGTTCACGGGTGTTTCTGATTTGTTGTGCTACTTATACACGCTGCGCACTGCCTTCTGCATGATGTTTTCTTGTCTCTCTTGCCATGCCATGCCATGTTGTTGTGATCATTCAAGGATTCTTTGTTGTCATTCTTAACTACAAGCAAATAACCAAAATTAGTTTCTAAGGTTCTGTTATTGTTACAAACCTAAATAAAACCAGTAATAAAAATTTACAATATATTAATAAGGTACAACTTTAAAAACATATTTCCAGAAGTTACTGGATATGCAGTGAAGTTGTTGACTATACAACAATAGTGTGCAAGTTCACAGTATAATGTAGAACAACCTACAGTACCTTTCCAGTGTTCAACAGTCTCAAAGCTGTAGGGAAAAAGCTGTTTTTCAGTCTTTTAGTCCTGCATTGGATTCTCCGCAGCCTCCTCCCTGAAGGAAGAGGGACAAAAAATGACTGTGCAGGATGAGTAGGGTCCATCGTGATGCAGGTGGCCCTCTTCCTACAGCGAGTGACATAAACATCAGAGGTGGTGGGGAGGCTCCTCCCATCAATCTTCTCCACAGCTTTAACTACCCTGTAGAGAGCTTTCTTCTCTGTGACAGAGCAGCTACCATGCCACACGGTGATGCAAGAGCAGAGGATACTCTCTACCAAACATCTGTCAAAGGAGGGCAGAGCTACCGAGTCCAGCCTTCCGCAGTCTCCTGAGGAAGTATAGACATTGGTGAGCCTTTCCAACCAGATAGGAATGGTTATAGCTCCAGGTGAGGTCTTCACTGAGGTAGAATCCCAAATACCTAAAGCTTGAGGCCACTTCCACAGCTTCCCCTCCGATGTACGATGTGAAGGGGATGATGACCATTCCTCCTGAAGTCCACGACCATCTCCTTCATCTTTTTCACATTAATGTGAAGATTGTTCTTCCTGCACCAGTTCTACAGATGTTCCACCTCCTCCCTGTACTGTGACTTGTCATTGTTAGTGATGCATCCCACCACTGCTGTGTCATCTGCAAACTTCACAGTGTGACAGCCTTGGTTTTTGGCAAAGCAGTCATGAGTTAGTAAAATAAACAGGAGGGGGCTTAGCACACAGCCCTGTGGGGAACCAGTGCTGAGGGTGATGGAGGGGAAGCTGATGTTGTGGACCTTAACAGTCTGTGGTCTGTTTGTGAGGAAGTCCATCACCCAATTACAGAGGGAGGTGCTCAGTCCAAGTGTGTGTAGTTTCTGCATCAGAATCTGTGGGATGATGGTATTGAATGCAGAAGTAAAATAAATAAACAACAGGCGCACGTATGAGTTTTTGTTCTCCAGGTGAGTGAGAGCTGTGTGGCTCACTGACGAGATGGCATCATTGGTGCAGTGGTTCTGTCGATAAGCATATTGATGAGGATCCACAGTGACGTTGATGGAGTCTTTAATGTGGGTCATGATAAACCTCTCAAGGCACTTAGTGACTATCGGGGTGAGAGCCACAGGCCGGTAGTCATTCAGGCCTGTCACTGCAGAACCTTTGGGGACCGGAATGATGACAGATGTTTTCATACAGGATGGGATGACTGCTTGAAAGAGGGAGATGTTGTAGATGTCCGTTAACACCTCTGACAGTTCAGAAGCACAGTCTTTCAGCACCCACCATGGGATGTTATCGGGGCCTGCAGCTTTCCGGGGATTAATCCTTAATAGGGACCCCCTCACTTAAGTCACAGTCACACTGAGGGGCACCTCACCAGGTGGTGTGCTTAGTTTGGTGCTGAGAGAGGTTTGGGGATCATCAAACTGGGCAAAGAGGTTATTGAGTGCATCAGGAAGGGCAGGATCCCTTGACCATTGTGGATCTCTGCTGGTGTAATCTGTGATACACTTGATGCCCTTCCACATGCTTCGAGGATCATTGGCGAAAAAATGCCTTTGAATTTTCTGAGCATATGCATTCTTGGCCCTCTTGATGCCCCCAATCAACTGCCTTCTAGCTTCTCTAAGAACTGTAACATCCCCAGACGTGCATACAGGTCTGGGGATGTATACGTTCAGCCAAGGTTTGTGGTTTGGATAGGTGATCACTGTCTTAGTGGTGGAGACTTCTTCAACACATTTGGAGATGAAGCTGAGAACAGATGTTGTGTATTCTTCCAGATCCACTTCCCCTCTTGTGTAGCAGCTCCCCTGAAAACATGCCGGTCTGTGCACTGGAAGCAGTCTTGTAGCACAGAAGTACTGTTACAGGGCCACACAGTAACAGTTCTCTGTGTTGGTTTGTTGTGCTTGAGCAAAGAATGGTAGACAGGGACCATCATGTTGGAAATGTGGTCAGAGAGGCCCAGATGGGGGCGGGGGACGACTCTGTATGCACCACATTTGTTTGTTTACACACTGTCAAGAGTGTTATTCCCCCGTGTTGGTATGGTGATGTGCTGGTAAAAGTTGGGGAGTACATCCGTCAGATTTACATGATTAAAATCCCCCCCCCCACTACATAAAGGGCATCTGGGTGCTTGTTTAGAAGCAAGCTAATGTTGTCATGTAGCTCCTGTAGCATCATCTCACTTTGGCTCAGCAACAATTATTCTTCTGCTTAAGGACATTTTTGTTTCATCCAGGAATAACGTAAAGAAATGGATTTTCTTCCTCCAGACCACAGCTGAAATCCCTTTTCTTTTGTTAAAACCAGCCTAAGGAATTTCCCCAATGTCTGGCTTCACTTTTATTGCCCCCATAAACACGCAACAGACCTGGCCACACAGACCCACAAATTTCCTTAAATTCTGGGAAACGCTGGATTTAACCAGTGAACTTTAAAAGTACATTATTACAAACTCAATTGTAAACCTTCATTCTTTTCAGAACTATGAAAATGCAGATGGACTCTGATGTTTTTGATGTGGAAAATATGTGTGAAATGCATTAATCTGTGATTTTATATATATGCATGCTAATGTTTATATGAATGTTTATTCCTGCATGTTGATTTAGAAGCACTGCTTATAATTTATACTAATCACTAAAGTTATCTTAGTTTAATACATAAAGGGAAATATTAACTTCCAGTATGTATCAAAGTTTTGCCTCAATATCACATGTGACTCCAACAGCCAATCTCTGCATGACAACTCTTCATTCCAAAGGACTCCGAACAATAGACTGTTTGTTCATTGGACTAAAAGTTCATCGAGCCCGCCCACGAAGGACGCTCATTGGCTGAGATTCCGGTCAGGCCGGGAGCCCGCGAAACTCAACAGAGCTTATAAAAGCAGAGAGACCCCTGCCCCCATTCTCTTTTCGCCTCTCTCTTTTCGGCTGCTCTCGTTGTCTACACACAGCAAGGAAGAACAAAGGACCGTCTGACCACATGTCGCTTTTCTGAACACAGAGCAGATAACTCGTAATTTATGTAACTTTGTATTTTCTTTATCTCTTAAATGCCTAGGAATTCCTATTTCTTTGAGCTCAATTCTTAATCGGAGTTAAACTCCAATTTTTATTTATCACTTTTTCTTTGTTAAACTTTCTGTAAAACCACCGTTTGTTTAATTCTAATGTAAACTTTAATCTTGACTTTATTTTATAATATTTTTCTTGACCAAGCACCCACCAGAAGCTACTATTTTTATCTAAAGTCCGAAGCTTTTTTAATTTGAGATCGGATTAGATATCTTTTAATTATTATCGAAGACCTCTTGAGAAGACGCAGTTTCCACGTCACGTGCAGCTGAGGAATCAAGGCTGTTCATCGCGCTGAAGAAGCATCGGCACCATCTGGCTAGGACCCGTTTCAACTGTGGGTCATACGGCCAAGATCCAGCCCCTTCGACTGCTTGAATCTAAAGGTCGAACTGTGGACCCTGAAATATCTGCGGGCAGATATTTCCCCCAACATCCACGAAATCTTGGGCTGAGGACGAAGGCCGAGGATCACGTGAGCTGCAAACTTTTAATTCAACTGCTGAATAAACTTCTGAGGTTCAGTAATAATTTGTATATCTAATCAGATGCAAATTAAGAAGCCCTTAACATAACTCTTCTTTTCATTAAAATTCCGTTTTTATTTTCTTAAGATTAATTTAGGACTTTTTCATAATTAATAAACTTTCTCCATAAATTTGCATTGTTTTTAATAATCTGTTAACTCAAACTGATAGAAATTCGTTTCTCAGTTTAACCCTGGTTCCGAAAATATTGACATTGTTAATCTATCATTTACAAGATTGATTTTATTATTAAGGAAATTACTACAATGTCTGTTAATCATTTCGTTTAATAAATATTTAAAAATGAGAGAAGTTGTTGGGAATTTATTTCATTCCGAGTCTGTTTCAAGCCCAGGTATCGAATTCACGGAGAATTTTTGAGACTGATTATTGATTAATTTATTGAGTGATCAAACAGGTATAAAGTGAAATTAAAGATCAAATTGCTTCTTAAAGATAGAAGCTGGTGCCCCTTACGAGTGTTATTAACTTTTCTGATGTATATGAAATGAGATTTGAGCTCAGATTCCAATACATCAATATAAATTAAATAATTCATACCTGATCATATTTATTATTTATTAATATTCCATATTTCCGTTACACTCCTTTAGTGCATCGTTAGTGCTAGCATCTGGTGGAACATAGACCACAGAGACGAATACTGCCGTAAACTCACGAGGCAAGTAGTGTGACCGACATTTAACAGTCAAGTGTTCCACTTCCTTAGAGCAGTGTCTGTTTACCAGTGTGCAGTTTGTGCACAAACCTTTGTTTATGTACATACAGAGTCCACCTCCTTGAAATTTCCCCGATAGATGGCTTTGGTCGGCTCAGAAGAGTTGTAGGCCTTTGATCTGGAAGGCTGAGTCTGGCATGTTGTTATTTAACCAGCTTTCTTTTAGACAGAATACTGCACAGTTCCTCATCTCATGATAAGCTCCAAGCCTCGTCGAAGTAAGGCCATCTTATTTTCAAGAGCCCGTATTTTGCTGGAAAGAGTGTTGGAATTGGTGGCCTGCTAGCTTTTAGTTTAGCTAGCAATCCGGCCCACTTGCCTCTCTTCTGCCTCCATGTGCAGCGTTTCCGCTTGCCACCTAGCCTCCATGTACTACTGCTCCAATTCTGTTTCCTCGGGAGTCGCAGTCTACCTCTCATAGTTAGGTATAACCTAACATAACCTATAGGTATAACCAAGCTATCTCTGATATCCATAAGTTCAGCAGAGCTGTACATTATGCGCATAGAAATCTTAGTAAACATATATATGGGAGCTCAAGAAGCTGCTGCACATCTTGTTGTGTTTGTCAAGTTTGTATATTTATCTACCTAACATTGTGTTTTCCAGCCCTTGAACAGGTTGTAGGTTGTAGGGCCTTCCCCCCAATTTTTTTTTTTGCCTTTGCAGTTTGTACCAGTCAGAACATCAGAGGAGATGGATCCAATCAGCTGATTGCTCGAACCACAGAGCTCAGCTGTTTTCCATGATAAATCAGCCTCAGGGAAAAAACATTTCATGCATTATCTTTTTTCATTTTATTGAAAATAACTTTTTTTATCGCCATCAGTTTGCGTGTGTCAGGAGCCGAGCCGTCTTGGTTTCCCCCGGCTCGTTCCTGATCTCTCTGTGGGTCTCGGTGCCATTGTGTATGCATGTTTAGTATGTATTTCCAGTGTGTTACTGTATCCATAGCCACTGCTCTGGGGCCGGCAGCGGTGTGTACTGCTGGCAGTCTGCCGGTCCGACCACGCCCCCTCATTGATTACCATCAGCTGTTCCCAGCCCCGTTGATCATCTTTCCCTGTCCTCGCCCAGGTGCTTCCAATCTACAATCCCCAGCAATGCGTGTACTTAAGGAGCCTTTTTCCAGTCACGCATTGCTGGGTCATTGCACTTCATTTACGGTCATTGTTCTTCATCAGGTCATGTAGGTCATCCAATAACCGCATGGTTGGCGGTTCGAATCCCGCTCTCCCCAGATATACTGCTGTTGTGTCCCTGGGCAAGACACTTCACCCCCAATTGCTCCTGGTGGGTCTGGAAGCGCCATGTTAGGCAGCGTGCCACCATCAGTGTGTGAATGTGTGTGTGTGAATGGGTGGATAGCAGGATCTGTAAAGCGCTTTGGTCATCAAGAGATGAGAATAAAAGCTCTATATAAGTGAATGCCATTTACCATTTACCATTTACCATTGTTCATCGTATGAAGTCACGTCTAAGGAGGACTATTCTTACTCAGTGCTTTATGTGGTCTTCTCAGACAACTCCAGTCCAGTGAGTATTTCCATGTGTGTTTTCCCCTTTGGTCCTCGCCAATTAGCTGTTGAGCGTCCTGATGGACTCCTTAAGCTACAGTGTGTCTAATAAATGTGTGTGGTGCATAATCCTGCGCTTAAATCCTCGTCCTTATCTCCTCCTCCTTGCGCTGTGGAAAAATGCACGGGAGTTCATGACAGCATGCCTTTGAGCCAGGTCGTGTCTGGCCACTGCTTCTCCCAGCATGTGCTGTGTTGATTTGTCAGACCTGGTCCCCATCAGTGTTGCCCATTTGTTAGTAAATATTTGAATAAAAATTATTTATTTTGTTATTTGAGCATTTTTGTGTCCAGTTTGGGTCATCGTTTAGTCAAATCATGCATGTGGCCGCATATGATAGGCAGTTGATCTGGGCATTCTGCTCCACAATTATTAACTTTTAATTTTTAGGTAGCCGTGCAAGCACACCGAAAAGAAGGGCCATCATCAAAGGCGAGTCATGGTCCTGCAAAGGGACTCCCGTCTACCGCTGACTGGGCGGTCTGGGCTTGCTTCAATGTGAAGGACCGTGTTCTGCCTGCTGCGTTGGAAAAGGCAGACCCCAGGAACCCGCTGACATTTCCCGAATTATCCTTTAGACGCACGCAATCATGGCAACATTACAGTATACAGTGCATCCGGAAAGTATTCACAGTGCTTCACTTTTTCCACATTTTGTTATGTTACAGCCTTATTCCAAAATGGAATAATTTTTTTCCTCAAAATTCTACACACAATACCCCATAATGATAATGTGAAAAAAGTTTTTGTGAGATTTTTTGCAAAATTATTAAAAATAAAAAACTAAGAAATCACATGTACATAAGCATTCACAGCCTTTGCTCAATACTCTGTTGATGCACCTTTGGCAGCAATTACAGCCTCAGGTCTTTTTGAATATGATGCCACAAGCTTGGCACACCTATCTTTGGGCAGTTTTGCCCATTTCTCTTTGCAGCACCTCAAGCTCCATCAGGTTGGATGGGAAGTGTTGGTGCACAGCCATTTTCAGATCTCTCCAGTGATTTTCAATTGGATTCAAGTCTGGGCTTTGGATGGGCCACTCAAGGACATTCACAGAGTTGCTCTGAAGCCACTCCTTTGATATCTTGGCTGTGTGCTTAGAGTCACGCTTGTCTTGCTGAAAGATGAACCATCACCCCAGTCTGAGGTCAAGAGTGCTCCAGAGCAGGTTTTCATCCGGGATGTCTCTGTAGATTGCTGCATTCATCTTTCCCTCTATCCCGACTAGTCTCCCAGTTCCTGCCGCTGAAAAACGTCGCCACAGCATGATGCTGCCACCACCATGCTTCACTGTAGTGATGGTATTGGCCTAGCGATAAGCAGTGCCTGGTTTCCTCCAAACATGACCCCTGGCATTCACACCAAATAGTTCAATCTTTGTCTCATCAGACCAGAGAATTTTGTTTCTCATGGTGTGAGAGTCCTTCAGGTGCTTTTTGGCAAACTCCAGGCAGGCTGCCATGTGCCTTTTACTAAGGAGTGACTTCCTTCTGGCCACTCTACCATACAGGCCTGATTGGTGGATTGCTGCAGAGGTGGTTGTCCTTCTGGAAGGTTCTCCTCTCTCCACAGAGGAATGCTGGAGCTCTGACAGAGTGACCATCGGGTTCTTGGTCACCTCCCTAACTAAGGCCCTGCTTCCCGATCGCTCAGTTTAGGCAGCTGGCCAGCTCTAGGAAGACTCCTGGTGGTTCCAGACTTCTTCCATTTACGGATGATGGAGGCCACTGTGCTGATTGGGACCTTCAAAGTCACAGAAATTTTTCTGTATGCTTCTCCAGATTTGTGCCTCGAGACAATCCTGTCTTGTAGGTCTATAGACAATTCCTTTGACTTCATGCTTGGTTTGTGCTCTGACGTGCACTGTCAACTGTGGGACCTTAGGTCAGGGACAGGTGTGTGCCTTTCCAAATCATATCCAGCCAACTGAATTTACCACAGGTGGACTCCAATTAAGCTGTAGAAACATCTCAAGGATGATCAGTGGAAACAGGAAGGCTGTGAATACTTATGTACATGTGATTTCTTGGTTTTTTATTTTTAATAAATTTGCAAAAATCTCAAACAAACTTTTTTCACATTGTCATTATGGGGTATTGTGTATAGAATTTTGAGGAAAAAATGAATTTAATCCATTCTGGACTAAGGCTGTAACATAACAAAATGTGGAAAAAGTGAAAGTGAAGCGCTGTGAATACTTTCCGGATCTATCCATCCATCCATCCATCCATCTTCCGCCGCTTATCTGAGGGTCTGGGTCACAAGGGCAGCAGTCCAAGCAGGGTAGCCTGGTTTGCCACAATGTTCACATAGTACTATGATCCCCATTATCCTTCCTGCAGGTGGTGAGCCCACTGGAGGGCAGATCATGTGCTTCCTTTGCGTACACTGGGTCCTTGTTGTAACTTTTTTCATAGAGAGCTAATGGGCCACTCTTGGTCTGGCCCTTCACCCATGACCAATTTGTCTTGGGATACCAGGGTCAAGTTGCCCCTGACAACAGCCCCTGGAGTCAGTAGGGCACACAAACCCATCCACCATGGGTAGTGAATCATGGAGGGAACTTCTGAAAAGCATGTTCATTTATACAGTCAGTACTAAGTTGGGACTCCTTTACCACAAATAACTGCATCAATTTGGAGTAGCATGGAGGTGATCAGCTTGTCTCTCTGCCGAGGGATTATTGAATAGCAGTTTTCAGCTCATCTGTATTGTAGGGTTAAGTGTTTCTCATCTTTCTCTTGACTGTATTCCACAGAGAATCAGTGGGGTTCAGGTAAGACCAGTTGGCTGGCCAGTGAACCACAGTAATATGATGGCCAGTAAACCATTTTGTAGAAGTTTTGGTGCTGTAAGCTTGCACTAAGTCCTGCAGGAAAGGGGAATCAGCATTTACATAAAGCTTTTTAGCAGTTGGAAGCATGAAGTGTTCTAAAATTTCCTGAAGTGAAAACAGTAGTTTTGACTTTGGACTTGATAAAACACCGTGGACCAACACCAGCAGATGACATGGCACCACAAATCATCACAGACTAGGGATACTTCATACTGGACTTTACACTTCTTGGATTCTGGGCTTCACTGCTCTTCCTGTAAACTCTAGGGCTTTGATTTCCAAATGAAATGCAAGATTTGATTTCACCAAAACGAGGACTTTGGACCACTAAGGAACAGTCCAGTCCTTTTTTTCTGTTTAGTACAGTTAAGACACTTCTGACATTATCTCTGGCTCAGAAGTGGTTTAGTTTTGGGAACAGTTATAGCTCCTTTCCTAAGATGTCTGTGTGTGGTGGCTTTTGATTTACTGACACCAGACTCAGTCCACTACTTGCAAAACTCAGCCAAGTTCTCTCAAGGCTACGGTCATTCCTGTTTCTTGTGCACCTTTATCCACCACACTTTTTCTTCCATTATATACAGTATGCTTTGAAACAGTACTCTATGAACAGCCACCTTTTTCGGCAGTGACCTTCTGTGGCTTACCCTACTTGTTGAATACGTTAATGATTGTCTTCTGGACAACTATCAAGTCTGTAGTCTTTCCCATCATTGTGGTTGTGGATTCTGAACTGGTCATGGGCACAGGCAATATTTAACTGAATAGTAATTTACTTAAACTCATCCACAGGCAACTTGAGATGAAAAGAAGATGGATTAATGATACATCTAATAATAAAGGAACAAAGGTAGTCAGGGAGAGAGCTTCTTGGACTCAGTTTTGAGAGGCATGTTTTTAGTGGACAATCAAACTTTCTGACCTGGGGTGTAAGTTGGGGCTGGGGCCCTCCTGTGGTTCACCAGTCATGAGTTTTGCTCAGCTGTCCCTAGCAGCTCTGCTTGTTGCATCTCCAAAAACATCAGCAGCACTGCAGATGGTTTTGCGTGGAGAGAAGCACAGTCTTGTCCTCCAAGAGGGACAGGAGAAATGGAGTATAACCCAGAGTGCTTCAAAGGGAATGAGACTGGTAGTAGTAAATGTGGATGTGTTGTGGGTGTATTCTATTCAAGGGAGGTGAGTGCTTGGAGGTGAGGGACTGTAGGCAGTGATAGAACAATGAGCTGTCTCGAGATCCTGGTTAACATGCTCACACTGACCATTGCTCTATGGTTGGTAACCCTACGTGAGGCTAGTGTTGACCCCCAGAAACTTACAGAGGGCTTGCCACACCTAGGTGGTACCACTTTGGGGTTCTCATTGACTCTCTCTTCCTTGGCGCGCCTCGCTAGGGACGACCCTGTCAGGCCCGGTCCAGATGGGCGGTTGGTTGTGGTGATGCAGTGCCGTCTTGTTGTTGGGGGGCTGCCTTGGCCATGCATGGCAGGGTTGTGGGCCGTGTGCTGGTTGACGCCAGATGAGGGCGGTATGTAGGGCTGGTCTCGCCAGGCTGGAGCCCCCGGGACGGGGACGGGGTCCTCTGGTGAGGTGGTGGGGACTCCTGGGTGGTGGGCTGTAGTTGTTTGCTATAGGGTGGGGTGTGTTCAGGGATCTGGATCAGGATCAGAATCAGAATCAGAATCAGAATCAGGTTTATTGCCATTGTTCATGTAGTACACAAACTAGGAATTTGTCTCGGTACAATGCTGCAACATTAAACATGATAAGATAAGAGAAATAAACTATACATGTAATAAAGTGTAGGATAAGATTAAGTGATACTGGTCAACAGTTAAAATATATATTAGCCAGCAGCAGATTAGCCACCAAGATGGTGGCTTGACTGCCTGTGCTGCTGATAAAGAGTCTTCTCACCTGACCTACTGGGCCAGGTTGCTATCTTTTTATTCTTTATGTTGTTGTTATAGCTTCTTAGTTGCCACAAGATAAAATAAGGGAAGGTAAGAGGTTGTGTATGTGGGTTGAAAATTATTCTGTGTCTATGTACTGTATGTATTTGTGGTGGTCTGGGCTGGGCCAGACCGGTCCACACTTTATGTTGTTTATGACAGAAAGACCCAACTGTCTTATTCGGAAATCAGTGTGCTCCAACCATCAGTGCACGAGGTCATCGTACCCAGTCATCTGCTCCAGAGGTCAGCGCACCCCAGCCATTTCATCCGGAGGTCGGCACTTCCCATCCATTCCATCTAGAGGTCAGCACGCTCCTACCATCAGCACACGAGGTGATCGCACCCAGTCATCTTCTCCAGAGGTCAGCGCTCTCCAGTCGTTTCATCTGGGGGTTCAGTGCACCCAGTCATCTGCTCCAGAGGTCACTGCGCTCCAGCAGTTTCATTCGGGGGTCAGCGCGTCTCAGTCATCTGTTTTTTGGGCAGAGGGATTCAAATGTTGTACCTTCTGAGGTTATTGTGTCTGACATCATCTTCTGAGATCAAGGTTCCCATGTTATTTTCTTTATCAGCTCCTCAGGCTGAAGTCTTCATGTTGTTTTTTCCTGAGTTTGGAGCACGTGTTATTTTCAGTTCTAAGGGTTCTTATGTTATTTTCAGTGCAAAATGGTTTTGTGTTATTTCTTGAGCATGAGGGTGTGTTTTCTACTGGTTGGCGGCCATTATTTTTGGTAGACCAGCTGACGCCCCGTGTTCGCCGGTCCTATGGCCAGTGGACGTTGGAGGGCTGCCAGACCCATCTTGTGCTCTGGGTTGGGGACCCTTAGATGGGGGTGAGGTCCCTGATCCACCTGGCTCTCTAGTTCAGGGGTCCAGGGGCTCTGGGAGACCACCTGAACCATTTTGGTTTTTGTATTTTGCTTGGTAGGGGCTCTGTTTTGGCCCACCTGGCCTACCCCCCCCCCCACCACCACCCACCCTGCGAGGATTTGGGGATTTCTTTTCTTTTTCCTTTTATGATGTTACCCTGGGGTCTTCTGGGATCCAACCCTTTAAAGGAGGTACTGTGGTGGTCTGGGCTGGACCAGACCAGTCCACACCTTATATTGTTTTCAGTATTTATTATTTGTCTTCATTATTATCATCCTTGGGTTTTTGCTTCCATCTCAGTTTCATTATTATTATTTTCCACCACCTCAGTTACGTTTGTATGTTGTATAGTTTTCCCTGCTCATTATTCCTTTCTGAGTTGGCTTTTATTTGACAGTGTTTGTTTACTTCCTTTCTAGCACACCTCATCCTTGTTTTACTCATTATTGTTCATGGCTGTTGCTCATTAGTTTCATTGCGTTCATTTCTATTTATTGGGTTTCACTCCCTTATCCCTTTGTTGGGTCCTCGTCGTAACTTGTTGTAACTGGGCGGTTGTGAGTAGTTTTGTTTGGGTTCACACATACTCTCACCATTATTGCTGTTTGGGTTTCATCCCCCAAGCGTTCCTGTGTACTGACGTTTTATATTATTTTATGTCCAGCCCTCATGCTGCAGTTAATTTTCATTAAAGTATGTTTCAACTTCGCCCTGCGAGTGAGTCTGTTCATCTGCCCCAGAGGGGCGTTTACGACAGTATAAGCTGATATACATTTGTATATGTTTGTCTATGTATACTGTATGTGTAAACCCATTCCCCCCATATGCTCACATGCATTCACACCCACATACGCACACAACATGCTTTGTCTACACTGTTGTAACGGTCCTTCCACTTTGTTCACCCAGCACTATGTATATATACTGTATATATATATATATTGTATGATTCACCTGGTACTATTGGCGGTTCTCACAAAATTATTTTGATCACAGTGCCCAATAAAGCTCCTGTAATGGAAATGATGATTTGTATTCAGCAATGGTGACTCCATGCCAAATAAGGAGCTGTAATTACAAACTGAATTATCAAAAAAAAAAAGCTTTAGAGAATCGATCAATTACAGTGAGAATGACAGAATTAATAATAATAATGCATCAGATTTCTATAGCGTGTTTCATAGACACTCAAAGACGCATTAGAATGGATACCATTATTCATTCATTCCACAGACAATGGTAGTGGTAAGCTACTACTGTAGCCACAGCTTGCTTGGGGCAGACTGACAGAAACATGGATGCCAATCCATGCCAACGGCCTCTCCCACCACTACCGAACATTTATACACATTCATACCGAGTGTTACGGACACCGGAAGCAAGGTCGGTAAAGTGTCTTGCCCAGGGACACAACGGCAGGATGTCTGGGGAGAGCGGGATTTGAACCTCCAACCCTCCAGTTATTAGATGACCCGCTCAGCCTCCTGAGCCACTGCCACCCACATTTCCCTCCTCCATTCCATTTTTCCTGAGCACCAAGCTGGACGGCAGGAAGTTCCATTTTTATATGGTCTTTGGCATGACCCTGCCGGGACTTGAACCCCGACCCCCCGGTTGTGGGTAGGATGCTCTACCTCAAGGCCACCAACTTGCGATGGGTGGAGGCCGGTGAAAAAACCAGGGCAGTATGTAACAGGGGTGACTAGGAATGGGCAAGAGCTGGAGGAGACCTTTTTAGTGATATATTAGTAGGACAGATATTCCTAGATGTTTGCTTCTAAAGGGCTCTTTTAACTAGATCAATGGTTCTGGTGATTCTGGGGTGGCAGATAGATTTAGCAATGTGCACACAATGATTAATAACAGTCAGACAACAGAGAGAATGTGAAGATGGTTCTGGAGGCCTCCACTAGGATCTGGTTTGTGCTGCTGGACCTTCCTGATTTTCTTCTCAATCTCCCAAGTCGGGGCACCTACCACTCAGGAGGATGGAATGATCTGCACAGGTGAAATGGGATCAGAGTTGTGGGAGAATTTTCTGGAGAGGGTGTTGGGTTTTATGTTGTGAGAACCAGGTTGATAAGTTATGGTGAAATTGAAGAGACTGACGAACAGCACCATGTATTCATGATATAAGTTCTGCAGAGATATTCTAAGCCTTTGTGGTCTGTTCAAGCTAGAAATGGTTGGTGGACTCCCTCTAGCCAGTGGCACCACTCTTTCAGAGCTAGCATTACAGTGAAGAGCTCCTGGTCATCAACAATGATGTAATTCTTCTTGGCGGAACTCAGGCGATGAGAAAAAAACACACACGAGTATAACGTTCCATTGGTGACTGAGCACTGGGAGAGCCCTGCCCCCACTCTACTGTCCAGGATAGGAAAAGATGAGGATGTCATTGAGATATTTGTATAAACACAAAGATGTTTATGAAATCCTGGAGTTTGTCATTTAATAGATTTTGGAAGACTGAGAGGGAGACCAAGCAGCTGACTGAAGGCAGGAAGAGATTCAAAAGTTGCACCATATGGTAATTCTAATACTAGACTAATCAGTGGTGGGGTTGTAGAGTCTTAGCCAAGGAAAACCAAGTACAACTGAGGTGGAGGTGGATGGGAGAATAAAAAATTGAAGTTACTCACAGTGGTTTCCAGAAACAAGTATGGGAATGAGTACTGTTTAGTGAGTGACTGGTCAGATGAGAACCAGAGAGAGTGACAGCTGTGATGGGTCTTTAATCTTTTGACACTCAAGTTGGAGATGGTCAACAATTCCATTGTCAATGAAATTCTGCTGTGTGCCTGAATCAATCAGGGCTTGGATGTGAAACTCCCAGTGAGGAAGCTGGAGCAGAGTGAGTCTAGTGAATTTACTAGGGAGGCTTATTCTCTACTCACCCACCAGGCCTCCTACAGCTACTGGCTGGAGAGAGATCTTTTTGCTGCACTGGGCAGGTGGCCAGAAAATGTCCCAGTGTGTTGCAGTAAATGTATTTACCCACTTCTCATCTTCTCAGATGTTCTGTGAAAGTTAACGGAGTACAACCAATCACCAGGGGTTTAACTTTACTTTCAGGAACTGGGGTCACAGAGCTAAAAGACAACAGCGTAAACTGTGTGACAGGAGGTGAGGAATCTGCTGGTTGAAGAGTGGCAGAGGGCCAGACTTTTCCTAAGTGTGCTTATGAAGACAGTTATCTAACCAAATGGATATAGAGATTATAGTATCGAGGAGGTAGGTTCATTGCAAGCCGCTAACTCTGTTATGACTCCTCGTGCGCCACATAATGGCGCATGAGGAGTGAAAGGAATGAAAAACCCAATCGCTGGAGTAGAACATGCACTTTGTTTACATAAACCAGTAAAAAAGTCCAGTAATGACCACGCTAATTACGGAGGAAAGGAATGATGAGTTTAAGGCCACCAGACATACAGGGATGCCACCCGGATGTTCCACATCCTGGGAGAGGGAATGCCTAGTGCTGCCGTAACGGTGGGCACGAAGAGAAAGGCAAACATTTACTTATGGCTGGAATGATCCGGGGCTGTCTGTGTCATCCGGTGGATGAGGGTGAGGCAGGGTCAGTCGCTAACACCAAGGAAATAAACCATTTTGAAGCATCAGGCTGAATGAACACGTAGGAAATGGAAATAAACATACATGGAGGAACATGCTGCCATGCATGAGACTGAATGCTCCGACGAGCTCTTCCTACTAATGCCTCATTTAAGTAATAATAATCCTAAAGAGGGAAGAGATCGCCGGTGTGAGAGTGCATGGGCTGAACATAATGAATCCCAAGTGTGCATGAGTGAGTGTCTGTGCATGTCAGTGGGAATGAATGGAGTGTGTGTGTATGCGTGTGAAAACACCCAATAACGCAGCACAGCTGATGGCACTGATGGGGGGGGGGCATGCCCAAGCTGTCAGGGAGCGAAATTGGATTTAGGTACATTTATTACCCCATGGCCATTTAGGGGAGAGATTACAAAGCATGGACTTCAGCACTCAACTAGAATCTCTGAAGGGTACATTCTTTAGGTCTGATATATATAGGCAAGTGAAAGGAGGGGGAGGAGAGGGGTGAGAGGAGGAAGGGAGAGAGACAGTCCTGATAAGCAGAGCTTATCTGGGGTGATGAGCAAATGAAGAAACATCAGACATTCCGGAGACAGAGTGTCCATAAAATAATCTACACAAGCTAGGAGTTCCTGTGCATTCCTGGGACCCAAATGAGAACAGGGCATGTCAAAGAGATTATCAATGTAGCTTAGATCATCCTTTACACATGTACTGATCCTCAGTCTGAATTCTCTGAAGGCCAATGATTGCTCACAGAAACATGCCAAGAATATATGAACTTATCCTACATGGAATGCACATATAAACATTAAACATGGCATATGAAAGGCATGATACTTCTCAAGAATAATCATACATTATTAATAACAATAATGTGGATAATAGGGAATATTTCTATCAGGGACTGTAGCACCCGCGATGGTCCTGGTCTGGGACGTGGCTGCACCCACGATAGTCCCGGTCTGGGACATGGCTGCAATCGCGATGGTCCCGGTCTGGGATGTGGCTGCACCCACAATGGTCCCGGTCTGGGATGTGGCTGCACCGGGGGTGGACTCCAGCTGGAGCTCTGCTGCATCATCGATGGACTCCGCTGGAGCTGTGCTGCACTGGCAGTCTACTCTGGCTGGAGCTGTGCTGCATTGACGGTGGACTCCGGCTGGGGCTCCATTGCACTTGCAGTGGTCCCCATCGAGGGCCTCATTGCTCCCGCAGTGGCCTCCCCATCGAGGGAGATAGGGCTCTCCACGACTCCTGGCACTGGACCCAGATCCTCGACAGCCTCTGGCGGGATCAGCTGCTCGCCGGCAACCCTGACAGGGGGCTCCAAACCCAGAGGGAGAGAAAAAGAGACTGAGTCAGGGTCGCCAGCAGCGGCAGAGCCCGGTGTGGTGGCCTCAAGGGCTACTGCGAGCAGCCCCGGGCTCCCCTCACCATGAGTCAGGCAGTGTGACATTGACATGGACATGACAGCCATTATAGAGCACACTTGCCTGCACTCGGGCTACACCGCCGTCCAGGACTCTGACGACTTGGAGTGCGTGGGTACCGTTGGTTTGCCAGGCGCTGTACCCCCGTCGACCTCCTCTGGGACAGTTAGCCCCGTGTCATCGTCCGTGGGCAACCCAGGTTGTGGTAGCTCCTCTCTGGCGACCCTAGGAAGGAGCTCAAAGGAGATGGGAGAGGAGGAACGGTTAGGGTCGCCAGCAGCAGCAAAGCCCAGCGAGGGGAGTCCAGATGCAGCTGGAGGCTGCACCCAACTCTCCTCCCCAAGAGCCAAACAAGATCTCTCAATAATTGACAAGTGAACTGCAGGAGAGATTACTTGCCTGTGCTCGAGCTCTACCGCCGTCCAGGACTCCAGCAATGCAGACGATGATGTACGGGGTCCCGTCAGCTGGAGGTCTGGTCCGGGGGATGACTCTGCTGCGGCGGCCCCCACAGCAGGCATGATGGTGGTTGCAGTCTTGGTGCTCCCGTGCGCGGTCTTCCACTCCACCGGCTCCTCTGGCGTGGCGACCGAGGACAGCCTCACTGCTGGCCCATGAGCTGGACCCTCCTGGGCCTCCGGTTCCTCTCCCCTCGAGCGACCTGGTTCAAGAGCAGGCAGGCTCATAGGGGCACACAAGAAAGGCTTGGTGAAGTCGGGTGAGGGAACACTATATGCCGCTGGGGCAGAGCACTCAAGGGACTGCACACTTCGAGTCTCCTTGCAAGGAGGCAGGCAAAATTGTTCATCGAAAGAGTAAGTTTAATGAGGAAAACTTGCCTGTTCTCCTGGCACTGGACGTCTCCAGCGGCATCCGAGGCATCTCCTCTCCTCTCCTCTCCTCTCCTGGCGCTCCTCCTTGAGCTGCGTCGGCGAGGCCGGAAGCTTCCTCTGGCGAGAGTTCCTCCTCTTCTTCCTCCCGGACGGATCAGGAACTAGATAATCCGGGATACGAAGTGCCGTGCTGGGCAGCGAGTCACCCATGCCGAGAAGCTCCGTATTCTCTGGAGAAGGAAGCAGGGTGACCGCGAGGAGCTCGAGCGCTGGGAGATCCTTATCCGACTCCTCCTCACGGCGCTCCTCCTCCATCCGGTGGCCGAGCAGGGCAAATCTCTGCTCCTCCTTCATGCGGCACTCCTCCTTAACCCCGTGGTCGAGCTGGGCAAGCAGGGCCAGTCTCTGCTCCTCCTTCTCACGGTGCTCCTCCTCGACCCGACGGTTGAGCTGGGTGAGCAGGGCCAGTCTCTGCTCCTCCTCCTCACGGCGCTTCTCCTTGATCCAACGATTAATAAGGGCAAGCAGGCCCAGTCTCTCCTCCTTCATCATTACGTCTGAGGACCAGGCGGGCGCCGGCCCGGGGAGCGATGCAGGAGCGGGAGAACCACGGGAGGTGGATGTCCTCTTCTGCCGGGAGCGCTTCTTCTTACGGGGAGGTGGCACCGACATCGGAGAGGCCCCCTCCGGCTCTGCATTTGGCGAGGGAAGGAGGAATGAGAGGATGTCGTCCACCCTCAGAATTACTCAGAGATGGGGATAGTGCCACTCGATATTTTCAACAACGAGCCGCGCCCACTGAACATTCTCGGGGAGCCACTGGGCAGAGAAGAGCGCCTCTTCCAGCAGGTCCAGTGCCTCTTGTTCCTCGTCCGTCCAGACCACCGTGTTGTAGCTCCGGGGGAGAAAAAAGGGTAAAGAGAGTGAAAAGAAAAAACACACGTCTACTCCGCTGGGTTTTTTCTGACTGGTCGGCGCATTCTGTTATGACAGAAGGAATGAAAAACCCAATCGCTGGAGTAGAACGGGCACTTTATTTACATAAACCACAAAAATAACAAGTCCAGTAATGAACACGCTAATTATGGAGGAAAGGAATGATGAGTTTAAGGCCACCAGACATAGAGGGATACCACCCGGATGTTCCACATCCTGGGAGAGGGAATGCCTAGTGCTGCCATAATGGTGGGCACGAAGAGAAAGGCAAACATTTACTTACGGCTGGAATGATCCGGGACTGTCTGTGTCATCCGGTGGATGAGGGTGAGGCAGGGTCAGTCGCTAACACCAAGGAAATAAACCATCTTGAAGCGTCAGGCTGAATGAAAACGTAGGTAATGGAAATAAACATATATGGAGGAACATGCTGCCATGCATGAGACTGAATGATCCGATGATCTCTTCCTACTAACGCCTTGTTTAAGTAATAATAATCCTAACGAGGGAAGAGAATGCCAGTGTGAGAGTGCGTGGGCTGAACATCATGAATCCCAAGTGTGCATGAGTGAGTGTCTGAGCGTGTCAATGGGAATGAATGGAGTGTGTGTGTGTGTGTGTGTGTGTATGTGTGTGAAAACACCCAATAATGCGGCACAGCTGATGGCACTGACAGGAGGGGTGTGTGTGCCCAAGCTGTCAGGGAGCGAAGGCCCAATAGCTCTCTGAAGCGCCTGATGGAAAATAGGGGAAAACATCCATAAGTCAGAACTGGGTTTGGAACCACCGAACCCAGGTTCATGACAAATTCATTGTGTAGGCTGGTATTTAGGCTACAGAGAAAAACCCTTCACAGTGCGGAATTGTTCCATCCGGACTCAGCAATGTGAATATGGAAGTCAAGCTAGCATGGGCAGGAGTCAGGCAGTAGCCAAACAGACTAATGGGTAGGCAGGTAATTTCCTGGAGATGATTAACACGAAGAGGGTGAATTGAAAGTCTTTCCTTCACTGGAGTTATTTTCACTTGGTACACAAGGTAGGTTTCACCACAAGACGCTCCAACCAGTGGTCAGCCACACTGCCAGGCTTAAATAGTGTGGGAGCTCATCAGTCCCAGGCAGAGTTGACTGCAAAGCTGCTCCCATTCAGCTCATCACAAAATTCTGTGAACTCAGAAGGGAGGGAGAGCATAGAGGAAAAAACAGCCAAGAGAATGTGCCCCATTCACCCAAAATCATGTCATTATTTTTGTGTTGTGTCTTATAGAATGACATATACAAGATTGTAAGAAATGTTTTTTGCACTATAATGAATAAGGCTCTTCTGAACGACAGATCCAAATATCTGATTGTAAATGTATTCAAACCAGTAATTTAAATTGACTCAAAAATCCTGGATAAAACATAAACTATTAATGGCCATATTGTGATCCATTCGCACCTGTGCAATATCTTGGCATTTCTGTGTTCATGTTATTACATTTCATTGAAAAATCAACATAAAACATTCCAAAACAGAAACTGCTGGTAAAAGAGCACTTCTCCTTTCCCAGGATAATCCATCTATTTGATAAATGTCATATCAAGATGATGATTAAACAGCATGACTGATTGTTGCACAGATATGTCTTGTATTGGTCTTAGAAATGCAAAATGTTAGATTTTTGGCAATGATAAGATACTGTAAAGATTTTTATTTCTTGTCCTGGACACCAGTATTTGAAACTCTTTCAGCGTTGCAACTGCAGTATCTCTCCAAGCAATACCCTTTGAGTGATACTCCACTGTACTATTAATATCATACAGTAAGATTTCTATATGATATTCCTAACAGTGTTTCATTTACCATACAAATGTTGTTTTTACCAAACTTGCCAGAGTGTGAGTAGGTCAGGTTGGAGGCATTGATTTTCATGGAAAGACCCTTGTGATTAATGTTTAATCAGGAAGACAGGTTATCCTTGATATACAAAAGGTACAAACAAACTGTTTCTTTTTTCTCTGCTCACATCTGAATCATTGTGCTCTGACTGCAGGTCTCCCTGACCTGGTTCCTGATCCATACTACATCCAGATTGCCACTTACGTCCAGAGAGTGCCCATGTATAACCTGCGTTGTGCTGCAGAGGAGAACTGTCTCGCCTCGTAAGAAATTCCACAGGTTTTAGTTGTTCAGACTGTTACTTTTAGAGTCAATCTCAGTGGTGTTTGCAGATTTTGAATCAATTAACTGTTGCTTCACAGTCATAGAGAGCAGTGATTTTCAACCACTGGGTGGTGGCACACCAGTGTACCATGAGAGATCATCAAGTATGCCACAGGAAATTGTCTAATTTGACCTAATTGGTCCAAAAAATGACGTCTGAGCATGCAGTGTAGTGGGTCTTCCATGTCAGTGGGTGGCAGTATGAATGCAATAATGATCTTCTTTTTTTTCTTCCTCGTGTTTTTTTAGAAAGGTTCTCATTCATTAACTTGTTAAGCTGAAGAACCACAGTTATTGTCACAATTTAGTCCAATATGGGGTAATCAATATTTTAAACCAGGGAGAGCGGACGCTGTATTTAAAGTATGGAATTTAAAAGGGATACAAAAGATTCAGGATTTATATTTGCCAGGTGCAGATAACATAATGTCTTTTGAAGAGCTGAGGATCAAATTTAATCTCAATAGAACACATTTTTTTTAAATATCTTCAACTTAGAAACTTTATTCGATCAAATCAAAATAAAGCTCTCACTCGACCTATTTACTCATCCTTGGAAAAAATGATGATGAAAGATAGTAAAAGAAAGGGTATTATTTCAGAGTTTTATAACTCATTGACACTATCTTCAAGTGAAAATTCACTGAAAAGATTAAACTACTGGAAAGAAGATCTGCAAACTGAAATTTCAGAGGAACAATGGGAATTGGCTTGTACAGAAGCTCAAACCAAATCAATAAATGTACGCCTTAAATTGATACATTTCAAATGGTTAATGCGGATGTATGTTACACCGGAGGAGTTAAATAGATATAACAAAAATATACCAGATACATGCACAAAATGCATGGAAAGTAAAGGAACCCTATTTCATTGTTTATGGGAATGTAGATTAATAAGAATGTTTTGGGAAGAGGTGAGGGTAACAATTGAAAAAATAATCTCAAAACAAATCATATTGAATCCTAAACTGTTTTTGTTGGGTCTGTACCCAGAAAAGCATAATTTTAATAAAAGTGAAAGAACATTCATAGACCTCAGTTTGCTTAATGCCAAAAAATGTATTGCACTATTATGGAAAAAGACTCATAGACCAGATGTGACTCAGTGGTTAAGACAGATGTTAACAAACCTTCCATTAGAAAGAATAACATATATACTGAAATCAAAGGAAATTGTGTTTGAGAATATATGGAGACCTTTTATTGATTATGTAAAAAATTTAAACATAACTCTTGAAGAAGAAGGTGAATGATGTGTGTGGACCTTGTAAATTCCAAACTGGTGAACATAATATGTATACTTATGTATTGGATTGTCTAGACTAAACAGAGGAGCATTGTTGAAGACTTGATTTTGTTGGTGGTTGTTGGTGTTTTTAGTGCATTTTTTTTTGTAGTACTTTAGTGTTAGTGTTTGATTGTTTGTATCATGTTTGTTAAAAAAAAAAGGTTCAATAAAGATATTGTGGAAAAAAAAAAAACTTGTTAAGCTGGCTTTAAAGCTTTGCGTGTTTGTGTGTTGCACCTACACTTCTGACAAGGCTGGCGTGCACATGGCTGTATATATACTTCATTTTGCTAATTTTTCTTTCAAGGTGTCCGTTAACTTAGTTATAATTTTATGCAAACATTCAAAAACATTCATTCATTGAATGTCTCGAAATCAGCAGCCAATTAGATAAGATAAGCCTTTATTAGTCCCACAATGGGGAAATTACAGGATTGCAGCAGCACAGGAATAGCAGCACTCTAAGCAGTAGTAAGTAAGATAATAAGATAAGAATTGGATAGAAAAACAGTAAATATATATATATGTATACAGTATATATACCCAGTGCAGGAGCAGTACAGTTAGGTGGTAATAACAGCATTACAGTTAGTTAAATTACGCGGCAATGTAGAAATGTAAACCCAGACAGCATATTTCACAGTTGAATGAGCAGTGTTGTTTCCACCTTCAATAATAATTGTAATTGTCTTAGTTGTGTATTGGAAGGGATGAAGGGAAGGATCCCTATTGTGCAAGATAGTGGTGTTTAGTACGGTCTCTATGAGGAGCACAGATTAGATTATAAGTCTGACAGCAGCAGGTAGGAAGGATCTGCAGAACCTCTCCCTCAATCACCTAGAATGGCACAGCCTACTGCTAAATGAGCTCCTCAGTGTGTTCAGCATGTCCCTTGTGGGGTGGGACTCAGACTCCAGCAGAGATGACAGCTTAGCCGCCATTCTTCTCTCTCCTATCTCCTCCACTGACTCGAGGCGGTGCCCGAGAACAGAGCTAGCTTTTTTGATCAGTCTGTTGTCTCTTCCTGTCGGCTGCCGTAATGCTGCTGCCCAGCAGACCACTCCATACGTGATGGCTGACGCCACCACAGTCGTAGAAGGTCTTCAGGAGTGCCCTTGCACCCCAAAGGACCTGAGTTTCCTCAGGAGGAACAACTTCAGGTTCAGGTTCAGGTTCAGGTTACTTTATTTGTACCCGTAGGTAGATTTGTTTTGCAGTCAGGTAACATCCTTTTAGACACATATTTACAAACCACAATTACATTCAACATGAACACAAACACAAGCACACATGAAGCTAACTATAAACACGATAAAAGTACTCAAGGCTCCACCAATCAGGACATAAGACAAAGAGATAAGAGAAAAAAACAAAGCGATAAGAGAGAAGGGTCATATTAAAAAGTTAAAAACTAAATCAAAGAGATTAAAAACAATAAAAATATAAAACCCAATAAAAGATTTAAAACCCAAATAAAAAACCTACAAAAATGAATAAATATAAAATAAAATTCATAAATAGATAACTAAATTATGTGCAATATATTGCTACATCTTGTTCAACTCTTTGACAGCAGCAGGACCAAAGCTGGGTTTTGCATTTTGGGACAACAAACCTCCGTCTGGAGGGAAGTGTGATGGCCTGCTTGGATGTGATTATCCTCTCCAGCTGCGCACGCACCTGTTTCTCATCATGGCTGGGGCTATATAATCCACGCTGCCCTGGAATCTGTGCGGAGTCGTCTGTCTTACTCCATGAAGACCATGCACGCCCTCTTTGATTCCAGAGACCGTAGCCTCAGCCTGACTGCTTTCCTGCTGTCCACCTACTACCCGCCTGCGCTTGGTAGGAAGCTCTCCTCCACACAAGTAAGCCTCAGCCTTCCCTCACCATCTCCATATCAGTCCCCTGTGCACAGGTGGAGCTCCATGGCGGCGGACCCTGTCCCACCTGGTGGCAGACTGAACCTCACCCTTTCACGGATTACACCTCCATCATCTACACGCTGCAACGGGCTCTGTGGACGCTGTCCTCCTGGCCATAGCCGCCGTGCTAACCTGAGCATCGCTACATCTCTGCAAACAGTAAGCTGCAGATTAACCAGCACGTTCTCAGCTGTGAAGCCACTAACCATCCTGCCTCTGTTTGGCCCTAGGGTTGCAGGTCGAACGGCGTTCTGCTCACCCCCACTGGCTTACATGGTGGCGCTGAACCTGGGAAGAATGCTGGGGGTTGCACATTGAGGGTAAGCACATTGTTGGTGCACGATTTGGGAACTGGAGGCCAGCGGATGCTGAGTACGCTTGGCGGCTCGGACAGTTTTGAGGACGTGGCTGAGCTGATGGCGTACAATTTTTGCGCCCTGGAAGATGTCACTGTCCGGTGGAGCGGGTTTCGACAGCGCTGCCAACAGGTGGGCGAGCATATTCAGCGGTTCATGGCCAACTTGAAACTACTGGTTCGTGTGCGTTAGTTCGGACCATTGGAGGAGGTTCGCAACCTGCTGAGCGAGCGTTTGTCACATTGACAGCTGGAGTTTCCTGTTACCACACGAGTAGTGGACCCGGACAGCGATGGGAGCGTGAAAGAAGACGTGGGAGATGCCAACGCTGTGGATTTGAGGTCTGCCCCGGGGAAGCCCATGCATGTAGTCTGCGGGTCCGTGAAGTGCCGTTTCAGAGCCAGAGAGTGTTCGGCAAGAGCGAAGCACTGTGGCAAGTGTGGCCACTTGCATCATTTTGCCAGGATATGCCACAGATCTGAGTGAGGAAGTTTGTGGCACAAAGAGGACTCTCCCACCCCCACAGTTGACCACACTGTGTCCCTGAGCACCAACGGACACACGTACTGTATGGTGGAGTTGGACGGGGTGGAGGTGCCTTTATTGATCAACGCGAGAGCGGTGGGCTCCGTGCTGGGTCAGATGACTGTGAGATGTTTTTCCCCGTACTACAGGATTGGGGGTGACCTGGCGCCGCTTTGTGGTTGTGGAGGAGGACGGCTGGCCACGGTGGGAATGCTGAGACTGACGGCTCGGTAAAAATCGACCGAGATGTGTGACCTGGAATTCACCGTGACAGCCCATGGAGAAAGCATAATGGACTGTGACCTACTCTATGGTCTGGACTTCGCCATTAAAAGTGGTGCTGGGGATGAGTGGTCGGGCTGTGGATTGTGGGACTGACTGATCCCGAGAGTGGTAGACTGCGTAGTGTGGGATGAGGAACTGCCTGGCACCCTAGAGAGTGTGCAAAACCAATATCGCCCAGGGTCATTACAGGAAGGTCCCTGTGCCAGAGCCCAAGTTGCCCTGGACGAGGGTACTGGACGGCACGGCGGGACACCCGTGACGACGGGCCGCCCGTGACGACAGGCGACGTCGAGAGGTTGGTTTCATCTGTTCCCGGATCTTGGCTGAAGTGGGCCGGTGAACAGGGGACCACAACGGCAACGGTGGCGGCGAATTTACAAGAGGTCGGGGCCGGACCGCCAGGCACGGTAGAATGACGTGCCAAGCAGAGACCCTGCAAGCCAAGCGGGACCCCTCTGGGGGTCAAGGATTGGATTTGGGAGGAGAGGCGATCACGGTAGGTACAGACTGGTTGATGGTTGGAGGAGCACCAGGGATGCTCATGCGTTGTTGCCAGACTGGAAGATGCTCATCTCCAGCTGCCATATGGTTCGTGGGAGCACCCGAACGAGCTGCAGCGTGCCCGGGAGGGGACTGAGGGACGTAGGCCTGGACGAGCGGAGCAGGCGGTGGTGATGAACAGGAGACGCACTGGTGCTGTGGCGACCTGGGACCTGCAGCCTGGGAGGCTGGCTGCTTCCAGGGGTGGACTGATGACAAGGCAGTCCAGGGGGCCCACGGACTTGTTTTCTCCAGCCGTATGTATATAGGTTAACGGTTGTGCATGTGTTTGAATCGGTTATGTGTGTCATAAACTGATTGTTATGTATAGGTGCTTTGTGATGCATGTGTTTAGACTGTTTTGCTGTTTCTATGTATGTGGTTTTGGGGATTAATTTGGGTGGGGGTTTTTTTAGTTTAGGAGACATGGCGGTGTTTTGATTTTATATGGACTCTCATTTTGTTTAAGTGGCAAAATAATCTGCTTCGCCGTGTGTGGTAGAACGGCGGTCCACCTGTTCCTCCTAGCTTTAGTTGTTTTGGTGTGAATGTGTTAGGCCATTTATGTTATTTTGCTTTGTCATTTTAGTGCGTGTCTTCGGTCCTAAATTGTGGTGGGTCTGAATTGTGTGTGTGTGTTTTGGACTTCTGTGAAGGGGGGGTGTAGTGTAGTTATTTATAATATAATGTGAGGCACGGGGTGGTGGCTTCACCTCCCGGTCATGCCACCGCCCGTGACTATAAAAGGGCTGCAGGCAGGAGGAGCGGCCTCCTTGCCATCCTCTGCCTGGCGGCTGTGTGTTGCACCTGTGCCTCTTCAATAAACGTGTGTTCGGTTCTACACCTGGCCTCGTCCTTGGCTCCATATCAGACATAACAGTTACAGTAACGTGTTACTTTTTAACTTATTACTTTGTAACACATTGCTCCCAACACTGGTCATGGCCCATAGTAATAAAATATTACAGTTCATGAAGACTAGGAACCACAACCCTCAAAACTCTAATGCAGGGGTCACCAACTAAAATTGCAAAAGGTCCGATAAGTTAGTCCTCTCCCCTGCCAAGGTCCGAACTAGGTATGGGAATCTTTATGCACCTCATGATTCGATTATGATTCAGAACTCTACTTTGATTCTAAAACCATTCTCAATGCATCTTGATGCATTTTTTTTATCTGTTCAGGATTTTTCCCTCTCACTGTGTGACAACTTGGTCCTTTTAAAACGAAGTATTTGCAATGACCTATAAATTTACTTCCAACGTCTTTTATTAAAACAAATGGAAGAGAAATCTAACACATGGACAAATTTATCTCAACATGTGCTTTTAAAAACTGTTGTGGTGGTACGGGTGGGGGATTCTCCACCCAGAGGGCAGCTGGAGAAAGGGGGAACAATGGACTGAACGAGGAAGTGTCACCGGGGGGTCTCAGTTGGGACAGTAAGGACTATTCACCCCCCAGGGAGAGGAGAGAACGCCGGAGCCGCTGGAAGAAGGGTTTAAGAAGCGGTGCCGGCGTGATGTTATGTTAATGTGCCACACAGGTCTTTGTCCCAAACAATGTATTATGGTCGGAAGTTCCGAGTCTCATTACATAGAATTAAAGGTATAAAAGGAGAATGCACAGAGACCCGGGAGAGCTTTTTCTGTTCTGAATGTTGGAGAAGGAATAAAGTTCTTGTGTTGTCTAGCTCGTTGCCTCGCCTGCTTCCTTTCTCCACATTGGTGACCCCAAGACGTGTCATGGACAGCGAGCTGAGCACCACCCCGGAGACTACCTGGAGGGAGAGCACCAGCGCCACGTGCGCTGTCTCAGTCAGACTCCCAGACTTCTGGTTTCACAGCCCAACCGTGTGGTTCCTGCACATAGAAGCCCAGTTCGCACTCCGTGGGATAATAGCGGATGACACAAAATATTACTAAGCGGTCGCTGCGCTGGATGTGTGCGCCACGCAACAGGTGACGAGCCTGCTCCAGGAGCCGCCGGTCCAGGGGAAATATGAAGCGCTCAAGCGGATGCTACTCCAGTGCTATACCCTGTCTGACAGTGAGAGGGCAAAGAGACTCCTAACACGTTCAGAGTTAGGTGACAGATCAGCCGTGGAACTCATGGAGAGCATGTTGGCACAGAGGGGGAAGAATGACAAACATTTCCTGTTTGCCCACTTGTTCCTCAAGAACCTACCTGCTACAGCGAAGGCGATCCTAGCCAACTCGCTCTGCTGATTGACCAAGGACTACCGCACCCTGGCACAGGAAGCGGACCGCATCATTTTAGCAATCAGAGCTCTCAGCATGCATGCAGCGGCACCGGCATCCATGAGGGACTCCAGCAAGATCAAGGAGCCGTTGGTGGTAGCTGGGACGGACGTCAAAGGAAGCAGGAATGGGGCGATCCGTTCCTATCATCGCCGTGTCAGCTCAGATGCCCAACGCTGTTTGCCACCGTGCCAGTTCAAGAAGCCGGGAAGACGGTATGTTCGTCACTTAGTTGCAGCTGCAACCGCTGGTGTGAGGAACAAGCTGCTTTATGTCACGGACACATGTTTGGGGAGATGGTTTCTGGTGGACTCCGGCTCCCAGAAGAGCCTCATCCTGCCGGTCAACGCAGACAGGGTGGCAGGAGGCAGTGGTCCCGAGCTCACGGCCGCCAACGGATCCACCATCAGGACTTTTGGCGAATGGACACTGACAATATGCTTACACGGACGCAATTTTCAGTGGGACTTTGTGGTAGCTGCATGTTCTGCCCCCATTTTAGGAACAGATTTTTTATGTGCTTATGGGTTGTTAGTCGATGTTGCTATTAGGCGATTAGTGGATGCTGTTTCTTTTACCTCACTGCCCTGCACAGCTCGGGGAGCTGGATCAACAACACTGGCTAACGTTATAGCTCCAGGGGGTAAGTACCAACATTTACTCGCACAGTTCGCAGCACTCACAGTCCCGACTTTTTCGGCTACAATAACAAAACACGGGTTCGAACATTTTATAACTACAAAAGGCCCACAGGTGTTCGCGCAACCTCGGCGTCTGGACGCAGCTTAACTGGCCAGTGCGCGCGAGGAGTTTGCCAACTTAGAGCAGTTAGGCATTGTCAGGTGCTCCAACAGCCCGTGGACATCCCCGCTTCACACGGTGCCTAAGGCCGACGGGTCATGGCGACCGTGCGGCGATTTCCGGCGCTTGAACAATGCCACGTTCACATTCAAAGCATGTTGTGATGTTGCTGTGTCTCTGCAGCCCTGTATTTTTATGTGTTGGGGTACCTACTTTTACTGTAATGCTGCAACTTAAATATTATTCAAGGATACTTCATGAAATTTTCACATCAATTTGCCAAAACATTATAGGTTTCAAAGCAAACTTGGTTTTGTTTCTATCTTTACTTTGATTTTCTTTACCTTTTTGGAAAGCAAACTGACACCTTGAAAGAAAAACTGCCATTTGCGTCTACTGTTCAACTTAAGCTGAATTCATGCTACATTTCTGCTCTGGTCCGTTGAAATGTGTGTCCGCTTTCGACGAGGCCGGCATGTACGTGGTTGTGAATATATGGGGGGGGGGGGGCTGAAAAGTTGATAGTGGTCAAATTTGACCAAATCTGGTTTATTTTTTAGCACAGTCTCCCCTTCGATCCACACTCTTCTTCCATCAGTGTTGCAGCGCTTGGATCCCTGCGGTTGAAAAATAAACATACATCCATCCATCCATCCATCTTCTACCGCTTAATCCTTTCGGGTCGCGGGGGGGCTGGAGCCTATCCCAGCATCTTTGGGCGCGAGGCAGGGTACACCCTGGACAGATCGCCAGTCCATCGCAGGGCCAACACAGAGAGACAGACAACCATTCACTCTCACAGTCACACCTAAGGACAATTTAGAATCCCCAGTTTGATGCCAATTAACCTAACTTGCATGTTTTTGGCATGTGGGAGGAAACCGGAGTGCCCGGAGTAAACCCACGCAGACACGGGGAGAACATGCAAACTCCACACAGAAGGGTCACCGATGGTCTGGGGGTGGGATCGAACCCACGATGGTCAAGGGTGGAATCGATCCCATGACCTTCTTGCTGTGCTGCCACTGTGCTAACCACTGCGCCACCGTGCTGAAAAATAAACATTTGGTCAAATTTGACCAATATAAACTTTTCAGCCTATGAACTTTTCAGCGCCCCCCCATACTTCACTTTAGTTGTCTACCAGGCCAAGCCATTGATGCATGCGCACAACTGTCATTTGTAGTTTCACCCCAGTCCTATGGGTGGTGCAAATGCGCTAACACGCCAATTTGTTCACCAGCTATATAAAAGTGAAGAAACACGAGAGTGACACACATTTTTTGTAGCAACAACAATGGGGATTGTTTCGAGGAAATGGAGGAATTACTGTTATTCAATGCTCTTCTCCACTCAAGCTGCCGCTGCAGTAAAACGATTCATTTATGTTTATTCTTGTCTTCCTCTTCCTCTTTGTTTACTTTAACTTTGTATGCTGTGTCAGTAGCGACACCTCATGAATGGGAGGTTCAGTTTTGCACATACACAGTGAATGTGCCCAGGCAACACGGTCACAAAATTTGGGCTGCGTGCGGATGTCCGCAGAAGGGGTTTGTGGAGCCTAGTGGACTGGAGACGATGACGCAGTTTGTGTCATACAAGCCTCGCTGTCGAGCGGACGCGGTCAGTGGAGGTGCAGCATGAATCGAGGTTTAAGATGGAATTATGCTCCCTTTCTGCCTTCCATATCCACTCATCTGCGAGGCTCTAGTGATGTAATTTTCATCATCATCTCCAGTTGTGGGGCCCCTCCGCGGCTGGCCGCTTGTAGCCCAAAGTCTGTTGATCACGTTGCCCATATACGCTTATTACACATGCTCAGGATTCAACCTTGAGTTCAAATGGGGGTGCCTTTGAAACTACAACAAAAAAAAGACAAAGAAGAAGAGGAAGCAGACAAACAGGAAGGTGCAGTAGTTGTAGTTGTTGTAGCAGCAGCAGCAGCATAACCAGAAGAAAAGCAAAATAATAATGATAAGCGAACCCACAAAATGCATTCTTCTTTTTAAAGACCAGCGTTGTCTCTTGTAGCCAGTGAACAAACTAGCGTGTCTGCTTCTTGGCACTACCTATGAAGCTGGGGTGAAACTGCAGCATCCACTTGGCCTGGCAGATGCAAAAAAGAAGCATGTATACAACCAAGAGTGCACTGGACTCGTCCGCGTTTGACGCATGCGCATAACAATCATCTGCAGTTTTACCTGAGCTTGATAGGTAGTGCAAATGCACTGATGTGCCAGTTTGTTCATCGGCAAGAGAAGAAAGGCAAGAGACATGCACATTTTGGCAATGACAATGGCGATTGTACGTAGGCAAAGGACTCCTGTGTTTACAGGAAGAAGAAGCAAAAAAAAGAGGAAAAAGTGTAATGTGCAACCATTGAGCAAGAACATTATCTTTGTCTTCTTCATATGCTGTGTCAGTGGTGCTACCTTTTGAACAGGAGGTCGGACCTCTGTGCATGTGTAGTCAGCGGTCAAAAAACTGCAGCCGCAGAGGGACCCAACGGAACCCAGTGGACTGGAGAGGCTTACGAAATTTACATCACACAAGCCTTGAACTCAAGCAGATGCGCAAGATGGATGAGTACAAACAAACGGCCAGACTAAATTGTTATTACATATGCTGTAATAGGCTAGAAAGTGTCATTTTATAACATTTTTGGCTGGTAGTGTGCTGCGGGATATTTTCAATGTAAAAAAAAAGTGCCAAGGCCCAAAGGTTGAAAACCACTGCTCCAGAGTGTCTGCTAGTGAAACAAATTTTTTATCCCTCCAAGGATCTGTTGATACAAATGAAAGGAGAGCCTTTTTATTTGTAGCTGGGAGACAAGAGATGGAGATGGGGAGCATCCACTGAATAACTGTCTGTCAAATGTGCTAATTCACTTACAGTTTTTAAGCCTATTAAGCCTCTGTTGGTTTCACTGAATAGAGCTCATGAGAACAGTATATACTGTATATGTTAAGACTCCATGACTCGTCAGTGGGTTTCAAACTTTGTCTGCAGCGCCCCCTGGAGTTTTTGGAAAAATTGGTTTGCAGTTTCTTGCAACATGT
This sequence comes from Pholidichthys leucotaenia, assembly GCA_020510985.1. Taxonomy (NCBI): domain Eukaryota; kingdom Metazoa; phylum Chordata; class Actinopteri; order Cichliformes; family Pholidichthyidae; genus Pholidichthys; species Pholidichthys leucotaenia. The sequence continues at coordinate 453,923,254 of CM035838.1, forward strand.
TGCTCACAAAGAACTTCAGCACGTACATGCAAGTCTCTTACTTTTAAACAAATTATACAAATTATGGCGCTGCCATTCTGATAAATTAAACATTACAAGTATTTAATGTGCAGTCTACTTTGTGTTTTTAGTGCTTTGACTTCTTCTTTTGGCTGCTCCCTTTAGGAGTCTCACCATATCCCTTGCATCTTCCTCTGTAACACCAGCCCTCTCCATGTCCTCCTTCACTACATCCATGAATCTTCCACTCAACCAGAGCTGTTCCACTGATATACTCATTTCTAATCCTGTCCCTCCTAGGTTCAGGTTCAGGTTCAGGTTACTTTATTTGTACCCGTAGGTAGATTTGTTTTGCAGTCTGGTGACATCCATATTTACAAGCCACAAATTACATTCAACATAGACACAAACACAGGCACACATGAAATTGACTATAGACATGATAAAAATACTCAAGGCTCCATCAATCAGGGTATAAAAAGGCAAAGAGATGGGAGAAAAACCAGAGGTAAGAGAGAAGAGTCATATTAGAAGTTAAAAACTAGTCAAAGAGGTTAAAAACTCAAAGGTCTAAAACCCAGTAAAATATTTAGAACCCAAGTAACATCCTACAAAAATAAGTAAATATAAAATGGAGTTAATAAATAGGTACCTAAATTATATGCAATATATTGTTACAGCTTGTTCAACTCTTTGACAGCAGCAGGAACAAAGCTGTTTTTGTAGCGCTGGGTTTTACTTTTTGGGACAGCAAACCTCCGTCTTGAGGGAAGAAGCTGAAAGTTGCAGTGCAAAGGGTGGGAGTCATCATTTAAAATGGAGGTAGCCATCCTCTGTACTTGTCTGGCGTACAGGGATGTCAGGCTCAGCTGTGACTCACCAAGCAAACGACTGGACCATCTAACTACCTGATCCAAGGATTTTCTCTGTTTCAGTTTTATCTGACCAAACCATGACACTAAAGAAAAGGATAAAACAGATTCAATGAAAGCCCGATAAAACATTGTCATTATGGTTCGGTCAATTTGGAAGCGTGCAAGTTTTCTCAAGCAATGCAAATGTTGCTGACCCTTTTTGCACACCCTTTCACAGTTCTCTTCAAAGTTTAAAGTACTATCAATAATTGTCCCAAGATATTTGTAGGATTGTACACATTCGGTGGTCTGGCCTTTTAGTACGGTGACTTTGTGCCTGGGAGTTTTCCTCCTAAAGTCAATAATCATGTATTTAGTTTTTGTCGTATTCAGCTGCAGGTAGGAATCCTCACACCAGTGAACAAAATCTTCAACTACTGGGCCATAGCCACTGTCACCATCCTGGAGGAGACTGACAATAACTGAATCATCAGCATACTTTATAATGTGTCTGTTGTCATGTCTGCTGCGACACATGTTTGTGTACAGGATGAAGAGTAGTGGTGACAACACACACCCCTGAGGAGAGCCAGTAGAAGAGCACTTTAGGTCAGACAATGTACCATTGACCCTTACTCTCTGTGTCCTGTTGGTTAAGAAATCCAGAATCCAACCCACCAGATTATTGCTCAAATCAAATTGTTGCAGGAGCCTTTCAACTAAGATATGAGGTTGGATTGTATTAAAGGCGGAGGAAAAGTCCACAAATAAAAGCCTGGCGTGTGTCCCATTAAAATCCAGATGTTTAAAAAGCATGTTAAACAGAGTGACAGTGGCATCCTCCACTCCTCTGTGAGACCTATAGGCAAACTGCAGAGGATCCAATGCATGCTCAGTCTGCTTTAGGACCTCACATCTGACCAGTTTTTCAAAAATTTTCATTAAAATTGAAGTCAAAGCAACTGGTCTAAAGTCGGTTACCATTTTAGGACAGCTGGATTTTGGAACGGGAACAACCACGGCTTCTTTCCAGATCTTAGGCACATGTTGTGTCTGTAAGGACTTATTGAAAATGTAATGAAATACTGTATAGGACTCAGCTTATGTGCACAGGACTTTACCAAGTGCCCACATACACTACTGTTCAAAAGTTTGGGGTCACTTAGAAATTTCCTTATTTTTGAAAGAAAAGCATTTTTTTTCAATGAAGATAACTTTAAGCTAATCAGAAATACACTCTATACATTGCTAATGTGGTAAATGACTATTATAGCTGCAAATGTCTGGTTTTTGGTGCAATATCAACATAGGTGTATAGAGGCCCATTTCCAGCAACTATCACTCCAGTGTTCTAATGGTACAATGTGTTTGCTCTTTGCGTCAGAAGGCTAATGGATGATTAGAAAACCCTTGTGCAATCATGTTAGGTCTGCAATGCTGTAATTGCTGCAGATGGAGGATTCTTTGACGAAAGCAAAGTTTGAAGGAAAAAATTATTATTTCAAATACAAATCATTATTTCTAACCTTGTCAATGTCTTGACTATATTTTCTATTCATTTTACAACTCATGGTGGTAAATAAGTGTGACTTTTCATGGAAAACACAAAATAATTGTCTGGGTGACCCCAAACTTTTGAACAGCAGTGTATATTATCAGGGCCCTGACTTTTGTTCACTTTTACAGCGCAGAACTCCCTTTTAACATCCTGCACCTCAATATTAAAGTGCTGATTGTCTTTGAGTTTCTGTTTCAAATCTTGGGTTTCTGTGCTAAAACCAAAGGAGTCAAAACGACCATAAAAACAATTAAGAGCATTAGCCAGCTCTGTGTCTGAATTAAAACCATCTAAAAACACACGATTACTACGCTCTGTGCTCTGAAGGCCTGCAATAGTTTTCATACTGGCTCAGGCTGAACCAAGTTTCTTTGTTGCCATCTTGCTTTCCAATTCTGATTTATAATTCTGTTTTGCTCTTAAAATTTCGGACTTCAGCTCTTTTGTGGCAACCTGTAGCTCAGAAACAGACCCCTGTTTAAAGGCAAGTGCTTTCCTCTGTAAGCAGGATTTAACTGATTTTGTAACCCATGGTTTGTTGTTGGGATATATTTTGACACGTTTACGTGGAACGATCATATTTTTACAGAAAGCTATGTATGAGCATGTGACGTCCACCAAAGAGTCCAAATCATCCCCGCAGGCCAGTGTGAACATTTCCCAGTCTGTGCAGTCAAAGCATTCCTGGAGGCTGTGCACTGAATCCTCTGTCCACACATCAATGTCTCTCGTCTCCACCTTGCCTCTTCTAGTCACTCCCAATTAGAATCTTAGCATCTTCAACTCTGCCACCTCCAGCTCCGCCTCTTGTCTTTTTGTCAGCACCACCATCTCCAAACCATACATCATAGCAGGTCTCACTACCATCTTGTAAATTGTCCCTTTCACTCTAGCTGCTATCCTTCTGTCACAAATCACCCCTTACATTCGTCTCCACCCACTCCACCCTGCCCTCTCTTCTTCACCTCTTATGCATTTTCCATTGCATTGGATGGTTGACCGCAGGTATTTAAACTTATCTATCTTCACTACCTCTGCTCTTTCCGTTTTCACCATTATACCTACCTCTCATTCACGCTGATGTATTCTGTCTTGCTTCTTCTGACTCATTCGTCTTCTCTCCAGAGCATGCTTCCACCTCTTCAGGTTCTCTTCCACCTGCTTCCTACTCTCACTGTAAATCACAATGCCGTCTGCAAACATCATGGCCCACGGAGACTCCTGCCTGACCTCATCTCTCAGCTTGTCCATCGCCATGGCAAACAAGAAGGGGCTCAGAGCGATCCCTGATGTCATCCCACACCCACCTTGAATCTATATGCCACTCCTACAGCAGACCTCACCACCCTCTTGCTGTCCTCATACGTAGATGTCCAGCACCACCCTGACGGACTTCTCTGCCACTCCTGACTTTCTCATACAGTAGCACACTTCTTCTCTTGCCACTCTATCATATGCATTCTCTAGATCCACATAGACACAGTGCAACTCCTTTTTCCCCCCTTGTCCTGTCAAGCAGCTAGGTAAGCAGAACAGAAATCTGCTTCCCTTATTGTGCCAAATAGATTTACTTTGCCAAAAGGAGCTTTATACAACACACACACACACACACACACACACACACACACACACACACACACACACACACACACACATATTTACTGAATATTATTTATAGACTCCTCTTGTAATAACTTTTAATACTTTGTTTAAATTGTTTTACCCATGATAAACCCAACAGGGGAGGGGGGGAAGGGAGGGGTGGGAAGGGAGAAAGAAAAAAAGAGAGGAACAAACAGACAAAACAAACAAACTGACAGAACTGAAACAAACAGAAGACAAACTGTTTATTCTTCTGAAAAGGTCTCATCATGAGTCAGGTATCTGCACCTGTAAAAGAACATATGTGTGTGCATGCGCATGTATGAGAGCGCGCAAAGTGAGTGTGTAGGTGTGAGTGGTTTGCCAGGAAACATACAAAGATGTAAGGACTCATATCCGATCTGCCTGACTGCCTCTCTCCCCCCGCTGATTGTGCTTCTCTCCCTGCAGCTGCAAGCACCATCTGTTGCCAATTAGTGGGCAGTATAAATAGGATGCTCACTCAATCTGGTCTCTGTGCGGTAACCCCTGTCACATTGCAGCCTTGTGTCCCCAGAAAACAAACGGTTCCGCCCTTCAGTCAAAGTAGGAGGATTGGCGGGCGAGATTAACAGTCCCTAACACCTACACTTTGAGTTGCCTGTTCGCCTGTTGCTCCAGTCTACCGAATTTGTGGGTTCAGCGTTGATTGACTCAGGGGCCGAGGAAAACTTTATTTCTGAGGGTCTAGCAACCCAGTTTAAAATCCCATGCGTCCTGTTACCTTAGCTTCAAAATCTTATTGCCCTCTCTGGCCAATCCATCTGCCAGGTTGCTAGACGCACGGTGCCAGTATGTCTGCTGGCCTCAGGAAATCATCAAGAGCAGTTATCTTTTTTGGTTCTCCCTGCCTCAGCCTCTCCCATAGTATTAGGATACCCCTGGCTTCTAACCCACAATCCTGTTGTCGACTGGAGGAAAGGAGTCATTCGCTCGTGGAGCATCTTTTGTATGTCTGCCTGCCTCCAGTCAGCTGCCTGTTTTCCGTCTATTCCCATTCAGCTTCCAGATCCCAAACATCCCGATCTTTCCAAGGTACTCCGTGTTTATCATGACTTAGCCCCAGTTTTTTGTAAAGTTAAGGCAACGCCATTTCCCCCTCATCGGCCTTATGATTGTGCTATAAAGCCCCTGCCAGGGGCACGGTTGCCTATTAGTCGGCTTTATAACCTGTCGGCCCTGAGAAACAAGCCATGGAAAAATATATCAAGGAAGCCCTAAGCAATAGCCTCATCCACCACTCCTCATCTGGTGCTGTTTTTTACTTTGTGGGGAAAAAAGACGGCTTCCTGTACCCCTGACTTTTGTGAACTAAATAATGTCACCATTAAGGATAAATACCCATTACCCCTCATTAACTCAGCCTTCAATCAGCTCCAGGGATCCACCATCTTTTATCAAAATTAGACCTTAGGAATGCTTATTATCTCATCAGAATTAGGGAAGGTGATGAATGAAAAATGGCTTTTTCTACACACTTGGGTCAATTTGAGTACTGCGTTATGCCTTTGGGCTCACTAATGCCCCAGCTGTTTTCCAATGGCTCATCAGTGACGTGCTCTGAGACTCTTTAAATATCTTTGTATTTGTCTATCTCAGTGATATCCTCATCTTCTCCTGCTCATGGTTCTCCAGTGGCTCCTGGAGAATCAGCTGTATGTCAAAGCAGAAAAGTGTGAATTACACTTTGCCACTATCACGTTCCTTGGGTTCATTAATTCCCACAGTTGCATCAAGCCCGACCCTATAAAAGTCAGAACAGTCACAGATTGGCCCATCCCTTCTTCAAGAAAGCAACTCCAACAGTTTCTGGATTTCACTAACTTCTACCTCTCTTTTATACAAAGTTACAGCTCCATCCACTTACCGCCCTGACTTTGACCAAGACCCCTTTCGCTGGACCCAGGAAGATCAGCAGGCATTTTCCCTCCTTAAAAAGTGTTTTTCTGAGACCCCCATCCTACTTCAGCCCAACCCTGACTGCCAGCCAGTTCATGGTAGAAGAAGACGCTTCAGACATTGGAATGGGGGTGGTCTTGTCACTTCGCTCGAAAGCCAATGAGAAGATGCATCCATGTGTGTATTTCTCTCTGCGATTGTTGCCAGCAAAGAGAAATTATGATGTTGGCGATCGAGAGCTGTTGGCTGTTAAGCTGGCTCTCGAGAAATGGCACTGCTGGTTAGAAGGGTCAGCCCTGCCCTTCTTTGTATGGACTGGCCATAAGAAGCTTGAATACATTAGCTCGGCAAAGAGACTAAACCCCCGTCAGGCTAGATGGGCTCTTTTTTGCAAGATTCCAGTTCACAATCACCTGCAGGCCAGGGTCAAAAAATACTAAACCAGACGGTCTTTCTTGCCAGTTCTCCTGTGATCCATCAGCCTCGATGGAGGAAGCCATTGTTCCTGAGGGGGTCGTGGTGGGGGCCCTCACTTGGAACACTGAACAACGGATCTGGATCTCGCAATGGACAGACCCAGACCCGGGAGGGGGGGGGGGTGTTGGGGGGAGGGGTCCGCCAGGTTAGTTATTTGTCCCTGCACCAGTTAAGGGGGATGTTATCCACTGGCTCCATACTGTGAAATTCTCCTGCCACCCAGGGGATAACTAGAACCTTATTGTCATGCCGCCATTACTTCTGGTAGCCGGCTGTGGAGAAGGACGTTCGTGAATGCATCAAAGCCTGCCCACAGTGTTTCACGGGTAAGACCCCCACCTCTCCTCCTGTTGGTCTGCTTCAGCCCCTTCCAGTCCCTAGCCGCCCTTGGGCCAGTATCACCATGGACTTTATTACAGGACTACCCCCCTTTAATGGGCACACCGTGATCCTCGCTATTGTAGACAGATTCTCTAAGGCTGCACATTTTGTGCCTTTGAAGAAGTTATCTTCAGCCCTGGAGATGGCACATCTTCTGTCAGTTCATGTGGTCAGGTTGCATGGCATTCCCATGGACATTGTGTCTGACCATGGTCCCCAGGTCATATCCAAGGTGAGTCAAGCCTTTTGCAAGTCAATCGGGGCCACGGTCAGTCTTTCCTCTGGCTATCACCCACAGAGCAGTGGGCAGAGTGAGCAGGCAAATCAAAAGCTGGAGGCCATGCTCCGTTGCGTGACAGCCGAGGATCCGTCATCCTGGAGTAAGTTCTTGCCATGGGTAGAGTACGCCCACAACTTGGCCATGTCCGTAGCCACCAACTTTTCTCCTTTTGAGGCCTCGCTGGGGTATAACTCCCCCTTGCTCTCCATCTCGGGGGAGGAAGCATCAGTCCCCTCGGTTGCAGCCCACATCTCCAGATGCAGGTGCTATTGGAGGAACACCAAAGCTGCCTTGCTCAGGTCGATTGAGGAGTATTCTAGGTGGGCCAATAGGAGGAGACGTCCAGCCACGGTCTATGCAGTCGGGCAAAGGGTCTGGCTCTCCACCAAGAACTTCCCCCTCAAGTCAGACTCCAAAAAGCTCACCCCTCACTCCGTGGATCCCTTTACCATCAAGAAGATCATCAATCCTGTTTCTGTACGGCTCAATCTACCTGCCTCACTCTGGGTCCATCCCTCCTTCCACATATCCCATATCAAGCCTGTCTTTGCCAGTTCCCTGTGCCCCCATCCAAACCACCTCCACCCTGAAGATGGTCGATGGAGGGTTGGTGTATGCAGTCACACGCATCCTGGACTCCTGCTGCAGGGGGCGGGGAGTCCAGTTCCTTGTGGACTGGAAAGGGTATGGCTCTGAAGAACGGTCTTGGATCGTCAGATCATTCATTATGGATGACACCTTGATAGAGGATTTCTACCATCGCCACCTGGACAAGCCCAGAGTTACGCCAGCAGGTGTCCCTTGAGAGGGGGGAACTGTAAGGACTCCTGTCTTATCTGCCTGCCTGTGTCTCTCTCTCCCTGCTGATTGTGTTTCTCTCTTTGCAGCTGCAAGCACCATCTGTTGCCAATTAGTGGGCAGTATAAATGGAACGCTCACTCAACACTCTGGTCGCACGTGACCCTCAGGGTTCCTGTTCTGTATTTTGAAACCGTTAACCTTGTGCTTTATCTTAACCAGCTCTGACTCGTGCCTGACTTTGACCCTGAGCCTGCCTCTGTCTTGGATTTTGTCTGCCTGCTCTGTGTCTCCTGACTTGCTCTGTCCTCTGCTTGCCCAGGACTCTGAAAACTGGCTAAGGAATTGGATTGTTTGTTCCTGAATTGTGCACACACACACACACCCACACACACACACCCACTGTGTCCAAGTAAGCCGATTAGCCACCAAATTACTCTCACCATCATAATTGCCCTCTCCCCAGCATTAAGGCCTGGGCAGCCTGTTCCCATCATCCGCTAACCTCCAGTGAAGTGTTCCTCCCTGGTGTCCTGTTCCCTCTTCACTGGAGGATCATCTGTTGTTTCCTGCTTTCTCTACCAAGAGGAACCTGTAAGCTCAAAGTCAATATTAATTTACTCACTGCTATTTATGTGAGCTCACCCCGGTCTCTGCTCTTTTCCCCACAGGGCTGGCAGATCCCCACATCATTCACCTTTGTACTGTTATTGTAAATAAATATTATTGTTTACACTTACCTGTTATCTCCATCCGTGTCCGCTCTTTGGTCTTGGTCCTAAAATCCTGTCAAAAAAGGGCAGCAGGTTACAGCAACACCCCCTCCCAGACAGCAACACCAACCCCCACAGAGCACAAATGTCCTGAAGCCAGCTAGCCCCAGGATAGCCATACAACGGCCCCAGGAGGGACGGCCGAGAGAGCTTGGGGATTTGGTGCGCTCGCCAGCCAATTGCTCCTCCTCTAAGCAGCCTTCCCTCTTCGCCTAGTCACACCCATTTACCTTCCCTGTCCAGCAGTTCCACCTGCTGGTACTTCTCCTTTGCTGGGTTCTGTGCGGATCTCCTCCCATCTCCAACCTGAGTGGCATAATCTATTTACCCACTTGTACTCCATTCCTCTCTAATCAGCCTCGTTTGTTCTCCGTAAGGCTCCTGCTAATCTAATCTAAAAAGGCGAGTGACTGATGTTTTTCTTCTCAAGCTGCTGTATTCAAACATTATAATAAAAGGTCAAACATTTCTCTTGTGTTCGCTTGGTGATTGCATGCTGCGCTCTGGGGGCTTGTCCAGCCGATATGACAGAACGAGACAGCCAGAGTCACCACCTGGCAGGTGCAACATCATCAACCGATCACTCCGCGCTCCACCGCCTCAACGTTACAGAGAGGCAGGTGGCTGAGCACACTCAGCTGCTGCAGGCAATTGCGCAGCAGCTGACTGTCATTACTGATCAATTGGACCATGCTGGTGCCCCGGCTGCTCTACCTTCACCTGCTCGTCCTTCCACTATTATCCTCTGAACCCTTGCTATTTCCACCCCTGCCCCATACGCAGGGGAGGTGGGGAAATGCAAGGACTTTTTATGCCAGGTTCGGCTTTATTTTGGGCAGGTGCAGGGGGAGTTCCTGGATGACATCTCTAAAATTCATTAGTTTTTTTCTTCTGCTTCGGGGCTGCGCTCTTACTTGGGTGCGGGCGGTTATCGACAGTTAGAGAACTTCGCCACCAACGTTTGACCAATTCGTGGCCGAGTTTACCCGCACCTTCGACCGTTCTGAGAGTGAGGGGAACATCATAAGTCGTCTACTGTCACTCCATCAGGGCAGCTGGTTGGTGGCCGACTACTCGATGGAGTTCCAGGTTGAGGCAGCGGAGTCTGGGTGGAACGAGGTTGCGTTACACAGCGCGTTCCTCCAGGGTCTGAACTCTCGCCTCCGGCATGACTTGGCGGTTTACACCGTCCCCGCCACCTTGGACGGCCCGATAGATCAGGCGGTCGAGTTGGATAATTGATACCGGGAGCGCGCTCGGGAGCACGGTGCCTCCTCTCGCCCATCCATCACTTGCTCTTTCCCGGCGACTGCTGACCGAGGCGAGCCCGACCCCGAGCCTATGGAGCTCAGCTCTGCTCGTCTTCCTTGAGCAGAGGTTAAGCGACGGGCCGGGGCATGTGCCTATTGTGGTTCTCTGAGCCATTAGTTGGACCATGAGGCCTTTGGCCAAAAGAACCGGCCCGTCAGTAGCCACGGGGGGTCTGGCGGGCGGGACTCAATCCAATCTCCCTGGTAACTTCTCCATTTTGGCCCTCATCCAGCTACTGGGGGTCAAGAGGAGGGTCTCCGCCCTGATTGATTCCGGGGCGGACGGGAATTTCATCTCTTCCATGCTGGTGCATGAGCTGGGGATTCCGACAATTAAACTGCCAGCTCCCCGCTCTGTGCGTACTCTTTCTGTCCAGATGGCGGCGTCTGTTACTCATTGCACGGTGCAGCTATCCATCCTTTTGTCTGGGAACCACCATGAGAAGCAGACTTTTTACGTGTTTCCACGGGCTTCTCGCGCTGTGGTACTTGGCTACCCGTGGCTCCGGAGGCACAATCCTATGATCAGTTGGGCACAAAATTCCATCACCTCCTGGAGCGCTAACTGTTTGGCTATGTGCCTAAATTCGGCCGAGTGTTCCCCGTCCCTTTCCATCTCCTCACCTCAGGTTGAGCCGCCGGACCTCAGCCGTGAACCCAAGGTCTATCACGACCTCGGGGAGGTATTTAGCAAGTTGCGAGCATTAGCGCTTCCCCCACATCGCTCGTACGACTGCGCCATTGACCTCCTTCTGGGTGCGCGGTTGCCGTCCAGCAAACTCTATAGCATTTCTGGTTCTGAGTGGGCTGCGATGGAGAGGTACATTAAAGATTCGCTGAACACCGGCCTCATTCGGCCATCCTTGGCTCCGCTAGGAGCGGGGTTTTTCTTTGTGGGCAAAAAGGATGGGTCTTTGCGTCCATGAATTGACTACTGGGAGCTTAACGCCATCACTGTCAAAGACAAATACCCTCTGCCCCTGATGAACTCCGCTTTCGAGCTCCTGCAGCGTTCCCACGTATTTTCTAAACTCAAGCTACGCAATGCTTACCACCTAGTTAGAATACACAAGGGGGACGAGTGGAAAACGGCGTCCAAAACTCATCTGGGGCATTTTGAATATTTAGTTATGTCGTTTGGTCTTACTAATGCCCCCGCTGTTTTCCAGCATTTAATCAATGACGTCCTCTGCGATATGCTTAATCGGTTTGTTTTCGTCTATTTAGACGACATTCTGATTTTTTCTTGCACGCCAGAGGAGCACGAGACCCATGTTAGAGCCGTGTTACAGCAGCTCTTAGAGAATCAACTATATGTCAAGGCAGAGAAGTGTGAATTTTCTACATCTTCCATTTCTTTCCTTGGCTTCATTATAGCAGAGGGAGAGCTGAGGGCCGACCCAGCCAAGGTGAAGGCTGTGCTTGATTGGCCAACACCCCACTCCCGCAAGGAGCTGCAACGCTTCTTGGGGTTTGCAAACTTTTATCGCAGATTTATTCAAAACTATAGTGGGATAGCACAGCCTTTAACTAAGCTGACCTCTGTTAAGGTGCCATTTGTATGGACCGAGGCAGCTGAGCAGGCCTTCAATGAATTAAAGGTCCTGTTCACTGGCGATAAAGTCTTGGCTCAGATCGACCCTCAGCTCCAATTCACCCTGGAGGTGGATGCCTCAGAAATGGGGGTGGGCACGGTTCTGTTCCAGCACTCATCCTGGGACTTGAAGCTCCGCCTGTGTACATATTTCTCTCAGTGGCTCACCACGCCTGAGAGGAATTATGACGTGGGTGATCATGAGCTGCTGGCTATTAAATTGGCATTTGAGGAATGGAGACACTGGCTGGAGGGAGCTGGTCACCCGGTAGTCGTGTGGACCAACCACAAGAACTTAGTGTCTGCGGTCAGTCCGCCGACTTAATCCTAGGCAGGCTCGCTGGGCCTTATTTTTCCAGCGCTTTAACTTTACTGTCACCTATAGGCCTGGCTCCCGTAACGGGAAGCCCGATGCTCTCTCCAGACAGTTCAGTCAGGACGTGGCTGACCCCCCTTCCTGCCCCCAGTCCATTCTCCCGCCTTCGTGTGTCCTGGGAGCCCTTACCTGGGATATTGAGAAGCGAGTCCGCCAGGCCCAGTCCTCAGAGCCCGTACCAGCAGGATGCCCCGCCAACCTCCTGTACGTCCCGGCTGCTTTCCACAGCGAAGTCATCCAGTGGGGACACACTGAACGTTTTGCCTGTCACTGGGGGTGGTGTGGACCGTTGACATCATCAGGCGAGCGTTTTGGTGGCCTATGCTACGTCGGGACGTACAGGAATATGTCAAAGCCTGTCAGACGTGTGCCCAGAACAAATCCTCCTCCACCCCCCACCCCCCCGCTGGTCTTCTTCACCCCCTCCCCATTCCCAGTCGGCCTTGGTCCCACATTGCCATGGATTTCGTCACTGGTCTTCCCCCCTCCCATGGCAACACCGTAATTTTGACCATCGTGGACAGGTTTTCCAAGGCTGTACACCTGGTCCCCCTTTCCAAGCTGCCATCCGCTGCCAAGACAGCGGAGCTCCTCTCCTATCATGTTGTCAGGCTACACGGCATTCTTACGGACATTGCGTCTGACCGGGGTCCACAGTTTACTTCACAGGTCTGGAAGTCCTTCTGCTGTTGCCTTGGTACCACCCTCAGCCTCACCTCCGGTTACCATCCTCAGAGAAATGGGCAGGCTGATCGCACCAACCAGTCCCTGGAGACCGCCCTTTGTTGTGTGGCAGCTGAAGACCCCACTTCGTGGAGCTCCCATCTCACCTGGGTGGAATTCTCCCTTAATTCCACGGTCTCCTCGGCTACGGGCCAGTCTCCCTTTGAGGCGTCTGTGGGTTACAACCCCCCCCCCACACACACTTTCCATGGCCGAGAGAGAGGTTGCGGTGCCGTCCGTGGGGGCTCATTTCCATCGCTGCCGCCGGGCCTGGAGATCCACTACAGTAGCGCTTCAGCGTGCTACGGAGTGCAATCAACGCTACGCTGACCGCAAGAGGGTTCCGGCGCCGAGCTACAGTAAAGGACAGCGGGTTTGGGTGGCCATGGACCAGGTGCCGCTGAAGATGGAGGGTTGCAAACTCTCCCCCCGGTTCGTGGGCCCCTTTCCTGTCACCGGGAACATCGGTGACTCTGTTGTGCGGCTCCAGCTCCCACGGACGCTCCGCACGCACCCTACCTTCCATGTCTCCAACATTAAGCCTCTCTCTTCCAGCCCTCTCTGCCCTCCCCCAAAGCCTCCCCCTCCCTCCAAGGTCCTGGGTGGACACGTCACCCACACGGTGAGGGAGATTTTGGACGTACAGCGTCGGGGTTGGGGGTTCCAGTATTTGATTGACTGGGAGGGCTATGGCCCGGAACATCGTTCATGGGTCCCTTGGTCCAAGATTCCCGACAAGGGGGTGGTCCGGGACTACCATCGGGCTCATCCGGAGAAGACTGGGTGACCGCCAGGAGGCGTTCTTTGAGAGGGGGGCACTGTCATATGCGGCGAGCGCTTGCCCCCTCCTCCCTCATCAGACGCACCAGCTGATTCTTGCCTGCCAGCGCTTATAAGGAAGTAATCTTCAGTGATTCAACGCTGGCTCGTTTGGGTATACTGCTCAACAAAACGGCCCCACGTAAGCGGTGCTCTTCCTATGACATCTGCTAACGATTTTGTCTCTTTCATCTCTTTCAGGTTGCTGCCAACAGAGCGGTGCATCTGCGGGGATTTGGTGCGCTCGCCAGCCAATTGCTCCTCCTCTAAGCAGCCTTCCCTCTTCGCCCGGTCAGACCCATTCACCTTCCCTGTCCAGCAGTTCCACCTGCTGGTACTTCTCCTTCGCTGGGTTCTGTGGGGGTCTCCTCCCATCTCCCACGTGAGTGGCATAATCTATTTACCCACTTGTACTCCATTCCTCTCTAATCAGCCTCATTTGTTCTTCGCAGGGCTTCTGCTAATCTGGCGAGTGACTGACATTTTTCTCCTCAAGTTGCTGTATTCAGACATTATAATAAAAGGTCAAACATTTCTGTTGTGTTCGCTTGGTGATTGCACGCTGCGCTCAGGGGGCTTGTCCAGCCGATATGACACTTTGTCCTGTGTAATGAGTTCTATGTAGAACTTTGTACTGTATGAGTTGTAAATTAGAGTTTTTAGTCATCTTAAAAGTGTTTAAACATATCTGTGTCCAGAAGGTTTCATCTTTATTAATTGATAGATCTTAAATTAAATTAAATCACCCTTATTGCCATTCAACTGTACAACCAATCATGTACAGTAGAACGAGATTGTGTTTTACCTATCTACTGTGTTAATCACACACACCAAGTGCAGAATCAGAGGGCCGCTGCCATGCAAGGTGCCGCCACAAATTTCCCTCCTCCATTCCATTATTGCTGAGCACCAAGCTGGACAGCAAGAAGTTCCACTTTTATATGGTCTTCGGTATGACCCGGCCAGGATTTGAACCCCTGCCTCCCGGGTGTGGAGCGGATGCTCTAACAACTGAGCCACCACTCTGGTCTCCCATTTTAATTTTGGAAGAGATACTGACTCATCCAGTTTTGATAATAGTCCGTGCATTTTTTATATCAATTTAGGGGAATGAAGATTTAGAAACTCTGTCACCTTATCTGGTACCTCTAACTCTGTCTGGTTCAAATTGAATTTTGCTTTTATTATGGATTTACAGATTTACATCCGGAAAGTATTCACAGCGCTTCACTTTTTCCACATTTTCTATTCAGTTTAAGCTGATCAGAAAGGTATCCCCTGGATTTATTACTATTTTCAAACTTCTCCAGACGTAGTCTTTGTATTAAAAGTTTTCTTTTTGTTCGTAATTTCTTTTAGTTCCAGCTTTAATTTTGTCAGATTATTGAGTGCCTGTTCCTGTGGAGAAACAGCACAGGTTAACTCCAGTGATTTCATTTTCTAACTCCCAATACCAGTGCTTTTTCTTTTTTATTCTTATATGAACAGTAAGAGATTATTTTACCTCACATGACCCCTTTTGCTGCTTCCCAGAGAACACATGGCGATATTCCTGGCATGTCATTGTTTTCCAGATATGATTCCCACTCCTTATTAAAATAATAAATAAAGTCTTTGTCTTTGAGTAGTGATGAATTAAATTTCCAGTTCCTAGTTTTCCTTGTAGCTTTTTTATTCACCAGTGTAAGATACTATACTTCTCCATCAACACTCTTGGAGCAAACATTGCATCTGTAGTATCCTTTCTTCGCATGAAACTGTACTGCTGCTCACTGATTGTCACCTCTCCTCTTAACCTGGCTTCAACAACTTTTTTCCATATCTTCATAGTATGGCTGAACAACTTTATGCCTCTGTAGTTACTACAGCTCTGAGCATCACCCTTGTTCTTGAAAACTGGTAACACTACACTTCTTTTCCATTCCTGAGGCATCCTCTCACTCTCCAAGATTGTGTTAAACAATCTGGTTAAAAAGTCCACTGCCATCTCTCCTAAACATCTCCATACCTCTATAGGTATGTCATCTGGACCAACGGCCTTTCCATTCTTCATCCTCTTCAAAGCTGCACACACTTCCACCTTGCTAATCTTCTGAACTTCATGGTTCTCTATTGTTCCTTCATTCATCCTCCCCTCTCTCTCATTTTCTTCTTTCATCAGCTTCTCAAAATACTCCTTCCATCTCCTCAATGCACTCTTGTCACTCATTAGTGCATTACCATCTCTGTCTTTAACATAACCCACTGCACGTCCTTTCCAGCTCCATCTCTCTGTCTAGCCAATCAGTACAAGTCCTTTTCTCCTTCCTTAGTGTCCAGCCTCTTATACAACTCACTATATGGCTTTGCTACCTCTCTGTTTGTCATGTGCTTTAAGTACTCCTGTCTACTTTCTTCATCTCCATGACTATCCCACTTTTTCTTTGCCGTCATCTTCATTTTTATACTTTTCTGTACCTCTTCAGTCCACCACCAAGCCTCCTTGTCTTCCTTCCTCTGTCCAGAGGAATACACCACATTCCTTTCTACCCATTTCCCTCAAAACTTTTACTGTACTTTCCCAGTCATCTGGTAATTCTTCCCTTCCACCCAGAGCCTGTATCAATTCCTTCCCAAACTGTGTGTAACCTTCTTTCTTCTGTAACTTCCCCCACTTAATCTTTGGTCACTAGGGGTGGGACAGAAGATCAATTTAGTGATGGATCACGATACTTGGCACTAACGATGATCCACCGATCCCTAAACGCATGGATCAATCTTTTATTATTTATATATATCCATGTAACTTTGCATACTCTTGAGTATTAATCAACCAGTTGCATTTTCAGTCCACTAGATGGCACAAAGGAAGCGCCCAGTCAAGTGAAGTCATATTTTGTCTCACGAGATTTGCAGCCAGCTTTGAAAGTTAGAAAGCAGTTAAATGCGGCAAAAAGTTAGCTCAAATAAGAGGCCTTTTATGGATTTTATAAGAAAGATGGAATGGAAGACCTTAACATGACCCACAACCCGCAAGAAGTGCTGCATGGGGAAAAAACCCCCGAACACGTGGCACCGTGGCCAGCACAGGTTTCAGAGTAGTGTCAGCAATGGCTAGGCTAAAAACACACTGGTGTATAGCTTGCTTTTTCTCCGAGCGGTGCTGACCAGCAAACTCTGGAGACCTGCCACTATCAACCTGTGTGCAGAGATGTGTCTCTGTGGAAAATGAAGCCCTGAGAATGTGGGCAGCAGAAAGGACCACAGCAGCTGCAGGACTGAGAGCCACCAACCACCACAACAAAAGCAGCTGCGCTGAGTTGAAAAGAGTTAAAACTCTACATGAAACAGATATTGACAGTTGTACTTCTGAGACAAAATTTGACGTTGACATAGAAGGGAGATGTCTAGTATTGTGATGGATTGTAATAGTGATGGGATCATGATAGATCATGGTAGTATTGGATCGTGATCCAAGTATCGCAATCTGAATCGGATCGTGAGGTCCCTCACGATTCCCCCCCCCAAGTGTTCACTCTCTCCATCTTCTTGCTTTTCAAAGTCATCCTACAAACTACCATCTGATGCTGCCTAGCTACATTCTCCCCTGCCACCATCTTGCGGTCTCCTATTTCTTTCAGTTTTCTCCTGCATAGATGTAGTCCACCTGTGTGCACCTTCCTCCACTCTTGTAAGTCACCCTGTGTTCCTCTCTCTTCTTGAAATATGTGTTTACCACAGCCATTTCTATCCTTTATCCTCTATCCTTTCTATCCAAAAACCACAACCATCTGTCCTTCCACATTTCTCTCCTTAAGACCATACCTACCCAGAACCTCCTCATCGCCTCTGTTCCCTTCACCTACATGTCCACTAAAGTCTGCTCCAATCACCACTCTCTCCCCCCTGGGAACACTCTCTACCACATCATCTGACTTACTCTAGAATTCTTCTTTCTCTTCTACCTGACATCCAACTTGTGGGGCATATGCACTAACAACATTCAACATCACACCTTCAATTCAAACTGGCAGACATTACAGAAAACATCAGAGTCTTGACCAGCAAGAACCCCAAATGCCATCAAAAGAATATTATCCAGTTCATACCAGCAGGGAAAACGAGGCAGTCCTGCCCACCACTAGGAAGAGCATCAGTCCTAGCAGGAAAGGAATGGCAATGAGAGCAGACCTCTGCAGACAGCTTAAGTTCCCTACTGAGATAACCACCACATCACTTCGACCTGACATTGTTCTATGGTCATCAGTTAGCAAACAGGTTGTGATGGTTGAGCTGACAGTACCATTGGAAAATGGCATTGAGGAACCCTATGAGAGTAAGAAACTGTGGTATGCCGACCTAGTGGCAAACTGCCACGAGAATGGCTGGGGAGCAACAACTTACCCAGTAGAGGTTGGTTGCCGTGGCTTTGTCAGCCTCTCAGTTGAGCGTTTCCTGAGAGACATTGGATGTAGTTTGTCAAGGATTAATAAAGCTGTCCAAGAACTTGCTGAAGAAGCAGAGAAAGGGAGCTTCTGGTTGTGTCTAAAAAGAAATGACAAAAGTTGGGGGACCAAAGAAGCCATATTAGGTTGCCTGAGTATCTATAAACAGCTGCAGGGAGGAGTAGGGAGATGTCCCTGCATGCTGCCCCACCATCTGGAGATGTTCTGAGATTATAGGGGTGAAACATCAGTGAAAGATGGCTCTCAGCTAAAGACCCAGCAGCTGGGTAGTTGGGCACTGGTAGAGGTATGTCAAGCAGAAATGCCTCGCAGGCAATAACATCAGCTTTTCTCTAAATTTTTTAGCTTCACTTTGCCAGCGCATGCTTTTGTTTTGTAGTCAAGATTTTTTGTTTAATCTTGAATGTCACAAAAATAATTCCATGCATCTCCTCCTCCTCCAGGTCCTCTCATTACTCTCAGGATTACGACACCAGAGTTTTGTTGCGCTTTCCTCAGAGGGTGAAGAACCAGGGCACAGCCGACTTTCTGCCCAGTAAACCTCGATATGCCTGGGAGTGGCACAGCTGTCATAAGTATGTTGATGCTGAAAAAGACTATCAAGATCCACTATATATATACGTATATATATATATATATACGTATATATATATATATATATACGTATACACTACCGTTCAAAAGTTTGGGGTCACCTCAGACAATTTTGTGTTTTCCATGAAAAGTCACACTTTTATTTACCACCATGAGTTGTAAAATGAATAGAAAATATAGTCAAGACATTGACAAGGTTAGAAATAATAATTTGTATTTGAAATAATAATTTTTTCCTTCAAACTTTGCTTTCGTCAAAGAATCCTCCATTTGCAGCAATTACAGCATTGCAGACCTAACATGATTGCACAAGGGTTTTCTAATCATCCATTAGCCTTCTGACGCAATGATCAAACACATTGTACCATTAGAACACTGGAGTGATAGTTGCTGGAAATGGGCCTCTATACACACCTATGTAGATATTGCACCAAAAACCAGACATTTGCAGCTAGAATAGTCATTTACTACATTAGCAATGTATAGAGTGTATTTCTGATTAGTTTAAAGTTATCTTCATTGAAAAAAGTGTTTTTCTTTCAAAAATAAGGAAATTTCTAAGTGACCCCAACTATATATATATATATACTGTATATATATATATATAAACAAAGTTTATGAAGTATTGTCAGTTAGCCTTTTTTCTTATTAAAGATGAGGATAGAAAGGAGATGTTTTTACCTTTACATGTTTACATGTTTTGACTGTCCACTGCAGTCTTCATCATGAAGACTGCATGTTTGTGGTATTTATTAAACGAAACACAAAAATCCCAACAGCACACAAGAAATAAACTTACGGAGGAGATAACAGGCAGTTAACAAGATGAGAGCAGGCATACACGTCGGAACGGGGAAAGGGTTCCAACAGGGATGAGCAGATAACAGCAATTAGGCTCTGACAACGAGTGGGTGAAAAGGTCAGTCTTAAATAAGGCATGGAGCCAATAAAGGCAAATGCCATCAGGTGTGGATCACATGAGCGGGCAGGAGGTAACAATGATACAAAATGAGATCAGCTGTGAGTACTGAGAGGGGAGGAGACGGCACTGACAGCTTGACAGGACCACCGCTCACTACAGAGCAAAACCCAGAAGTGTCCCTGACAGCTGCAACCCTGGAGAGAGAGAGAGAGAGAGAGAGAGAGAACACAAAAGTACAAATATAAAGCGTGAACTAAAATGACAACAATTAAACACTGAGGGATAACTACAAGCAAATACTCAATAAATAAATAAGACTCCAATGAACATAAACAGGAGAATAGGTAGGACTAAGAAACAATACAAGATATATGAAAACCAACAACTCAAAAATACAACAAATATGCAAATATGGAAAACAACCATGAGACGAAGCATGGGGGATTCCGCCATGCTCAGATCATGACAGCTTTATCCTTGAACTCCAACATATTACACAGAGAAGTACCAGTATTTTATTTTGCTGCTTTTGGCTTATATTTACTTTTCAACAATTTACTACACCTTTTCCACAGTGGGGAACTGTTTGACACAAGAGAGTTCTCAAAATTCAGCCCATGTTTTCCATTCCATTTCAGTGGCCAGTTTAGCTATCACCATCTTCCTGCAGACACTTTAACATGATTTGATGCACAGTTTCTGTTAAAGTGTCACAGTGTATAATTTCTATTAAACCCACAGAATAATGTGCATTCCTGATTCTTTAGTTCATCTGAAAATGCCAAGGAGCCACTGTCTAATCCCAAACTATAAATTAGAGATGCACGGTAGTAGAATTTTTGCCAATAGCCGATATGCTGAGTTTAAAAGTAGTTATGGCCAGTTGCTGACAGCTGATACTGATATACAGCGGGGTAAATAAGTATTGAACACGTCAACATTTTTCTCATTAAATATATTTCTGATGGAGCCATTTGAGATGTTCATCAGATATCAGTAACAACCCAAGTAACCCATACATACAAAGAAATCAAGGAAACTGTGTTCACAGAACAAGTTGTATTTAATAAAGTGGAATGACACAGGGAATAAGTATTGAACACACTTGTGAAATTCATTTAATGTTTAGTAGAAAAACCTTTGTTAGTAATAACCGCTTCCAGACGCCTCCTGTATGGAGAAACTAGGCACAGGCATTGCTTAGGAGTCATTTTAGGCCTTTCTTCCACACAAACTGTCAAGAATTGCCCCTCAGGGCAGGAATGAAGACCCAAATGCTGGACTGTGGTTGTGATATTTATTGAACGAAACATAAAGGTCCAAACAGTGCACAAAACACAAAAATCCAAATAGTGCACAAAGTAACTCACAGGCTGAGAAGGAAACGGAGTAGTCAGGATAACTCAGGAAATTGCACCAGAACGGGGAAAGGGTTCTGATGCTCCACGACAGATAGCAGAGGCTCCAACAATGAATGACAGAAACAAGGTCTTAAATAGGACATGGAGCCAATGAACACAACTGGATGCAGGTGTGGATCACATCAGTGGGCAAGAGGTACAAGGATTACAACAGTGATCAACTGGGAGTAATGAGAGGGAGAAGACGGGACTGACAGCTGACAGGAGCACCACCCACAACAGAGCAAAAAACCCAGAAGTGCCACTGATAGCTGCAGCCCCAGAGAGGGAGAGAGAAAACACAACAGGATACGAATATGATGTGATGGCAAATAAAGACAAGTAACCTTAAATATGTAAATAACAAAACTATAATGAATGTAAACAGGAAAATAAATCATACTAAGAAACAATACAGAATATGTGAAAATCAACCAAAGATAAAATTGGAAACTCAAAAATACAACACCATACAAATATAGAAAAAAGGCAAAGAGACAGAGCATGGGGGTATCAGATTGTAACACAAACTCACTATTTATTGAATTAGGTGTATTAAAATTTCCTGATTTAGTGGATTATAGTACAGTTCAAATAATGGACAAAGTAAACAATGGACAGTTACCACCGAATATCCAGAAGCTGTTTAAAACCAGAAAAAAATGCATACAATTTACGAGGAAATCTTGTTTTATGGAAAGCCTCATTTTAGAATTAATATAAAGGAACACTGTGTTTCTGTTAAGGGCATTGAACTCTGGAATAATTGTCCTGATAATATTAAAATGTGTAGAACAGAAAAAAATTGTTTAAGAAAATGTACAAGACAAAGCTACTTTCTCAGTATTATATATCTGCTTACAATATGACATTAGTTGTATTTTTTGTTTGTTTTTTTTTGCCTTAGTATGAATTTGTGTGGGGGGGGTTGTGTGCTTTTTTCCCTACTCGAGGCTGGTACACAAGATTTTGTAAGATCTTTAATGGTAAAAGGGGTTGGTTGTATAAGCTATGCTTCTGCCTACACCCTTTTGGTTTTTCTGTTCTTTTTTGTATCTTCTTGTGTATTTTTTATGCATTTTAAACAGAATAAATCAACTAACAAACTAACAAGTTCCATGGGTGTCTTCCATGAACGCTGATCTTCACTTCGTTTGATAGATTGTTAACTGGATTCAGCTCAGGTGACTGACTGGGCCATTCTAGCAGCCTTATTTTCTTTCTCTGGAGCCAGCTGAGAGTTTCCTTGGCTGTGTGTTTGGGATCATTGTCATGCTGAAATGTCCACCCTTGTTTTATCTTCAGCATCTTGCAACAGGTTCTTGTCAAGGATATCTCTGTACATTTGTCCATTACTCTTTCCTTCATATATATGAAGTCTGCCTGTACCATGTGCTGAAAAACACTCCCACACCATGATGGGATGTGCAGTGCCACTTCTCCTCCAAGCATGCTGTGTACTGTGGCATCCAAAGAGTTAAATTTTGGTCTCATATGACCAGACTATATTCTCCCAGTATTTTACTGGCTTGCCCACATGTTGTGCAGCAAATTTTAAATGAACTTCAACATGCTTTTTCTTCAGCAATGGAGTCTTGCGAGATGAGCTGGCATAGAGCCCATGTTGGTTGAGTGCATTATTTGTTTTCTTTGAAACAGCTGCCAACTCCAGGTCTTTCTGGAGCTCTCCACAAGTGGTCTTTGGCTCTCGGATACTCTTCTGATAATTCTTTTGACTCCACTGTCAGAAAGCTTGCGAGGAGCTCCTGTTTGTGGCCGGTTTATGATAAAATGATGTTCTTTCCACTTCCGAATGATGGCTCCAACAGTGCTCACTGGAACATTCAGCAGTTTAGAAATGCACCTGTAGCCAATGCCATTGTTATGTTTTGCAACAATAAGGTTGCGAAGGTCTAGAGAGAGCTCTTTGCGTCTACCCATCATGAGTTCTTTGTGGTGTGACAATCTGATATTCACAGACCTTTTTAAAGGCTATCAGTCAGGACTTAACCAACTAAAATGAATTTGCACTGATAGGGGATGGGATGGCTTCCTAAATTCTGATGGATTTCAGCAGGTTTCTTGGCTTTCTATGGCTTTTTGCACCGCTTTTTCTCCATTTGTTCAATACTGATTCCCTGTGTCATTCCACTTTATTAAATATAACTTGTTTTGTGAACACAGTTGCCTTGATTTCTTTGTATGTATGGATTACTTGGGTTGTTACTGATATCTGGTGAAAATCTTTGGTCAGTGACTCCATCAGAAATATGTTTAATAAGAAAAACATTGATGTGTTCAATACTTATTTTCCTCACTGTACTACACAGATATTTGTCTCACCTGTTTACATCTTCTTTGTCGTACAGTGATGTTTAATTGGCATATAAAGTCACATTCCCCAAGGAAAATAAGACAACTACCTCAACTTAAGAAGTTAAATACATATCATTTATTTTTAGTAGCATCTTCCATAGAACTGTAAACTTCTTCCTTTTAACAGGCTTGGAGGATACTGTTTTTGTGACTTTCATTACAACAGCCACAATCAGGGCAAGAGGAAACATGTATAGAAATGTAATCTGTCCACATGGATTATGTGAAAATAAAGAGCATTCACTTTACAGCTGTACAGGAACTAAAACAATTTGCATCATCATAAATAGTCATTGTAATATTTTTACACTACTGATTAAAGAAGCACAAATAAGGTTGCATGAGCTTTACAGACTTACTTAAACTCATCAACGCCGGATATGAAAATTACCTGCATCTGGGCATGTGTGGTGAGGCTCGGTGTGGTGCAGTCCCCAGGTCTGCCTACTGTCTTTGGCGGCTGGTTTTAGGGAGCGATGGACTCAGTGGGTTTCTGGCTGGTGCTGTTGGCTCTTGGTGTAGTCCACAGGTCTGGCTGACATCTTCAGTGGCTGGTAGTGGATTGGTTTTCATTAGCAATGGACTCTGTGGGTTTCTGGGTGGTTGTGGTCTTGTTTTCTTTGTCTTTGTTTGGGTGCTGTGGAGGAGGCTGCTGCTTAATTATTTTTCTTCTCCGTTTTTTTCCTTTGTCTTGTTGGGCTTTGTGGATTAATTTTTTTGCGTTGTTTACTCCTGTCTCGGCCGTAGGAGCAGACATGTTTTTTTATCTATGCCGCTGACATCATTCCCTCGCGCTGCTGGAAAAGCGTAACGTCACAGCCGAGCGTCACTCCTGACTCTCAGCCATATTAATGTATCAGTTGTAATTATTTATTTTTGCTGATGCTGATAAATAAATTTAAATGCTTTATCTGGCCATACCGATAGTGTTCCGGTATATACCGTATTGTGTTTCCCTACTATAAATCTTTTATTAGTGATGTAGCGATATTTAATTATTAGGTAGCAAGATTATTTAATTTAGACCTAGGGGCACCAGTCCGAAATCAGGACAATTTATTAATAACTAATCTCTGTACCTTCAATCAATCAGTCTCAAAATTCGTGAGTTCTTCTGCAGTGACCCAGGAAAGTACACACAATGAAAGAAATCAAGTACAACTTCTCTCTACCATTAACAAGTTTTATTAATCAGATTCAGGTGATATGACATTACATTCAAATGATTTGTACGCAGGTTCAAATGATCAACAGGTGTCAGATATAATTTTAACTGTTAATGGATTCCTGAGCATAAGGTCTATAGTTAAACCTTTGTGGAACCAAGAGAGAACCAGATTTTGAATTTGTAACTGTGATGCAATGAAAGACTGTGAAATAACTGTAGCAAAAATCTGTATAAAATGGGACACAATTTTATCAAGAAAATGACAAAGCTGATTATCTGAAAAAAAAATTCTGAATTAATCTACAAAAAGATCAGAGGTTATTGAAAAGAAGATATTAATTTTCCTTCAGCTTATAGCTTTTATCGTAGCTTATGGATTACTCTAACATGGAGAATGGGTCATATTCAATTAGAATTAGACATCACATTTAGCCCAGCAGATAGTAAGTGTAAGTCTGACTTACGAGACAGCTGTCTTCAGATCC
This sequence comes from Pholidichthys leucotaenia, assembly GCA_020510985.1. Classification (NCBI taxonomy): domain Eukaryota; kingdom Metazoa; phylum Chordata; class Actinopteri; order Cichliformes; family Pholidichthyidae; genus Pholidichthys; species Pholidichthys leucotaenia. Next base: position 453,948,127 of record CM035838.1, read on the forward strand.
CGGTGGTGATCTCAGTGCCAGCAGGTGGCAAACAGGGAAAGCGACTGCCAGCAGTCCTTTCGGCTACAGCTGTGATGGTTCAGACTCAGGAGCGGGCACCCCGGGCATGCGGGCATGGAGCCAGCAGCAGAATGAATGACTGGCCCGGTTTCAGGGGTGATGTCTTGACGGCAACAGGTCCGAAAATTTAGGATATCTGCCAGCCAATAAGAAACCAAGGCTGAAGGAAAATTGTAGTTAGGCCGTTACACCCACAAGATCAGAGTGCTTCTGGCGTTGTGGTCCGTGGGTCAGGCAAGAAACAAAAGTCCAAAAATCTCTATTAGTCCACTTTAACGATGAATCGAGGTAAAATCAATAGAAAAGGTTCAGCAGAATAAACACGGCTTCAGAGGAGAGAAGAAAAAGGCGTTTGGAGTTTGACTCCAGTAAGAGAGTTGAGCTCAACGAGAAAGGTGGGGTCTCTCCTCAGATGCCAGAAAAACAGGAAAAACTTAACAAAAAGACTGAAATGAGACAAACTTAACATAGACAGAACACAGGCAAGAACAAAGAATGGTTAGGATGGATCTGTCTATTTAACTGAGCCAAGTTTCCCGGGGAAGTTTAACTGACATGAAAAGAGAGCCAATTGTCTTCCATCACAGGAAGTTTGATTGACTGCTGGTCCAATTAGGAAACAGATCTTTGTCTGTAACCGACCAATAAAATACAAAGGGGCGTCATCTTGACAGGGCGGCCTGGTGATTGGCTGTTACCCGTCAGATGACCGACACAAGTTTCAAAAGACATTCATACATTTTCTATGAAATTGATTTTATATACTTAATATAAAATCTAAGCTGACTTCAGTGAATCATGACTAATATTCAGTGAGTATGCACAGTTATAAACTTGTCTTCTATAATTAACATACACACGTGGACAAAATTGTTGGTACCCCTCTGTAAATGAAAGAAAAACCCACAATGGTCACAGAAATAACTTGAATCTGACAAAAGTGGTAATAAATAAAAAGTCTATGAAATTTAACCAATGAAAATCAGACAGTGCTTTTGAATTGTGGTTCAACAGAATAATTTTAAAAAACAAACTCATGAAACAGGCCTGGACAAAAATGATGGTACCCTTTACTTAATATTTTGTTGCACAACCTTTTGAGGCAATCACTGCAATCAAACAATTTCTGTAACTGTCAATGAGACTTCTGCACCTCTCAGCAGGTATTTTGGCCCACTCCTCATGAGCAAACTGCTCCAGTTGTCTCAGGTTTGAAGGGTGCCTTCTCCAGACAGCATGTTTCAGCTCCTTCCACGGATGTTCAATAGGATTTAGATCAGGGCTCATAGAAGGCCACTGTAGAATAGTCCAATGTTTGGCTCCTAGCCATTCTTGGGTGTTTTTAGCTGTGTGTTTTGGGTCATTATCCTGTTGCAAGACCCATGACCTGCGACTGAGACCAAGCTGTCTGACACTGGGCAGCACATTTCTCTCTAGAATACCTTGATAGTCTTGAGATTTCATTGTACCCTGCACAGATTCAAGACACCCTGTGCCAGATGCAGCAAAGCAGCCCCAGAACATAACAGAACCTCCTCCATGTTTCACAGTAGGGACAGTGTTCTTTTCTTGGTATGCTTGATTTTTGCGTCTGTGAACATAGAGCTGATGTGCCTTGCCAAAAAGTTGTAGTTTTGTCTCGTCTGTCCATAGGACATTCTCCCAGAAGCTTTGTGGCTTGTCAACATGCAGTTTGGCAAATTCCAGTCTGGCTTTTTTATGATTTGTTTTCAACAGTGGTGTCCTCCTTGGTCATCTCCCATGAAGTCCATTTTGGCTCAAACAACGACGGATGGTGCGATCTGAGACTGATGTACCTTGACCTTGGAGTCAAGGCATGAATGTGCTTAGAGGTTGTTCTGGGCTGTTTTGTTACCATTCATATTATCCGTCTCTTCCATTTTTCATCAAGTTTCCTCCTGCGGCCACATTCAAGGAGGTTGGCTACAGTCCTGTGGATCTTAAATTTCTGAATAACATGTGCAACTGTAGTCACAGGAACATCAAGCTGCTTGGAGATGGTCTTATAGCCTTTACCTTTAACATGCTTGTCTATAATTTTCTTTCTAATCTCCTGAGACAACTCTCTCCTTTGCTTCCTCTGGTCCATGTTTAGTGTGGTACACACCATGTCACCAAACAGCACAGTGACTTTTCTAGGGGTACCATCACTTTTGTCCAGGCCTGTTTCATGAATTTGTTTTTTAAAGTAATTCTGTTGAACCACAATTCAAAAGCATTGTCTGATTTTCATTGGTTAATTTTCATATAATTTTTATTTATTACCACTTTTGTCAGATTCAAGTTATTTCTGTGACCATTGTGGGTTTTTCTTTCATTAACAGAGGGGTACCAACAATTTTGGCCACGTGTGTATATTGGAAGAGGATCATGTAAACATTTTTAAAACATGCACACATTTAAAAATCAATGATTAATTAACATTCCAAACCCGTTATTGTCCAACACAAGGCAGTCATCTCCTAGTGTTCTGAGCAGTGTTCCTGGAAAAACAAAGTCTTGAGGAGAAAGAATTATTGCATTGGAGAAAAACAAAGTCCCAAGGTGGATAATCCCCATGTCCCTGAATTAAACAGAAGTAATACAAACATGTTCCAGAGTGGTCCACCAGGGGGTAATGTTGAGCTGTGGATAATTCCTAGTGACTGTAACATGCCCCCAAGAATCTGGCCTGTCTCATAGAGTACTATCATCACAAAACTGCCTGGTTAGGGAGGAAGCTTCGGGATTTATAAGTCATAAAAGAATCCGTTCCAGGCAGGAAATGGGATCCTTATCGCTCGCACCTTTTACCATGAAATGTGTTTCCAGGTGGTCCTTAGATGAAGAATAACAATTCTTGACCAGATGTTGAGTCAAACAGTTTCTTTAAAGTGAAAATAATGTTATAGATTATAGCCAAGGGAAGCTGATGCTACAGTGAAGTTGTAAGAAAAAATACTGAGTCGACAGTGCTCACTATTTAAGATTGAAAAAGATCTTGCACTGTCTAAATATCTCCATAAAGTCAGAAAAAATATTGATTTTAATGACGAGGTAAAATAAACTCAGAACAAAGAACCAGAATATGAGTGAGAATGTATTTCTTCTTTGTGGCCAGCAAAGAAGGCATAGTGACATACCACATGCAACAGTATTATGGCAGTGTGTGAAGTTGACAAGGTCTGACATCCTTTTAACTCTTCAACAGCTTATTTTGCATAAGGATAGCATTATCTTAGGAACAGATGACAAGATCATGAGGCTACAGCCTGACTCACACATGACTTCTTTGGACATCCTTTATCATATACTGTAGGACACATACATAACAGTCTGTTTGCCTGTCAGGCAAGAACATGAATATCACATGGATCAGCATGATTCAGCATAATTGCACTGCAACTTGTGACAAATACAGAAGGGAAAGATTAAATAGAAAAACCTTAAAACACAATTATTCTTTCAGAAGTCTTGTTGTAAAGTGATACCTTCACCTTTGACTATTTTGAAGGTTATAAGAAGATAGTGTCTGTAATTGTGATATTTTGCCTAGTTAGATTTTTTTAAATATAAAAATGTCTGACATCAAATCCAAGTTTACACAGAATATCTAGATAAAGAAAAAATGTGAATTATATAAACTTGTGCTGCAGAAAAGTGCAGCCTCATTGCCCAGTACTTAGACTTTAAACCAGTAAGTTTTTAGCTGGTGATCTACTGTAATTTGTCTTAGGTTTTGCCCAGGCTGGACAGAGAGCTGGACTCGGGCATGAAACGAGCATTTAACATGATTTATTAACAGAAATTAAGCTCAGCTTGAGGGCTGGAAAGAAACACAAAAGGCTTGGCAAACAGGCAAGGCAGACATGGACAAGGCACGGAATACAGAAGCATGTTATCACACCAAATGATGACAGTGACGCAGCACCCAGGTGAGGGGCTGCGTCCCTTAAATAAGGCACACACTAATCAACAGAAAACCAAAACAGCTGTGGGTAATCAGGAAATCAACAATGCAGGACCAGAGCTAGACTACGGTGAAAATAAACACACATGAATTCAAACCCAAAATCAAAATAAAGAACGTGATTGTGACTATAAAAATAACAAACAGGACTAAAGCAAGGATAATCAAAACACAACCATGACCATGATAATAAACAATAGTGAATACAGAAAAACCCAGAATATAAAATTAAAGCAGGGATGAACTAAATACAGAGCCAAGATTATGATGGTGAAATAATGAATAAAGAAAATCCCAGAAAATGAACTTCAGGTGACGATGTGGGCTGGGGCCATGTCCTGGAAACAAGGAATAAAGCAATAACTCGGGATGAGGACATGGTGCCCAGTCCATCATCATCATCATCATCATAGCAGTCTGTCGTGGGCGACAATGACTGTTTCATTTAGGTCTGATCAGATTCCTCCACACAGCTCCGTCCTTAGCCTTCCGCTGCCAGGAACTCCTGTCTATGTCAAACTTCTTCAAGTTTCTTTTTACAGTGCCTTTAAATCTGAGCCTTGGTCTACCCCGATTGCGTTTGCCCTCGCATAACTGTGAGTAGAGTAACTGCCGAGGGAGACACTGGTGATCCATCCTCTCAACATGTCCGAGCCATCTCAGGTTCATCTGTATTAGCATGTCCTCCATTGATGGTAGACCAACTCGTTTCAACACTTCTATGTTGGTTATCTTGTCTTTCCATGAGATGTTCATTATGG